>JAQPCC010000005.1:4360000-4960000 GCA_028392965.1 Lindernia subracemosa
GAACCAAATTCGATAGAACCAAACATATATCACTCATATTCTTCTATATGCATGACCTTCAGAGAACGATGAAATTGACGTACAATAAGTTTGATCTAGTGACAACCTTGCAAATTTATTCACTAAAACACTTCCTCCAAGTACATTCGGAAAACTTGTATATTTAATTAGAATTCGAAGGCTCAACGATCTCGATTAATGTTTACATCATAGGGATGCGTTCTACTCTTTTTCCCTTCATTAGGGTTTTATTCATTGTGTTTAGTACGCATTTTAACGAGACATCTAATATTATCACATTAAATGATATATCAAATGGGCATCCAAGGAGGAGTGTTTTAAATATATATGGTTATGGTTGCCCAAGGAGGAGTGTTTTAAATTTATATGGTTATGGTTGCCCAAGGAGGAGTGTTTTAAATTTATATGGTTATGGTTGCCCAAGGAGGAGTGTTTTAAATTTATATGGTTATGGTTACCCATTTTGTAATAATGTTAGTGGTTGGAATTTTTGCTTATAAATTGACTTGTACATTGCACATTTGAGAACAAAAACTACAAGTTCCTATATGTTCATGTCATACTAATATTCTATATAGTTTGATAATTAATATTATATTATACTTAATATAATAATAAAAGCTTTATATATTATAAAATAAATATTTTAGAACTCCTACCTGGTTTTTCTATTTTTACTTCACTTTGTATTGTTTATAACGTAAATTTTTAATTTCATTTTTTTTTATATTCTAAGTTGTATTATATTGTATTTTTTCCTATTGTATGTAAGTTGTAACTTTTATAACTTTGTAAATTATAATATTTATAGTAAGTTAAAGTTAAATTCTTTATAATTATATTTTCAAAATATCATCTACAAAAAAAAAAAAAGCTCAAAATCGGAACATTCGGTAAGAATATCTAGGGGTGTTCATTGGACGGTTCGGTCCGGTTTTTTCAAATTTCGGTTCGGTTTTTCGGTTTTCGGTTTTACAGATGCCTAATCCGATATCCGAACCATTTTAATTTGGTTCGGTTCGGTTTTTTACACTTCGGTTCGGTTTTTTCGGTTCGGTTTTTCGGTTAACCGTTAAAGATTTTAATTCATATATGTGCATATATTATATATGCAAATATATAGGAATTAACTCGTATAATATATATATATATATATATATGTTATAATTGCATTACATATATATATGAATTAAATAGTAATGATATGATAATTGCATTACTCATATGTGTGCGTAATTCGTGTATATACCTTTTATAACATCTATATATATATATATATATATATATGAATTAAATGTTATAACATAGTGCGTTATAAAATAAACATTGTACTTTTAATTATTTTTTATGAAAAATATAATTATTTTGTTGGACTTTATTATCATTATAACTATTAATCACTTTCATAAACTACAATATTTTAAACTTGTCTAAGATAAATGATATATAATTAAATATATTTCGGTTTTTCGGTTATTTCGGTTATTTTTTCTGAAATCCGAAAACCGAACCGAAAAACCGAAATTTTCTAAATACAAAACCAAAACCGGCCGAAAAACCGAATTAACCGAACCGAAAAAACCGAAAATTTCGGTTCGGCCGGTTTTTTCGGTTTTATCCGAAATTTGAACACCCCTAAGAATATCTCCCTAACCGCTGTTCGGTTACGGTTCCATCGATTCCTTCAATTGGATCCGAAACGGCCGTTGGACACATCTATTGGGTTGATTGGTTTTTTGCGTGCAATTTATTACAAGGATATAAAACGTTCACTGCAATACTTTGGACAATGACAAAGATATGTATGTAATATTTACATGTCAAACAATGTTTACAAAGCACATCTATAATTATCTTATACCTGCATATGCATTGTTGCTGCCTCGAGAACAAGGGCATGCGCCGATTAGGTTTAAAACTCTTCGAACGTTACATTAGTTACATGCCAATTCTATCGGGCTAGATTTGTACTAAGACCACCCAATCCTCAACGATGTAAACCTCGGCATAATTAATTTTAAAACGATATTTACAAATTCGACGAAGAAAAGGACAATTTATTCAAAGTTCTATATATGCAATCTCAACACTCTCTATCGCCTTACTAAATTCACGCAAATTCAATTTTATTTTTCGAAAGAGAAAGAAAGGAAATGAGCCGACCCGATATTCCTAGTATTATTCGAATAATACTGCTAGCATTATTATTTTTGTTTAATATCGCTTCCGTAAATGGTGCTCTCGACACGACCGTTGAAGACCTTGAATGCAATGAAAATACTTGGGAAACAGATGCCCCATATGGTACGTTGGTGGCCGACGTGTTTAACGAACTAACGACCTATGGCGCCAGTCAGCCGAATTACGCTTATTATATCGATTATACCTACGATTATTATTACGATCATCTTGAAGTGATGGTTTACGGATTCTCGATCTGCGACACTGGACTGTATCCTCTAGAATGCGCGACCTGCTTGGCCGCCGCTAAAAATACTCTCTCTAGCAAGTGTTCTTTCGCTATCGGTGCGAAGGTCTACATGACGAGTTGCGCTATGAGATACGAAAATTTCCCATTCTACGGTTAATTATGATGTCTTGTGTGTTCTTTATTTGTTCTTCTGAAGTTTTCGTTATTACTTACTAATTACCTCTTGTGAGCTGGCATAATCGCCGGATCAAGATTATTCCGTCTTTTGTTCTCCGTGCTGCTATGTTAGTGAAGATTCGTCATGAATTATCGATTGATGATTCATATTGTTTTATTATGGTCTTTATAAAGGGTTTCTTTCATGTAAGAAAATAAGAAAGGCTTTCACGAATGTTATTGTAGGTTCTTGGAAACTGATGAGTTAAAGATGAAGATCAGCAAAACCTAAACCAACTCTTATCGTTATTTCAGTAGCATTATATTACTATGCAACCAAATTTTAAATGGATACGATGTTCGAATCTGTTGTTAGATTAGAAACATTAATATACAAGTAGATTTTTATTACATATTATCTGATATTGGAAATTTTTCGGAGTGAGAAGAAGCTTAGTATTGGAAGGTGATGAAACTCTACTACAAATCACTCACTACTTAAGCTCGGGCATCAATTTTCCTGACAAATAAGACTTCATAATCATGGAAGATTGCTTCTGTTTTTGCAAAGCAATCTCTGGCCCATGCCTCGTGGGAGCTGTGATTCTTGGAATTAAATCGATACAAATTCGCTTTGTAATGTATGAAGAAATGACTGACCTCGCCATCGAGGACGATAACTAATCTATTTCTATATCAACTACGATTGAAGTTAATGAGTGTGTTTCATTGCAAGAAACAAATTGACAGAGTCATAAGAACTTCAAAAATGATAGACCCATTATTACGATCGGTTAGAATTGGTGACCCAAAACTTGAGAAATTAGGCGTTGGAAATCGATTGGAACAAGCTTTGACAGAAATGCATTGCGCAGTCATGCTTCAAAGCCTCTTACAGTAGGCGTCATAGCCGTAAAAAATCTCCTGGCAAGCTGAATGGTTGAACTCTACGACACTGTCACGACCGTTACATGGTCTGCAAGAAGCCGGGAACGCCATGTCATGGCCGTGACAAGGATAGCAAGAAACCGTGAAGATTGACTTGATTAAGAGCTAAAGGCGCGCAAAGTTCGTTCGAAGTGAGATTGAGTTTCACGAATGTGAAGACCAATGCATGAGTCATGAAGCTCAAGTAGAACGTGAAAATCATGAATTTCGATCATGCCACGGTCGTGAAAAGGGTGTTAGAAGCCGTGAATGAGTGGCTGTTCCTTGATTAAGTTGTAACCGATTTCCAGCTCCAAGTAGGAACCTTCTAGGCCTTATATCTCCTATATAGAGCATGTGGGGTTGAACTTTGTCATGAGAGTTAGAGAGTAAGTTGTAAAGTTGTAATCTCTGTGATCAGATAATAAAATAGTGATCTTTTGGCCGGTGAACGTAGGCTCAATCTCGATCTTCACACACACCAGCGTATAATCTATGTCAAGTGATAAACCTAACGGTATCGGTTTTACAACAAAATTGGTGTGGTGAGCGTGGAGCAATCACGCGGCGAAGACGATGGCATAGATTAGATTCGAAATAGAGAAATTCCCGGGAGGGAATGATTATGGGCTGTGGAAACTCAAGATGAAGACCATGTTGATCCAAGAAGGATTGGAGGAGGCCTTGAAGGCATGAAAAGACATGCTACCGACGGGTTTAAATGCATCGAAGAAGAAGTTGATGCGGACGAAGGCTCACAGTATGATGATCTTGAGTCTTGGAGATGACATTCTCCGAAATGTGATGAACGAGACCACCTCGAACGACCTGTGGAGGAAATTGGACGATCTCTACTTACTAAGGCCCTAGAGTATACCGCGATCGAGAGGCTGACCGACCTACCACACAAAAGGAGCAGGAAGAGCAGCCGCTTCTAACTCCTAACAAGCCTAGACCTAGCTAATAAAGGATCCACATCCTTATTAGTGCGATGACCCAGTTTGAGGGGACTCCCACAGAGCTCGCAAGTCGTATGCCCGCATACAAGGGGGGAGACATCCAGATCTGGGTCTCAGTGGATAGGACAGTTAGAGGCAATGACCAACGTGCAGTTCTGAGAGTAAAAAACGACATCACTCTCTCTTTAGATATCCCGGGTCGCGGGTCCCATAGACAAGCATAGAGCTGTCAAAAAAGTCCAAAGCCCGCGGGCCGGCCCGCCCCACCCCGCCAAAGGGGCTAGCCCGCGGGCCGGCCCGCCTAATATAAAAAAATAGATTTATTAAATATTTTACTTATATTAGAATAATTAAATATTTTATTGTGGTTTTTGGGCTTTATGTTTTCAATGGGCTTATACACCATACTAATTATTATGTTGGGCCTTTAGAGTTCTTTTTATTTGGCTAAAAATTTTCATTTTAATCAATTTAATTTTTTTTTCTATAGACGGGCCAGCCCGCCGGGCCCGCGGCCCGCTGGCAGGGCGGGGCGGGCCTCTATTTCGTGAGTCCGCCGAATGGCGGGCCGGCCCGTACCCACCCCGCCAAGCAACGGGCTTTGGCGGGCTGCGGGCCAGGCCGCCCCGCCGGCCCGTTTGACCGCTCTAGACAAGCAGCTGGGCTACGGATATCCTCCTGACAAAGATGTTCCCCAAGAGGGGGCGGACCCAGGATTTTGCCGCCGGGTGGGCTCGAATAAAATTTTTTCCTCACCATTATTTTAAGGCTTAATTATATTTTTAGTCATATATATTGGAGGGAGTAGCGTTTTAGAAACATTTAAGTTAACGGTATAAATGTTAGCCCCATTTATCCATATTTGTATTCATGTATAGTCATAAGAAATACAACTAAAATTTGATGAACAATCAAAATTATTGAAAAAACAATTAAGAAAAATATAATAAAATTCCAAGCCAAACATCAACGAGCATATTAAATATGTGTACTCCACAAAAATGAAACAAGATATAAAAACCTAAATAGATAGAACTCTGTATATAACTATCATAATCCTAAATAAATAATTTTGAAGATATAAATAAACCTTCAAAATAATCAATTAACTCAATAAAAAAATAATATTGATGAAAACATGAGAGAAACGCTTCTTTCGTCAGTGTGGTGTTCTCACTCCTTGTGTTTTTTTGATGGCAAAATTATAATTATAGGTCCTAAGTATGCTTGTTTTCGTTTTTGGTCACTATGTTTGATAATTGCAAAAGTAGGTCATTAACTTTGTATGTCAAAATAATTTTGGGTTATGTTTTCAATTTTGGGTCACTAAATATATATTTTTCGATTTTGGGTTACTAAGTATCAATTTTTGAATTTTGGTCACTCATTTGGCTTATTAAAAATTGACCCAAAATTGAAAAATTGATACTTAGTGACCCAAAATCGAAAAATATATACTTAGTGACCCAAAATTGAAAACATAACCCAAAATTATTTTGACATACAAAGTTAGTGACCTATTTTTGTAATTATCAAATATAGTGACCGAAAAACGAAAACATGTATACTTAGTGACCCAATTTCATAATTTTGCCATTTTTTTGTTTTGTTTTTTTTGTTTTTTTGTTGTTTAACTTAAAATAATTATTTTAATACTTATATAATATAATGGGCTTAGTATATTCTATTTTAAGTAATTGAGTATTATTAAAAACTCGGCCAAACAATGAAGAGCCCAATAGATATAAAAAACAAACATTAAAATAAATCCCTAATTTATCATTTTCTTCCTTTACCTCCTTACACGAAAACTTAAACGCCATTGATAGGGTTTCATGGTATGAGGCATATATACACTTGTGCAGTCCGATGGTCGGGGGGTTAATGGACCCACCGAGCCCCTACGTGGGTCCGCCCCTGTGTTCCCCAATATATGATGTCTACATGCCCCTGGTGTCAGCTCACAAGGACAGACAAACCTCTGTAAGTCGTCGGCTTTGTCAGATATGTCCCTCCTGCCCAGACCTCCCCGGATTTCTCTAAACGTCAGATGTGGTTCTCGATGTTCCCTTGCCAGAGGTGATCTACGCTAACTAGGCATTTCGTCGACTCTTATTCGCCATCGGTGACCGTCGTAGTCAGACCTTATCGCTCGCAAGGATTGGCGCTTCCTCCTACTATTCGCTTGGTCCTGATGACCAGAAGGCAAAAGAGTACAGCACTGTCAGATTAGTCTCCTGCCAGGGTTGGATTCCAGTTCTACCAACCCTTCTCTTCTACCAGAGATGGCCAAGGACTGGGAGGGATATGAGCCCTAACAAATCTTTTCTTCTACCAGGGGTGGAAGAGTGCCAGAGAAAGATCCCAATTCTGCCCGTTCTTCTCTCTTGCAGGGTGTGCCAGAATGTCATGGTAGATATCTGCAAAATCTATTATTTAGCTCCTCATTAGGGAAGACATTTACCTACCCCCAGTTCATTAGAAAAGCATGTGCGTGTTCTGGGGTTCTACCCGTATCAGAGAGTATCTATTGATTGTGAGGGGCTCTGTCACCCGCCTTGTTTACTATTATATATTATAGATGCCGCTTACATTACCGACATTCTAAGGAGAGAATATCTCAGCTCTGAGATAATCATTGTAGCAGTTAGAGTCAGCCATGTCCAGTAGTACAAGAGTCAGCCATGTCCAGTAGTACAAGAGTCAGCTATCCGAAGACATGTAAGAAGTTAAAGTTGTAGGGAAACTTACCTTTGATATGGTGTCGGTCCGAGAACTGTTCGACTGGAGGTGTGCGACTGTTTCTTTAGTCCTGCTGCAACAGTGTAAGACTCCTCTGCTGAGAATCTGTAAGACTGCTCCAGCAAAGGAACACTGCTCGACTGCTAGATGGTCCAAGGTTGCAAGGCTGAGAGCTTGTACGACTGCTCGACTGGCTGGATTGCAAGACTGCTGGACTGAGCTGGTGAGGGCTAAGAGCTTGCAAGACTGCGCGACTGCCTCACTTGAGAGATTTGTAAGGCTGGAGTTGTACGACTGCGACTGGATAGTGCAAGCTGAGACCTTTTAGACTGCGAATTCTTAACGAAAATTCGAAGATTGTGCAAGCACAATTTCTTTAAAACAGATTTTCTCCCTCTCTTATGTGCTCGTCTATTTCCCAGAAACTTCGAATAACTCGGTGTTCGTTAAGCACAAATAACGACTCCAACGACGAAGTAGAACAATTTGTGATATGAACTCGTAAGAAATCTTGTGGCTGCGCTTATTTCTCTGTGTTTGTTATGTTTCTTTTGTGTCTCTTTCTCAATTGAGAATCATCGTATCTTTATAGAAATTCAAACACTTCGGGGAGATGTACCTTGACCTGAACAGTCATAACACAAAGGTCTCTTGACTTGAACAGTCGAGTGACCCTTCGCATCCAAGTATGCAAACAGTCGGTCACTACAGTTCAGTAGAATTTCCGGAAAAGAAAAAGTTATAATTCGGAGCAAAAATCGGGTTGATCAGGCCCGCTGGATTTTGATCTGATATTCGTGTGTGCGGGTCGCGCGCTCGCACACGAGTCAACTGGATTTGCAACTCCCTGCGCGCGCACGCGAGCGTGCACACATGTGACATAATATTTGCTATTTATTTTAAACCAATAAAATGCACCACTATATAAGGTGTGTTAAATCACTCCACTTTCCAATGTGGGATTCCCTCCACAGTTCTTATTTACAAGCCCAAATATTTAAAGTCCAATTGCTTTTAAATATCCAACAAAAGTAATGAGGAGTATTCAAGAATTGAGGTCTTCCTCCAGAAGATACCATTTTGCCTAGCCTTAGGGACATAAGGCACTCGCACAACCGTAATGGGAGACAATGCACGGCCCCTAATTCCTCTCTCAATAGAGAAAATAAGTGCAATGTGAGTCTGGACGTGAGTTGCTGGGCTGATAGGGGCTGGAGGCAGGGTATGGCCAGCATAAGATGTGATATGAACCATTGGATCGCGAAAGGCGCAAGACTCAATCTGAATTGTCCTATCTATTTTGAAGAGGGGTGATCTTGATCGTTAGATCATGAATGGACAGACCAGTCACAAAGTTTGACTATTCATAAAAATGTTGGGTCCAGCCATGTAAAGCTGTTTGTCCAACAAGCAACGTGAAGCATTGATTAGTGGGTCTTCATAATTGCATATTTAATGTTGAAATATGTAAGCAATGACATATATTTATTTGTCTTGATGCTCATAGCGTGGCTATAAATAGGTTGGAAGAGCTCAGTTCTAAGGCACCTCAAATCAGGAGAAAGCATGAGGAAGAGAGATAGAGCGAGAGGGATAAAAACTTATCCACCTTCGAGTGGATAAGGGTGAGAGCAGATTTAGTTTTACTGGGGTTGTTGGGAGTAGGTACAAATACATTATCCGGGTGGATAAGGGGTCTCGGGTTTGGGTTTAAACACGAGCGTTAATTTGTACGGTGTAATATTCTCAATATAGTAAAACTATTGTCTCTCCGTGGAGGTAGGCGGTATTGGCCGAACCACGTAAAAATCTCGTGTTCTTTCTCGGTGTCATTTCGGTTTACATACTATCCCGATAAATTATCGCGGGGTCCAAATACAACCCACCGTTGGGCCCGAATATTTTAACAACCTCCCCAACAAGTGGTATCAGAGCCTAACCTTACTGATATTCTGAGTATGCTCTATGGTTGCAGCTGTGTCTGATCTTCCACATCAGAAAAGATATCAAAAAGGTTGAGCGGTCCGGGGGAGCCAAGTTCAACAAGTTGATGCCTTGTATCGATAGTCTTCCGGATGGAGATGATCAGGTGGCGTGTTCCGTTCGGCACAAACGGCGGTACAAGATGGTTATCGTTGATGGGATGGTCGGTGCGGGGGAGATTACGTCGGGCGGAGCTTGTGCGGCAGTGGAATTTTTTGGCGAGTAGTGACAATAGTACTGTGTAAGTGGGTTCTATCTAGGTGATTGGTGTATAAGTGGGACCGGTGTGACCCCACCAGCTCTATCTGGGAACTCACTTAGAAGGGTAATTCTGTCTAGGAGGCATGTCGCTAGCCTTTCCTGGGAATTATCTGATCAGTACTATTTGGGTCGGTAGCTGTTGAATCTCTGCAAGGATAATAGCGATGGGATAACAGCATCAAAGTGCGATAATTTGATGGTACGGAATGTTTCACTCTTCGGCAGAGGAGGGTGAAGGATGTGCTCGTTCACCGAGGCTTGGCTAAAGCTTTGGAGGGAGACGAAGGAAAGCCGGAGATTTGGGGTCAAGATGTGTCGGTAGAGGAAGAAGTAAGGCCCTTTTACTTCTTCCCTCGCTTCCTGATTCGGATGATAATTTGGTCACAACTATCTGGTACGAAAAAGATATGCTGAAGATGGTGGATGTGGGGTTAACTCTTTTGGAGAATAAAAAGAGGAGACGGTCAAATTTTGGTGATAGTCAGGCATTGATTATGCACGAGAGAATCGTAGAGGAAGGTCATACGCCAGGGAATTTGGGGACATTAGCAGGTCCAAATTCAGGTGGCAGAAAAGGCATGGTGTGCTACAAGTGTGGTGAGCCGGGACACATCAAGATGAACTGTCCGACTTGGAGGAAGAAGGACAGGAGCGGCTAGGAAAATTCCACAACGGCGGCATCACCCGGTTTATCTTGGAGACGTTCTCACAGTCTCTAATGATGACGCTCGTTCTCAGGAGGAAGGATATTGGATTCGGGGTCGAAGTACCATGTAGCTCCATGAGGAATATTTTGATATGTTCCGAAAAATACGAACGGGTTCGGTTTCCATGGCTGATGGATATCGTTGTGTTGTTTGGGGTGTTGGAACGGTGAAGATCAAAATGGTTGATGGAGCGGTGCGCATTTTGGGTGGTGTGACTTTGTCCCGAACTTGCGTATGAATTTAATATCCTGGTGCCAGTTAGATTCCAAGGGCTATGGGAGTTTCATAGTAGGGGGAGTCTGCAAAATCACATGTGGCAGAAAGGTCCTACTAAAGGGAGAACAGCGTGGAGGTTTGTATCATCTGGACGGGAGTATGGTATATAATACTCTGACTTTGATGGGTTCACGTAAATCGCGCGCACGTGGAGGAAATGTAGACGATGGTGAGAAGGTAAATCCTGCTGGGGAAGGGGTTGCATCGAAGTCCCTCTTCAAGAGTCGACGGGTATAGTCGGCTGACATTTGCACATAGGATTGGCCGCTAAGTGAATCAAGTGGGGTAGGACCAGAATTCTTGATTCGGATTATGTGTAGCTGGTACAAGGAAGGCCAATGGACGTTTGTGGTATTTACGAGCGGGTAACTCTCATTTTTCAGACTCGCTGGAATGGACGCTTGATGCTGAAGAAGAAGGTGAATGTGGCTGGAGGGGGAGAATTGTTGGGTCCAGCCATGTAAAGCTGTTTGTCCAACAAACAACGTGAATCATTGATTAGTGGGTCTTCATAATTGCATATTTAATGTTAAAATATGTAAGCAATGACATATATTTGTTTGTCTTGATGCTTATAGCGTGGCTATAAATAGGTTGGAAGAGCTCAGTTCTAAGGCACCTCAAATCAGGAGAAAGCGTGAGGAAGAAAGATAGAGCGAGAGGGATAAAAACTTATCCACCTTCGGGTGGATAAGAGTGAGAGCGGATTTAGTTTTACTGGGGTTGTTGGGAGTAGGTATAAATACATTACCCGGGTGGGTAAGGGGTCTCGGGTTTGGGTTTAAACACGAGCGTTAATTTGTACGGTGTAATATTCTCAATATAGTAAAATTATTGTCTCTCCGTGGAGGTAGGCGGTATTAGCTGAACCACATAAAAATCTCGTGTTCTTTCTCGGTGTCATTTCGGTTTACGTACTATCCCAATAAATTATCGCGGGGTCCAAATACAACCCACCTCTGGGCTCGAATATTTTAACAACCTCCCCAACAAAAAAGACCCCTTTAGACTTCTAAACCTATAAATAAGTTCTTCAAAAATTGAAAATTTCATGTAAGTAAATCGTAGAATTGATCATCATTGATAAATGGATGTCTTCAATGTTGAATTTAGATTACGGTTCTAATGCTGGAAAAATATAAAAACTTTATAATAGGTATCTAGTTGCATAAAAATAGGAATAAACTCTAACAATACTAACTCACTACTCAACCATCTACGGGTCTAACAAATCATTTTACTCAACACACATAACGAATGGCACCAAAAAAAATAAAATAAAATAAAATAAAAAATCATTTCCACCGTAATGGTCTCCTCAAAACATGATTTAATTAGAATTCCCTAAACTTACAATAATAACCTTAACTAAATAAGCCCATAATCTTTTCATTTGTTCCATTTTCCAACTATTTCAAATCTAGTTGATTAATTTTTCAAAAAAAAAAAATCTAGTTGATTAATTGTTTCTAATTGCTTCTTATTCACTTCGGTATTGGCAGGGACGGATCAAACTTCACAAGCTGGGGGTCAAGGAATAAATAAAAAAAATATTAGGGGTAAAAAACAAAAGAAAATTATTGAGGGCTAAAAAATAAAAAAATTATATATGGACTCGAAGGAATCAAACCCAAGCCAATCAATCTTAGATGAACTTAAAAGATCTTTCAATGCCACTAGGCTGGGGCTCTTACTTAGTTTGAATACATAAAAGCTTTTATAACTCGTTCGGCAGGGATATAACCCACATGTGGTTTTAAAAAAAGCATAAAATACCCTCGTGGTTTAGTTAATTTTGCACTCCTTATCATTTACACCACCCAATTGGGGGTACAATGTTATGTTTTCGACACCATCGGGGGTACAATGCTAAGTTTTAGACAGCACAAGGGAGTTTTCCGCAATAAAAAATATATGATAGTAATGTGCATTTCAGTATATTCACACGGGGTATATCATAATTTATCCTTAAAAATATCTGATTTCTTACCATAAAACTTTTGCCAAAATAGAAACTAAATATCCACAATCTTCCAATATTTTTTGAAATCCCCTAATCATAGTCAACATTTCTAGACTAAGCAACAAAATGAATAACATTACATAAGAACATCAAAATGACAATCAATACTAAACAAGAAAAAATGAACTTCAATGACAAATGAGATCCATTACAATAATAAATTCTACTACCAATCAACCTCCACGAATTCTTATCCCACAACTCTAACTCTTCGAAACCTATAAATAAATAAGCTTATTTCACCGTCTTATACTCGTCCAATCAGCCACGACAAGTATAAGACGAAACAGAAAGATCGTAGCGGTAAGTGTTGGAATACACAAACCTAATAACATATCCGCTCCCTATGGGCCTCCCTCCATTGACGATGCAGTCGTCGTAATCCAACCACTTGAACATATGAGGATTCACTAGGTTCGCCGACGCGAACCAACCGCACCGTACGTGGACGTCCTCGACCGAGCAGTTGCTGCAGAGGTTCGCGATCATCACGGCGTACCTCGGAATCCCGCTCGTGGATTCTAAGCCTTGGCTGATTTGGACCTGTGCGTCGACGGTGCAGTTGGCGGTCTTCGAAGAGTGGAGTGAAGACGACGAAGCGAATATGACGATCGAAGCGCCGAGGGTTAGTGTTATTGTTATTGCGGCTTTTTTCGTGTTCATTTTGTAGGTAGAGATGAATGGGTTAGGACAAGGACTAGTGATGATTGAGGATGAAGGCTTCGCTTGTATATTATTTGTATGTATTGAGATGTTCTGAATTAGTAAATATAATATTGCATATGAATGCTGTGGTGATCTTGTTAATTATGATCGATCATTAAACTGCCTTTTTTTTTTTTTTTTCACAATGAAGAAAGGATTTGGTCAATCCGATAAATTAAAATGTTACTTCATAATTAACATATCAGCTGTTCAAACATATAAGCTTCTGTTATAAAATATTGATTTCAAATACGTATAATTGGCAGATAAATGAGAATATGAGGAAGATAAGAACAAAGTAGAGTTGAGGAGGAAGAAGGAGATAGATTAAAAAAAAAAAAAGTTGGTTTAATTTTCTGATACCCAGCATCATGTTCGTAACACTGTTTTTAAATTTTAACAGAGATAAAGAGTGGGCTCATTTAACATGTATAATCCCAATATCAAAATATAAGTAATTAAGGTAACTGCTTGGTCCAAATAAATTCTCACGTCAGGCCAAGCCATTTCGGTTCAGCCCAAGCTAAAGGAAATCACAATAAGGTCATCAATTTTTTTATCTAAGCGACAAAACCGGTCGATTAACGATCGGAATGGCAAAGTGTGCTTCTGTTAGGACCGGTGAAAGTGTTTAGAGGGGGGGTGAATAGACACTTTGCAGTTTTTCACTTTTACTAAGTCTTTACTGACCGGTTGATGCGGAATTCAAATCGGTTCGTGTAGTGAACTGATATGTGTGTGTGTGTGTGTTTCGGTTTGTATATAGAGAGAACTTGTTTATGGAAGTTCGGAGTTAAAATCTCCTACGTCTTCCCTTCTTCCCAGCAGGAAGGTATTACTAGAAGATTCGGTTTATACACACCGGTATACAACCTTCCTTAGCTAGACTTACACAGCTAACTAAACTCCTAGCACACGACCTTAGGCAGCTTTTTACAGTCCACCTAAATATATCAGCTTATTACAGTCCGGTATTGTGAAGAACTATCACAACAACAATATGCTAACTCTAGCTTGACTCGATTTGAGCTTTTGATTTGAATGCTTGTGGATTTGAATTTTCGTTGTATTCTTCACACCCAACACTAGTGCTGAGAAATTCGTATTTATACTCGTCTCTTGAACTTGTGACCGTTGCTTGGGTGTGGGCCATCTTCATTAAATGGCTGTGCAGACCGCATTGCTGATCTTTCCTCTTTTGGCATAGTTGCAGTCTAGCGCCAAGTATCAGCAGTATTGTCTTCATGTCTTCTTTTATGCGAGTCTTGACCTTGCTTGATCTTTTACTGCTGTACTGCAGATCTTTTGAACCTTCTTGATATTTGAATCTTCAACGGTATATTTTGGTTCGATTGTCATCGTAGTATTAACCGGTTTGATCTTCTTGCTTCGTCATGACCGGTATCTGATCTTATGACTGTTCAAGACCGGTATCTGATCGGTATGCGACCGGTTACTTTAGAATTGGTTTTGTTAACCGCCAAAACTTTAACTGATTTGTTTACCGGTTTGATCTATCAGCTTCCTCTCCTCGGGAAAAATATGCCTCCTTGGAAATGTGCCCGAGGAGACCTTGATAAAGGAGACCGTTAATATTTGAAGTAATAAACGTACGCAACCCTCAGAAAAAGTGCCCAAGCAGCCTTCCAGAAAAACCCTTGAGGAACATAATTAGGATAAACCCAAGAGATTTTGGCGAAACACTCTTTAAAGTACGCTTTCAAGGAGTTGTTCGGAATCTGCCAGAGGATGCCTTTACTAGTACAGAAAATGTCATAGGTGATGATTGTTTGGGGTATGGGTGACAGTTTCTGGGTGAAGCCCAAAGCCCGATGCACATATTCATTTTATAAGCGGCCGTTGTTAACCGTCGCCCAAACAACCACCTTCTATTTAGGATATAGGTGACGGTTGTTTTAAAAAACTGTAGCCTATTGTTCCACATGAGCAACGATTATTTTGCACAATCGTGGCCTATTGTTCCAAATTGGTGACGGTTGTTAAACAACAGTCACTCTGTTTAATTTTTTTTAAAATATTGTATTTATTTTTTCGATATCCCATCAAACCTGTAATCAACCCAAAAAAATTTTCCAACGCAACGATATAATCCAACAAATAAATTTCAATAAACCAAAGTTCAATATTTCAACAAAGTTATCGACAATGAAGTTTCATAACTTTTCACCACAAAATTCTACAAAATTTCAAAATTCACTCTATTAAACAAACGGCATTGAAGTACTCGACCCACAACTCTCGTATTTCTTGAATGGATGCGTCGTTATAAGCGATGTCTTTTAATAGTTGTAACATTGTGTTAGAGGTTAGAAATTAAATAACTCTGATTAATAATAATTTTGGTGCTTGATAAGAACAAAACTTAAAGACTGATACCGGATCAAATGAAGACAAGACAAGTTCAATACCGGTCTCAATATTCAGAGCAAGGTCAGAGAACTGGATCAGTAATTAGTAACCGATCAATAAGATACGACTGGTACAAAGATCAGAACTGAAGCTATGGGGACTGATCGATTGAAGGACAAGGCTACATACCAACTCTCGTATTCGTTGAGGATTCAAATTCAAATGAAACAAGAAATGACGATATGAATCACTAAAACAGAACATATATTTAAGTAGCAGTCAGCCTTGGTCTTGCATTGAAAAGGATAAAGACAATACCGTGCGACAAGGCTTGAGATCCTCTATTCCAGTTTTAATATTCCATTTCATATTCCAATCTACGAAAACCGTTACACCTTCCTCCGTTCAGTGTTAAAACACTCATACACATCATTACACCCATGAATATCATTACACCAGTTGTTTAAATAACAAAAAAAAGTCAATATTATATATTTTTCTCCTTTGGGTAGAAAAAATCAGTATTATATATTAAAATATATATTGATCTTTTTTTTATTAAACAACTGGTGTAATGATATTAATGAGTATAATGATATTTACGGGTATTTTAACACTGAGCGGAGGAAGGTGTAACGATTTTTATATGTTGGAATAAGAATTGGAATACGAAAACTGGAATAGAGGATCCCAAGCCGTGCGACAATGGCACAACAATTCAACAGACCCATTTTAGGAAATATCTTAAATGCGGCTCTAGGTGCTCTTTCAAGGAACTTTTGTCTACATCTTGTAATGATCTTCTCCTAAGTCTCAAATATAAATAGAAGTGCTACAAAACCTTATATCTTACTATTTCATCTACTCTTTTTACACTCAAGATTACAGATGATACAAGCTTTTTCCCATGAAGAAGGTCTCTTCTCCATCTCTCTCTGTCTCTATATCCCCAAAACTGCTCTACTGCAGTTTTTATTATTTTATGCTAGCCCACGTTTGATCTCTATAGCAGTTTTATTAACTGCTACCTCAACTTGAGGGTATATACGTCCATGTATGTATGATTATCTTCACATAAACTAATCTTTTAGCAATATGAAGTTTACTCTGGCATTAAATTTATATTTCCAACATTATTGGTTTCCTGCAGGCAGTTGCATGAATGATTGTTATCCTAATATCCATGGAATATCGTGATAAACATGGAAAAATAAATGTCAGATAATTAGTTGTTAGTGGTCTACAAGTGCATGTATTTCACAGAATATTATAAGACAATCTTTTTCTTTACCCCCCATACATTCCCATTCGACAATACTCTCTTTAAAGCATTGTAATAACACTACTATCATTGAATTCAAGAAACCCTAGAACCAGCCTTTCCCTTAGAGCAAGTTCAAACTTGAAGATTGTGTAACCTTCGACGAACCTTCTTCTGCATAAGGAATACGTCCGAAAGGATGATCCTTCTCTTGCTGTTGCGTCAGAACTCCTTGAAGTGGAATCTCCGTCTTCTCCACAGGCGTCTCATTACCAGCGAAAGGCAATCCTTCTTGATGGTGAACTTGCGGCTGGTCGGAAGCGGTAAGTTCCTCATGTTGTGGAACTATCCCGGCGATTTGCCTATAATCGTAACCAAAGATTACTTGGCTCGGTTCTTGATTTTGTTGCTCGTAGAAAACTCCCTGCTGCTGAGGCATTTGAGTGAATCCTTGGTGGCTCATCATTTCTTGAGGATAGTAGTACATTTCTTGATTGTTAAGATTGCTGTTGTAATAACTACGGTCATCGTCAACCTCAAAAGGGTTGTAAGAATTGTTCATTCTCATCCCTTGGTTAGTTTCGTCTGCGTTCGTCGTTGGCTGTGCATGCTCGTATAGTCTGTCGAGCGTTTCTCTATCCAGTACGAAACCCTGATTTCGTTGATTAGGTTAGCAAAAAAAAAAAAAAAAAGGGGAGTTAGAGCATGATTGGATTGAGCAAGATGGTAATGTAAGAATAGTGATATTCATAGTTAGTTACATTGAACTACCTTGGTCTGCAAATCTGAAGTTGAATTAGTAGTGGATGCCTCGACGACCAAAGCAAGCTCCCAACCTGTTGCTTCGATCGACATTTCCGAACCTAATGTTGAGTTATTTACTTCTACTCCATCATTCAACGTAAGTCCAAGGGAATTCGCCTCTTCGTGCTGGGAGGATGGTTCTTGAGAAGGCTCGTCCCATCTCTAAAATTATAATATGAAAGTGCGTTAATGGCCAAAAATCGAAGTTCATTTCACCAAGTTTTGCATGAAGATAATTAATTTTATACCAATAAATCGGGAATTAGAGGAGGCGGGGCTTCGTCACCGCCGTTTGCGTTCGACTCATCGATGGTTTCCGGCGATCTCTCTTCTTCATCTTCGTCAGCTTTAGGAACAGCCACCAATCTTGGTGTACTTGCACCATCATCATCCTACGTTACAAATTATTGGAGAGAAGATTATAAATTTCTAGTAAATTATATGATTTTTTTTTAAATTTGGATTACTATTGATAATCTAAAAATAGGCCACGTCGAAACAAATTTAGGTCTTCGAGCATTTTTCCGGCAAAATAAGCCGGAAAAAAACCATCTTCCTTGAGCCGAAATTGTTGTGGTCTCCATTTATTCCATCTTATTTTGTCGATAAAAAGATCGAAAACCCAAATTTATTCTAACACGTGAAGTTAGCGATCTAGTTAATTATCCAAATTTATAATTTTGTCAGGATAAAATATGTATATTGAATTGATTACATACATCTTTCCAAGGGAGCATCAGCGTCTGAGGAGCTTCTTTTACGTACTCTTCCATGGCAGTCAAAAATGATGCCGGAGGCTGAATTTTTTTACATAGATTATATCTAAAATATGTCAATATATGTAAGTTTTACAAATAGACCAAAAAAATAAATTATTAATATCCATCCAATATTTGTACCTGCTCTATTTTCACATATTTCTGTCTGTGCCCAAAGCCAAGGCCCCTGCACATCTCAAAGAACTCGGACAATGCCTGAGCCTGCAAAAACAAATAAAAATAAAAATAAAAAAAAATTCTCAAACATGACAGTTGTTGAATGATCACTTCACCTAAAAGTTAAACTGAACATCCTTTATTTTGGATATTGTTCTTTGTGATCTGTGGGGGCTGCACCGGTCAGTTCTAATTCAGGTTTTTTGTATTATGTTATTTTTGTGGATAACTTATCTACACGTGTTTTTATATGTCTGAGGCAAAATACAAATTTTTTTGATGTATAGATTCAGCTTAATAGATTTGCTGAAAATCAGTTTTCTCGTCGTATTTGAACTTTTCACAGTGATGGAAGATCAAATATCACTATCATCAAAGTGCAGAAATTTTTTTCGAGATTCGGGGCAAATTTTCAACAACACTAATAAGAAGAGATAGTTATTTTTATACTTAGGTAGAAGAGTACATACTTGTTCGCCGGATCTTCGATAGATTTCGAGAGCATTAACAGCATCGTGATGCTGCATCTGAAAGAACTGCTCGGGAATTTTCATTAACATAGTTAGTATTTAATTACGACAAACTCGTGCGTTGTCATGTTAGTACAGTAGCCGTAACTAACCTTGTCTATAAGAACGAGTACGCCGTCAGTCATGGCGACGTAAAGCCTTACACTTTCAGCCGCCACCTGAAGCAGAAGAGTAAATACAAGTCAAGAATCACATGCATGCAAAATGTCGTAAGAGAAGTAAATGTGCTTTTTATAGTGAAGACTCACAATTGAAAGAGCAAACTGAATCATGAAATTGGATAGAGCTGCGCCTATTGGCTGCGGCGTATGATCAGAAAATTAGATGAGATATCGTTTCGTTAATATATGAGCATATATGTCGATCAAATTTTATTACCCGACAAGAGAGAAGGCGAAAAAGAAGTTTCTGCATAGCTGGTAAGTGTTCGAGCAAGGTGGGAGTATCGAACTTCTTCGTTCTCTATCGTACGAAGAAAGAAAACCAAGATCAATGTAGTGAGCGATATACTTATGAATGTACGCATATTTTGTATATATATCGCATACAGTGTAATCCCTATGGAGGTCGTATTTTAGCACGCAGTAGCAGTCTAAGCACTCCTCAATGTACAATGCGTATGCGTGTATCCACGTTGAATAATCCCACGCTAATAAAATAAAATACGAAAAAAAAAAGTATATTAGGGTTAGAAAAAATAAAGAACCTCGACCTGCATCATTTTGTAAACCGCACGGCAAGCCGGCAAAAACGTTCGTGATTTTTTTTTCATTTTGACGCTATAATAAGTTTTTTTTTTTTTTTATCTAAGTAACTAATTTTGGTTTCTTTACTATTCGATGTGAGGACGGATTTGTACACTTACCAATAGGGCTCGATTCATCTCTGAAGCGCAATAACTTCAGCGTATGCCCTCGGCTGTCGTAATATTGAATAAGTTCCTCGCAAAATGAATGGTCGACTTCCCTTAATGCGCGATGTATCACAATCAAAGTTTTCAGTGCTACCTAAGGAAAATAGAAAGAGATGAACTTTGGTCCCTTCAAAACATAGATTAGGGTTTTGAAAATCTTCATTACCACCCAAGTATGCGTTTTTGCGAGGCGCCTCGTGAGCCCGTGTATGCAATAGACGACGTCTCCTCTTGGTCTCGACCCCGAAACCGAACCGAGAATAGCTGCAAAATTTTATAAATAATATTTATTTAGTGTTCATCCATGCAACGAAAACGACGCAAAAAATAAGAACAAAACTATCGTAAACAAACGACAACTCACTTCTTACATGCTTCTCTTTGGGTAAGATCTCGACGTGATTCGTTGCTTTAAGAATGGCGACGTCAAGGCCCTGATAACGAATCGATGAGCTCAATAACGTATTTCGAATCAAGGATAAGGCCATGTAATAAATTAGCTGAATTTAGGAACGAGGAAGAACGGAAAACCTTGTACGGACTATTGACTTTGGCCATTCCAACCATCGTCGAGTCTTTGATTGCTCCGATGGCTTTTCGAAGATTTTCTTGGCTGCTATTTCCCGTCGTCATGACGAAATAAATTGGAAAAGCCCAAGAAAATTCAATTGCTGTATATTATGTTATGGCTTGATCGTCAAACCTGAAATTGATTTATCATTATAATCTTCAGAAAAGAACATGTAATTTCTGAATAAAAACGAAAAAAAAAAATATATTGATACGTATATGGGATAATTAAATACCTGAGGATTTTGTTTCACCGTCTATTAATTTGAGCCAACAATCACCGTCTCAATATTGAAGAGGACGGAAAACACAATGGATTACTCATTTTAACAGATTAATTTGAGGTCAATTTTTATTTATTTTTTTTTCTATTTCCATGGACGATTTCATTATTATAATTATTATTTATTGCTATCATTATTATTCTCATTTGTTATGCAGCTGTTTCCATTCCAAAAATAGAAGGAATAATTAATCTATATTCATTAAGCCAAATTATAAATTTGGGTCACTAAATACACTAATTTTCGGTTTTGGAGCATGTTGTTTTCTGAGAAAAACTGAATGTATTACATCCTTCTTTTCCAGTAAATAATATATATATATATATATATGTGTGTATAAATATATTTATATATGTGATAGCTAAATAAGTAAACTACCCTCATTCCATCCGAATTTTCCGTCGAACATTTTTTATTTCAACCGTACTTATGGGGGATTTACCTAAAATTTTATGTCGAACATTTTCACTCCAACCGTACTCCTGAGGAATATACCCCAAATTTTCCACATAGAGCGGACTTTCATCGGCCTCGTTTCATCAACGGGGCTCTTAATTCACAAACAAATCCTTACGTGCCATTATAAAATTGGGTTTTAGAATTCCTCGGAATCAGATCCTCTGGACTTTAAAATTCAGAACAAATAGATTGGGTCTTCGTGTGCTAGTGTACAAATGGACTTTAAAATCCCGAACAAATCGATCGGGTCTTCATTATATATGTGTTGGGGTATCAAACTCAATCCCACATTGGATAGTTCGAAGATGGATCATTAGTATATAAACTTGTGAGCTACTTCCTCTAATTGTCAATTGACTTTTAGAGTGAAACCCCACAATACTTATAGGGTTCGGGGTTGATTCGATCCGAATATGCAATCAATCAACTCACAGACTAAAAACGATTACTACAAAATATCAATGTTTGATGTATCTCCACGATCATTAGTGCAAATTATGGAATAGGCAAAGGTTCTTCCAAAAGCGTCGCCTTTACACACGAACTAATTTGTTTTTTATTTTTTTTAATATTAAAGAGCATCCGAATGAAAAGGATAACCGAGGAGTACTACGTATCTTCTACAAATATTCGGTTCATTTATTCGTTAGACCTTCTCCAATGGATGCTGAAACTCAAACGCAAATGGCAAAAATCAATCCAACCGACACGCATATCCATACTGAAAATGAGTTTTTCATGATTTTCTCTCACCTACTCTCGCAAATATGTGTTTGCACTATTCATCTACCAATATGTTTTATACTCTTATAAAAAACCCCTATTAAATTAATATATATATTATGAAATAATTAAATAATGTGGATGTTTTAAATAATAATATTAGTTAAATGATTGATGAGATGATAAGATGATAAGATGAGGTGTTTAATTGAAAAGATTGTATTTTAGTGTGAGGTGTATAATTGTAATTAATGTGATTAGTTGTAATAGTTAATTATTAGTAGTATAAACAGGTGATTAGAGTTCATTGTAAATCACACCAAGTATTGAAATACTTAATCTCTCTCTAATCTCTCTCTCTCTTTATTATTATAAGCTATATTATCATTATAATCTTAATATAAGTATAATTATAATAAAATAATCTTAATATAATATTAATCACAATTAATATTTTTATAACACGTTATCAGCACGACCGCTCTCCGTCGTCAAGATCAACCTCCGTCGAAGATCTCGTACGAGTTTAGTCAAGGTATGGTAATTTAATTTTTAATTTATACTAATCATATATTAATTGTGATTAATTTAAAAATATATATTATAAAAGTATTATTTAAAGGTTTTATAACTAAAGGCCAATACCCGAGTGGTTTCGCGGAATATCGTTCACTACAAGTGACGAGAGGTACAGGTTTCGATACCCGTGGAGGCGTGTGGATTTTTTTTATTTATGCACGTACACAAAACAAGCCCACGAGGTCTTGCGGTAATCCCAACCTCAGTAGCGGCATATTATTAATCTTTCTTTAATAAAAAAAAATATGTCGTTTTATACAAAGATGGATCTTCTACTCCTTACATTATTTACGGTGATCCTTTCCGCTATGTGGATAATATTTTTACCAATGTTTTTAAAATATAATTATTAATTGTAATTTCTTTAATATTATAATTACTGAAATATATTTTATTTTGAAGTATGTCGCTCTGTCCGATGTTTGATCTTTTACTTATGATTATTATTACGGCGACACTGATCTGGATGTGGATATCATTTTTTATAAGAACTTTTACAAAAGAAGATACAAAAGAAGATTTAAAAGAAGATTAATTATAAGTTTTTTTTATTATGTAATGTTTTAATAACATGTTTTGTATTTTATTATAGTAATATGTCGAACTTGGCGAGCCTTGAGTTTGTTGCACTCGATATCACTGGAAAAAATTATTTACCTTGGGTACTAGATGCTGAAATCCATTTGAAAGCAAAAGGTTTAGGTGACACCATTGATCCCACGAAAACCACAACTGAACAAGACAAGGCGAAAGCTATGATTTTTCTTCGCCACCACATTCACGAAAATCTGAAAGTTGAATACTTAACAGAAAATAATCCAGCTGAGTTGTGGAAAAACCTGAAAGAACGATATGGCCACTTGACAACTGTTATTCTCCCCAATGCAAAGTACGAATGGCTGAATTTACGATTGCAGAATTTTACATCGGTAAGTGAATATAATTCTGCCGTTTATAGAGTTACTTCCACGTTGAAATTATGTGGAGAGACAATTACTGATAACGATATGCTGGAGAAAACATTCACCACATTTCATCCACAGAATATGATATTACAACAGCAATATCGGGAGAGAAAATTTAAAAAGTATTCAGATCTAATTTCTTGCTTACTTTTGGCTGAGCAAAATAATGAATTGCTGGTGAAAAATCACGAATCCCGAACGACTGGTTCTACTGCACTCCCTGAAGCGAATGCAGTCAAAATTAATAATGACAACAGTCGAGGTAATGATTGTGGACGTGGTCGTGGTGGATATCGCGGCCGTGGACGTGGTCGTGGTCAAGGTCGTGGTCAAGGTCGTGGTCGTGGCCGAGGATATTATGGTGATGGTTATCAATATTTCCATGGTGGCTATCATAATTATCGTGGCGGTCATCAAAATATTCCCCAGAAGAGGAAAAGTTTTGATAATAAAGATGAGAAGAGGCAAACTGAACAAAAGAATAATGATGAAAAATGTTATCGTTGCGGTGGTTCTGGCCACTGGTCGTGCAATTGTCGTACGCCCAAACATCTTGTTGAGCTATATCAGGAATCTCAAAAGGGCAAAGGAAAGAAAATCGAAATGAATTTTGTTCAGGGTAAATTCGCCTCTACCTCTGATGCCAATGATGAAAATGCTCATTTGGAAGCTGCGGATTTTTTGATCGAAGAAAATTAATCTGCTATGATTTTATTTATGCATTATGATTTACTATTGTGTGTTTTATTATATATCGTTGTTTTAAGTTATCTATATGTTTGTAATGCAATATTTCTTTTTCAATAATAAATATTATGTGTTTGTTTATAAAGGATATTATTTGATGGATGCGGGCATGTGCAATGAAGAATTGTGTCTTGCAGACTGTGCAACGACGAATACGATTTTAAAAAATAAGAAATATTTCGATCATCTTGATATGAAAGAAGCCAGTGTTATTACTATATCGGGTAGCACGAATATAATTGAGTGCTCCGGAAGAGCTAATGTTTTACTGCCCAGAGGAACAATGCTGATAATTGAAAATGCTTTATATTCTCCTAAGTCTCAAAGAAATTTATTAAGCTGTAAAGCTATTCGACATAACGGATATCATATTGAGACTGCAGAAAAAAAGAGATATTGAATATTTGCATATTACAAAAGTGATATCGAATGACAAAAGAATTGTGGAAATATTACCATCTTTTGACTCTGGGCTATATTACACATATCTTTGTAGGTTCCAGATTCAACACATCCAACGAATTAAGATGAAGAACTTGAGAATTAGATCGATTGACTCACCTTGTTGATACGCGCGGAAGCAATAAGCGAATAATCATCAATCAACCTTCATTTAATCCAATGGCTTTCTCTACAAGCAATCCAATTCCCTCTCTACAATTAAACCTATTCTACTATGATGAAGAGAGAGATTTTCTAAGGAGAGAAAGCCTCGCTGGGTCTCAAGTTATGTGTAAAATACACACACTTGCCCTATATATACCAAAGCATACTTTGGTATATTACACATCAGTCCCTATATTATCATAAACTACAATTTGGTCCCTAGACAAAGATAACATGGCATTTGAGCACTAGAAATGGATTCCTAACAATCTCCCCCTTAGTGTTCAAATGTCATTGGAGCGCCAATAGTCTTTGTCTCTAATGATCTTCAGTCTTCATCATCGATTGAACACAAGAATGGATTCCTAACAATCTCCCCATTTGTGTTCAATTGTGGATTAGACACGTTCTTCGTTGCTGCTTGAAGAAAAGGTTGAGGGCTTCTGGAGAATCTTCTTTCTCCCCCTATGTACATGCTCCCCCTTTTTCTTCTTTGCAACCTTGAATTTTTTTATCACCTTCTTGCATAGATCAGAGTTGTGTAGATCTAAGGACATTGACTCTTCGTTTATTCTCGTGCCATGGAGAGAGGTCGTGTTTGTTGTGGTTCAGCACGTGCGTTGTAAGCTTGGCTTCTTTAATGATGTCACGTGCTTTGCCTCCTTGAGATACTTCTCCCCCTCATGGCGATTCAATTGTATCGTCATGTCTTCGGATCAAGGTGATTCCTAGTGTAAGCGCGGAGCGTGTTGACGTTGAAGTGCGGATGAAGTAACCTGAAAACGGGACCGACGACCAATCATCGTGAGACATCCCTAGATGTCACTCTTGGTCGTTGATGCAAAGTCACAAAGACTTGCATTTGAAGGGACTACGGGGCCACATAGGCAACCCGTTGACATCGTTCTAGAGTCGTGCTCCAGAAGATGGCCTGCTACCGTCGTTGTTTTAATATTGCAATGGCAGGACTTCCTTCTGATCATAGAATCACATTTGTAAAAAAATGTGTCTACAGAAGTTCTGGCAAGGTCACATAGACCTGCTTTGTGTGTGTAAAATAATGTATGTGTCCTAAAAAAATAGAAAACTTTTTAGGCTATGGGACACACTAGACGTTAAGTGCATAGAATGAAGTCAGTGGTGTGGGGCTGTGGACCACTTAGTTCAATATCTCCCGCTTCCAAGTGAAACGGTGATAGCATATGCGGTTCCCCGTGAGATATTGAAACACTTGTCTTTAGGGAGACAAATGAGTAGCTAGGAAGGGTTGTGCATGCGCCTTTGGACCCGATGAGGCGTCTTCTACCCGGGATCTGAAAAATCAGTCCTGTACCTATAATGGTTATGGCCCGGATAGTTTGTGGTTGAGGTGTAATGATTATATCGTGATTCGCTCAAAACCCTCACATACACTCGGGGTTGTTCCTGGGATAGGTACAGTTTGGGATTAACTGAACCATGGGAACAGGTATGTGAACACCTCTTTTTGTGTCTTTGCGCTTTTTGGGTTGAGGTAGCACTCCCCGTCAAAGTACGAAAGTTGTCTTCAGGGCATCCCCCTTTTTTTTTAAGCTCTTGCGCCGTTTTAGGTAACTCTCCCCCTAAAATGGTGCGCTTGTAACAATATGATGCCCCTGCTCCCCCTAAATAGATGCGCTTTTTGAGGATTGCATATTACAAAGATCAAGCGCCCTTTATACATGGAGTAACACTCCCCCTTAAATGTGCCTTCTGCACTCATAAGTATCACTCCCCCTAAACCATATACGCTTGTTATATGAGAACTATAGTAATGTGCTCTTTTGAAGTTCATGCGTCTTGTCTATCTGTCTGTCCACTCCCCATCTAAATATATAAAGAATGTAAAGACGACATAGACAAATTTTTAGGTACTAAGAATGATACATTAGACTTCCTTTGAAACTCAATACTAAAGATGAAGTCTAATATCTAGGACAGTAATGTACCTATTTTGACAATGAAATTCAAGTCATCTTTTTTTAGCAATGAAGCTCAGAGTTTTTTTTTTTTTTTTTTTTTTTTGGCCTTTTTTTTTTTTTTCTTTTTTTTTGATAGCCTTCCTTTTTTTTTTTTTTTTATCTCTTTTTCAGGCCTATATATATTTATATATATATATTTATATATGTATGTATTTTCTTTTTAAAGGAATTGGCGAAAACTAAAAAAAACTTATAATGTGGCGAAAACAATTAGCGAAAAGAAAAGGTTCTCGCTAAAAAAAAATTCGCTGAGTGTTGGCGAAAAGTAAAAGTTTTCGCTAAAAATGTTTTCGCTAAAAATGTTTTCGCTGAAATAGTTAGCGAAAAGTTTGAGGTTTTCGCTAGACTTTTCAGCGAAAAGTTTTTTTTTTTATTATTTATTATTATTTTTTATTATACCTATATATATATATTTATATATAAAAAAAATGGCGAAAACAGTTAGCGAAACGAGAAGGTTTTCGCTGAAAACTGTTTTCGCTGAAATAGTGAGCGAAAAGTTAGCGAAAAGTTTTTTTTTTTTTTTTTTTTTTTTTTTTAATATAAAATCTAAAAAAATATTTATTTATATAGTATGATTGCTCACATTTCATACCGATCACGGGTGTGGAGCAATCTCGAATACCACACGTGTCGGGAATTGGTGGTTGCCTGCAGCTCATATCGATTATGCGTGTGAAGCAACCCGAGGACCTACGCATAATCGGGATCCTGCAAAACAAATTAGCGGGACTTTGGTACCCATTTTTGGACGGGTCCTCCCTGATTAGCAGTAATCTTATAAAGCTCATAAGGTTCAAATTTGGAATTAAAATTAGCAGATAAAGTAGTCATAGGAAGCCGCGTTTGTTTAGGACTACTTATTTCCATTTCTAGCTTAGGTTTCCAAATTTGTACCGTTCTGAAATTATCATTTTTAGCACGGGTGAATGTGTGTCTATTGTTAGTTGAGAAAATTTTCTCTTTCGCCAGTCGTTGAAGATGTTTTTCAGATTTGACTTTGACTGAGTACTTGAGATAGGAATACGAACTAATAGAATCAATAGCATTCAATATAGAATTGTCGTATTTCCTATTAGGAAGAATCACATCATTCACATAGGTGTTTTCATAAAATGAGCTACTTTTATTTTTCAGACAATTATTATTTTTGGACATTTCAGTTTTAGTAAAGAATGTAGAATAATTGCCTTTCAAAGCTTTAGTAGCTTTCTTGACCTTTGGAATGACCTTAGAGATGTTTGTAGTAGGAACAGAGGTAGAACCATTTTCGTTCATATATAATGATTTTTCTTCCTCTATTCTTTCTTTCTTGATAGCTTTAGTCATTCGTGGTGTTTTCTTATTCTGTTTTGGAGATAGGTTTTTTAATGGTTCGCTTTTAACAGAGTAAGAAGTTGATGTTGCGCCTATTTTGTAGGAAGTTTTGAGAAATGTATTCTCCTTTTGAAGTTCATTAATTTTAGCGTGAAACCCTTTTTGCTGCGATTCCAGAAGAGAATTTAACTCGGCAATTTTGCGTTCGGTTTCTGGATTTTCACAATTAAATTCGGGTTTTATAGTTTGTATAGAATGTTCCTTTTTGATAGGCATTGTCTCATTTGTTTGAGTAGATTTATTTTGAGACAATTTTAGCTCAGTTTCTTTCTTTGCAATAAGTATTTCGAGTTCTTTATTTTTAATGCGTAATTTATTGCATTCTTCTGAAAGACATTTATTCTGAGCTTGATGATTTTTAATTTCTTCTTTATAGGCAGCTATGTTTGTTCTTAATTCAGAAATATTCGGTCCATAATTTTCTGCCTTAGATAGCAAACTAGTAATCTCATCTTTAGCATTGGTCAATTGACATTCAAGACTAGCTTCGATTTCTAAATGTTTTCCTAACTCACGCTCGTTATTAGCTAGCCTATCTTCTAATTTTCTGACCATTTCGTTATTTGTGGATGAGAATTTTTCTTGAACTGTTTGCTTTTCTTCCTCATATGTATTAAGGCTCTTTTTAAGTTCACAGACTTTTATTTCATAACGTCCTAATTTTAGTTCAAGGTCTGTGATTTTATCTTGTGCATTTGTTAAAAGACATTGAAGACTAGACTCGTTAAGTAAATGTTTTCTAAGAACACGTTCGTTGTTAACTAGTCTATCTTCGAGTCTTTTAATTGTTAGTTCATGAGAGCTCATATATGTTTCCATTTTTTTTTTTTTATCTTTTCAGTTCAAACCAATTTAAAGTTTGAAAATTGTAATTGGTATAGAATGTTGGATATTTTAATTTTGACTCAAAATATGTTGGATGTTATATTGATCGTCTTGTTTTGTTGACTCAAAATATCGGAAGTTTTAGGTATCAAATATTTTTTTTTAAAAATGATTTTAAAAAAAACTTGTACTGAGAATAATAAATTTTTTTTTGTACCGAAAAATTTTACCAGTCCAAAAAAAATTTCGTTTACACGAAACTTTTTCGTATGAACCAGGAACCTATATAAAGTACGTACAAAAAAAAATCTCAAAGTGAAAAATAAAAATTTTAGGACAGTATGTGGCGAAAACTTTCGAGGTTTTCGCTGAAACAGTATAGTGAAAAGATTTAAGTTTTCGCTGCCCACTGTTTTCGCTAGGTATGAACTTTTCGCTAAGAAATGTAGCGAAAAGTTTATGTTTTCGCTAAAATGAAGTTTTTCGCTGGAACAGTATATAGCGAAAAGCTTTGAGGTTTTCGCGAAGTGGTGAAAAGTTCTAGGTTTTCGCTAAGAAGTCTAGCGAAAAGCTTAGGTTTTCGCTGAAACAGTATGTAGCGAAAAGCTTTGAGGTTTTCGCTAAGTGGCGAAAAGATTAGGTTTTCGCTAAGTTGTGAACTCTAAAATTTCTCGTGTGAACAGTGTTTGGCGAAAAGTTTTAAGTTTTCGCTGGCCACTGGTTTCCCTAGGAATGAACTTTTCGCCAAGAAATGTAGCGAAAAGTTTAGGTTTTCGCTGAAACAGTATATATAGCGAAAAGTTATAGGTTTTCGCTGAGTGTCTGGCGAAAACTTTTGAGGTTTTCGCTGAAACAGTATATGGCGAAAAGCTTTAAGGTTTTCGCCAATAAATCTAGCGAAAACTGGTTTTCGCTGAAAAGGTTTGGTTTTCGCTAATAAGTCAAATCAGCTAAAAAAACACGTAATTAAACAAGTAAACACCGATTTAGCTTATAAAATACTAGTTTATGTAGCGAAAACCGCTGTTCATGTAGCGAAAACCGTTGTTCATGTAGCGAAAACAGCTGTTCAACTGGCGAAAACTGCCATTCATCTGGCGAAAACCAGCAAACTGTCCTATTTTTCACTCAAATCCTAATTTCTGCTTAATCAGAACACAATTATCGAACAATAGGCATCGACGCAGCTTACCTATCACTCGATTAACACAATTAACACTGGATTAACACAGAAATCAGGCGAAAATCAGATAGAACAGTGGCGAAAACAAAGTCACTTCAAACATCAGCGATTCAACTCAAATCAGCAAATTAAGCTCAATCAAAGCAGATTTAACACAGAATCAACAAACAAGTTTACTCTGATACCAATTGTAGGTTCCAGATTCAACACATCCAACGAATTAAGATGAAGAACTTGAGAATTAGATCGATTGACTCACCTTGTTGATACGCGCGGAAGCAATAAGCGAATAATCATCAATCAACCTTCATTTAATCCAATAGCTTTCTCTACAATTAAACCTATTCTACTATGATGATGAGAGAGATTTTCTAAGGAGAGAAAGCCTCGCTGGGTCTCAAGTTATGTGTAAAATACACACACTTGCCCTATATATACCAAAGCATACTTTGGTATATTACACATCAGTCCCTATATTATCATAAACTACAATTTGGTCCCTAGACAAAGATAACATGACATTTGAGCACTAGAAATGGATTCCTAACAATCTTAAAACAATTGAATCACATGCTATCGTAAATCAGAAGTTTACTAATGATAATACATTTGTTGTTTGGCATGACCGGTTGGGCCATCCCGGTTCAATTATGATGCGGAGAATAATTCAAAATTTACGTGGACATTTAATGAAGAACCAGAAGATTCTTCAATCGAATGAATTATCATGTGTTGCTTGCTCTAAAGGGAAGTTGATTATTCGTCCATCACCAATAAAAATAAAGAATGAATCTATAAGATTTTTGGAATGTATACAAGGTGATATTTGTGGACCGATACATCCATCGTGTGGACCATTTAGATATTTCATGGTATTGATTGATGCATCAAGATGGTCTCATGTATGTTTGTTATCAAAGCGGAATGTAGCTTTTGCGAGATTGCTTGCTCAGTTGATTCGATTAAGAGCACATTTTCCGAATTATCCAATAAAGAAAATACGTCTTGATAATGCTGGTGAATTTACTTCCAAGGCATTTAATGAATATTGCATGTCTAATGGAATTGATGTTGAGCACCCCGTGCCACATGTCCATACGCAAAACGGTCTTGCAGAATCGTTGATTAAAAGGTTGCAATTAATTGCAAGACCATTATTAATGAAGTCGAAACTTCCCTCATCTTGTTGGGGACATGCTATATTACATGCAGCGGCACTAATCCGCATCAGGCCAACAAGTTATAATGATATCTCTCCTATACAAATGGTATATGGTCAGGAACCAAATATTTCCCATCTGAGAATTTTTGGATGTGCGGTATATGTTCCAATTGCTCCACCACAACGCACGAAGATGGGAGACCTCAAAGAAAGTTGGGAATATATGTCGGATTTGAATCTCCATCGATAATAAAATATTTAGAACCTCTAACTGGAGATTTATTTACGGCTAGATTTGCCGATTGTCATTTCGATGAATCGAATTTTCCGACATTAGGGGGAGAAAAGAAACAGCTAGAAATGAGTATTAGTTGGAATGAATTATCGCTAAATCATTATGATCCTCGAACGAAAGAATGTGAACTAGAAGTTCAAAAGATAATTCATTTACAAGGATTAGCTAATCAACTGCCAGATAGCTTTACTGACCTTAAAAGAGTGACTAAGTCACATATACCAGTTGTTAATGCTCCTGCAAAAGTTGATGTTCCTGGAGAACATATAATGATCGAGCCTAAGCCACAACTAAAACGTGGTAGGCCCTCGGGTTCCAAAGATAAAAATCCTCGGAAAAGAAAATGAGTAAATAATAAGAATGGTCCAGTCGAGGATTTATCGACTTTAGAAGAGTCAATGGGCATTAATGATTATGATAATGGAAATCAGGTACCTGAAATTTTTTAGAATAATGATAATGAAGAGATCTCGATAAATTATGCTCAAAATGGAATTAGATGGAACCGAGAAAAAGTCAACGTTGACAATAAATTCTCATTTAACGTAGCGCTACATGAAATGAATGAGATAAATGAGAATGAGGATCATGAACCAGGGTCTGTAAAAGAATGCAGACAAAGAAATGATTGGCCAAAATGGAAAAATGCAATCGAGGCAGAATTAAAATCACTTGAGAAACAAAAAGTTTTCGGACCTGTAGTCCGCATACCAGAAAATGTAAAGCCGGTTGGATATAAATGGGTTTTCATCAGAAAGAGAAATGAAAACGGTGAAATTGTGAGATACAAAGCACGGCTTGTTGCACAAGGTTTTTCACAACGACCTGGTATTGATTATGAGGAGACGTATTCTCATGTGGTGGATGCAACTACTTTTCGTTATTTAATTAGTCTGGCAGTACGTGAAGGACTCGATATGCGTCTAATGGATGTTGTCACCGCTTATTTATATGGATCACTTGACAGTGACATATATATGAGACTTCCCGAGGGATTTCAGTTGCCTGAAAATTAAGGGCCCCGAAATGAGTGCTCAATCAAGCTAAATAAATCGCTTTATGGATTAAAGCAATCTGGGCGTATGTGGTATAATCGTCTAAGCGAATATTTATCGAAAGAGGTGTATAAAAATGATCAAACTTGCCCGTGCATATTTATGAAAAGATCTGGAAATGAATTTGTCATCATTTCAGTTTATGTTGATGATATTAACATAATTGGAACTCCTGAAGAGTTATCAAAAGCCGTTAATTATTTGAAAAATGAGTTTGAAATGAAAGATCTCGGTAAAACGAAATTTTGTCTTGGACTCCAAATCGAATATTTAAAGAATGAGATATTCGTACATCAAGAGACTTATACGAAAAAGGTATTGAAAAGATTTTATATGGATAAAGCTCATCCATTGGATACTCCAATGATTGTTCGATCTTTAGATGTGAATAAAGATCCGTTAGACCTTGCGAAAACGATGAAGAACTACTTGGTCCTGAAGTACCATATCTCAGTGCTGTTGGAGCCCTAATGTATTTAACGAGTCATACGCGACCTGATATAGCGTTCGCTGTGAATCTATTGGCGAGATATAGTTCGTCACCGACTCGTGGACATTGGAATGGAATTAAGCGGATTTTTCGATACCTTCAAGGAACAACTGATATGGGATTGTTCTATTCTAATGAATCAAAAACAGATTTGATTGGGTATGCAGATGCTGGTTTTCTATCTGACCCACATAATGCTCGATCGCAAACGGGCTATTTATTTACACATGGCGGAACCGCTATTTCATGGCGGTCAGTTAAACAAAGTTTAACGGCTACTTCTTCTAATCATGCGGAAATTTTAGCTATTCATGAAGCTAGCCGAGAATGTGTTTGGTTGCGATCGATAATTGAGCATATACAACAAACTAGTGGGCTAGTATCGAAAAAGTTACTTCCTACGATTTTATATGAAGATAATGCTGCATGCATTGCCCAATTAAAGGAAGGATATATTAAGGGAGATAGAACAAAACATATTTCACCAAAAAATTTCTTTACACATGATTTAGAGAAAAATGGTGATATTGATGTACAACAAGTGCGATCTAGTGAAAATCTTGCAGATTTATTCACGAAAGTACTTCCCCCAATAATTTTCAAAAGATTGGTATATTCAATTGGAGTTCGAAGACTTCGAGATTTGGAATGATGTTATCATCAGGGGGAGTAAATACGCGTTGCACTCTTTTTTTCTTCACTGAGGTTTTTCCCATGTGGTTTTCCTAGTAAGGTTTTTAATGAGGCAACAATCGAACGCGTATCTAAAAGAATCATGTACTCTTTTTCCTTCATTAGGTTTTTATCCCATTGGATTTTTCCTAATAAGGTTTTAAAGAGGCATATTCTTTGAAAACATCCAAGGGGGAGTATTATGAAATAATTAAATAATGTGGATGTTTTAAATAATAATATTAGTTAAATGATTGATGAGATGATAAGATGATAAGATGAGGTGTTTAATTGAAAAGTTTGTATTTTAATGTGAGGTGTATAATTGTAATTAATGTGATTAGTTGTAATAGTGAATTATTAGTAGTATAAATAGGTGATTAGAGTTCATTGTAAATCACACCAAGTATTGAAATACTTAATCTCTCTCTAATCTCTCTCTCTTTATTATTATAAGCTATATTATCATTATAATCTTAATATAAGTATAATTATAATAAAATAATCTTAATATAATATTAATCACAATTAATATTTTAATAACAATATAACTTTTATTACTTAGAACATTTTTTTAATTTGTCTTTTCTATTAGATTTATTTTATTCTTTTATATTTATATAATTCGTAAATAATATTTATAATTGTAATTAAATAATTTTATTTATAAAAATAGATTATTGTAAGAAGAGATTATTTATTTATTTTACTTAAATTTAAAATAATATTGTGGTTAAATTTGTAAAGTTGTAAAATATGTGGGTGGTGTTGAAAAATTAGAAAAGTTCATGTGCAAGGATATTTAAAGAATATTCTTTTGAGTTTGAGAATAAGTTGAATGGTTGGAGAATAATTACTGTTCGATACGACATTTACTGCATTTTGGGTTTGAGTATGAGTATTTCGGTTGGAAATGACCTTACCCTAGAAAATTTATTCGGTTCATTTATCAAATATCAAATTGAAAATTATCAACAAAAGAGTATTTAAATGTTCCAATAATACTCTGATTAATCACTCAATCAATCCCTTGTAGGCTCTTCTTCAATACAACTTATTCCTTTGAATCAAAATTGAAAACCACCAAATCACCAAGTAGCATGGTGGTAATAAATAGATTCCACAAAACAAAAAGAAAAAACAATAATAATCCCAAAACCCTAATCTGAATTATTATGATCGTAATGATTCGCCGTCGTTGTTTACGCTCTCCGCCACCATCTCGGCGTGTTGCTCTAAGTACTCTTTGCTATTCATCTCCGTCAACCTACATAGATGTTCGAAAAAACCATCACGGAAAGTATTAAGAAAGACTTCTATTACCTACGGCTTCATTACCTGCTTATGGTACGATCTTTTGCAAAACCTAATTCGTTATCCACGCAAATGTCAGAATCATCGGATTTCCTCGATCTCGAGGACGTTCGAGGAGCCAATTGCTGTGCATCGGCTATTGTTAGGATACGGTCGAAGAGTTCCGTGGGAGAACCCTCGGCCGTGCAAAGCAATCGAGCTTTGTTCTCATACATAACCTATTATGGTTAAATGAAACAGAAACTCATAGCTGTGGAGGGAATAATAATTACATACACACACAAAAAAAAAAAAGAGAGAAAAGACTTACGTCAACTAAAGTAACGAAACGATATGCTGCAGTCCTATTGGAGAGCCCGAAAATCGGGACACCATCCAAAGCGAGCGTGTGGAATTTCTCTGGCCAAGATAGAAAAAATGTTAACTCAGCTAAGATCATAAGTAATGAATTTTATGGTCATTTATCTCTAATTTAACATGGGATATGGTATTTAAATCTCATCCATAACATATATATCTTACTAAATAAACCGAAATAATCTGCGGCGCCTAAAGGTCGATCGCATAGTTCTTCGAATGGGAAGTATGCACATCCATTGGCACCTACTGGAACCTGAAATAGTTGTAATAAAATTAAATTTCCATTACAAAACCACAGACTTGATTTAATCAAATTGCATCCACAAACCTGCAATCTCCTTCCCATGACAACTTCGACTTCTTGTGGAGTGGCTACATTATCACCGATTAATTCTTGAAATTTCTGCTTAAGTAGGCCCGATAAGTGTCTCCCGACGAAATAAAATCCTTGCTCAGCCTGAAAATATTTTTTTTTTAAAAAAAAAACACCTTATATGGGTATTTTTCTTTTATATATAGAGAAGTAGAAACCGAAAAAAAGGATGGATTTTTAAAATCTTACTGATGTCATTTTTCGGTAATCCACAGACGATCCTATCTCGTGAACCACACATCTTTCCTATGTCAGAAAGGTGATTGTATATGAATAAGATGGTGTCTAGAAAAGAATAGTTCAAGATTTGACTTACATAGACAATATGAAAGTACCTTTAAGGTAGCAATAAATGGAAGGAACAAATCCCTTTGAAGTCCTCCTTCGTAGAGATTATCGGGAGCTCGATTAGAAGTAGCAACGAGAATCTATTCACGTATCACATTGATTCTCTAAATAAACTACTTTAAGCCCGCATCGAAAAAATTAAAAAAATAAATAAACAGGTTTAAACGAATTACGTACAGCCCCGTTGCTGAATAGATGTCTGAATAAACGATTGAGGATTAAGGCGTCAGCAACATCAGTCACCTGGAGAAAAAGAGCACCTCATCATCAAGCCAAGCACTAGAAGATAGATAACATCGAAATGTAAAGCCACAGTTCAGACGACACATACCATAAATTCATCGAGGCATAACAATATAGCTTCGTCCGAGAGCTCTCCGGCCACAACTTCTAAAGGATCGGACACTCCCTTGTGCCTCTACTAGTTAAAGATTTATAACCGTGTCAGAATCAGACAGCATCACACAATCATCTGTTTATCACATTGGTCGTTAACTATGGCAAAATAATAAAGAAAATGATCATGTCCACTGTGGAAGCTTGGTAAAACATGCAATTGCAAAGAGGTGTCGCCAAAAAAAAAAGGAAAATATATGGATATACGATTAAAGAAGCGTTGTTATACTTGCAAGCGGCTGTGAACATTCAGCATGAAGTCGTGGAAATGAATCCTCTTCTTTCTCCAGTTGCTAGGTCTGATGAGAAGGATTCGTTTAGCAGCAAATCGTAAGTAAAAGGAATATTTAAAATCAAGTTCATACGGAAGCCTAGAAAGAAAGATTCAGACGAATAGTATCCATTCCATACAGCTGGTCGAAGAACAGATCCATCAACATCGTCTTGCCAGTGCCCACTCCACCGTAAAGGTAGAGTCCCCTAACTGGAGCATACGAAGTTTGCGGTATGAAACGAGACCATAGCCATCTACTCCTGATAACAGATTAATAATGAGATAAAAAAAAAAAAAAAAAAAAAAAAAAGTTGAGAATAAATATAGTTACATAACATACGACTGTATATATAATTCATACCTCCCAGATTTCTCAGAAGCAGTATATCGGTCCAACTTACAAGCTTCTGCATTTTCTACGAGCTCATCATACAGCCGTTGAAGCTCGCCTAACGTATTCAACTGCCGAATTTAAAAGGTAATATATAGTCAGAGAAGAAAATGTGAACAATGGGCAGTAAACTTCATCGAATTCGAACTCAAATTATCATCTACATCGGATTAAGTAACACATGCTAGCTTATTTCTTCTAATCAAAATAACAAAGCATGCCTGACAAGCGTCTCCATCGAAAAGTTCGCCAGCGGATATCCTGCGCTGATACTCCATAAGTGGTCCACCACCCATTACTTCTGCAATTTTTAACAACATATATAATACGTATAACCTAAAACCAAAATCAAATCCTTAAAATGCCATATTTTAAGTCTGAAAACTTGTAGCACTATCTCTCACCTGTTACTTTAGCTGCATCACTCGAAAGAGCTCTTCGAATCATACATGGAAAGTGATTACCTCTATAGATGATATCTGCATTGCTACACAACCTCAGTAATGGGAGGTGATTCGAACTTCTGAGAAACGATCTGCGATGGATAAAACTTCCTCTATATTGAAAACCCGATCTAAACTGCTTCGCCGCCCGAACAACCGTCCTCATTGCAAGAACAGAAAACTCGCAGATCTAAAAGTATGCCAAAAAAAAAAAAAAACACAATGCAATCTTAGATACACTAAAGATATGAAATAAGCTGCAAAGAAGAATTAATAAATTAATTAATATGAAATCGAACAAATGAAGTTCGAATTGGAATCTATTCGTACTCTGAAGTACTCTGTTCCATAAAGAACCAATCTTTATCATATTGTTTAAGTTGACTGTAGCTTTTAAGACAAACCCACAGCCAAAATCTGAATAATCTGTAGTAAATATTTGGTTCTTGCTACAGATTCTCCACTACATACAATTTCCCCAACCAACCATTAATGGCAAAACACAAATGATACCCAGAAAAATGAAAAAGATAGACCATCGATTATCGGCAGGCAATAACTTGCAGCAGTTTAATGGAGAAGACAGAGGCCAATGGACAAGAAAGCATCAATTAATCCATCGTTTAATTACGAAAGATGGGATGATACCCAAAGAAGAAAAGGTCAAAGCAGCAAACCTGATATGTATTGCGTCACAGACCCAAAATTGGTAAAGGGTTCGATTTGAATTCCTTTTTTTTTTTTAATTATTGTACGTGCGATTGAATCTATTACATTACATAGACGTTCGTACGTGCTCAAAATTCACGGAAAAAAAACTGAGTGAATTGATGAGAGAGATCAGCAAAATATCAACAAAAAGAATTGGTTGAGAGGGGTAGACTGGACCGCATATAAGCACGAGGTACTAAATTAATATTGGGATTTGTGGGTTCCTCTCCAATTATGATTTGCTGTTTTTTTTTCTTCTTAATTCTTTTTCCTGTTTTAATTTTATGAGACATCCATGTATATTTCTAAAATACAGCATATAACTAGGAATTTCTTTCTTTTAGAATCATTTAGAAACTTTCATACACATACGGATCATTTTTTTTTAATTAGTCCATAAGTCTAAATATCTGATAGGGTGACCAGATTGATGAGTACGACTTGATATATCTAGGGGTGTTCAAATGTGTGGATTATCGGTTTTCGGGTTATTCGGTTTGGGTTATTCGGGGTTTTGACACTTAGGATAACCACCCGCAAACCAAACCAAAACCAATTTAATGGTTTGGTTTTCGGGTTATTCGGTTCTCGGGTTAATGGTTTGATTTTCGGGTAAACCAATTAAATATTGTAGTTTGTATATTTTTAATTATAATTATATAACGATTTTTTTTTATATATTTTTTATATTAAATATATAACTTTCGGGTTAATCGGTTCGATTTGGTTTGTGCGAGAGAGTAAAGTTCGTTTGAGCGATGATATCAAATTTTTACTCTTTATATAATTTATAAATATATTTTAAAAATAATTAAATAACTCTTATTCGGGTTTCGGGTGAGCCCCGAATTTTTTTACTCCACCCGATACCCGAACCATTCCCCCATTTAATAGTTCGGGTGACCCAATTAACCACCCGTTTATCCGATTAACCGAACCGAATAAGCCAAATTCAAAATAGTTCGGGTGGATAATCGGGTCACCCAAATAATGAACACCCCTAGATATATCAACCTGTCTTAAGTGACTGTGTCAGTCATTCAGTTGGAAAGTGAGAGCTCGTGACATCGATACATGTTGAATAAGGGATTAACTGTATTTGGACATTGATTGTAGTCTTTGATCGACCTCAAGCTTGGAAAGTCAATACTGACTATAGTAGGTTGCATGAACCTTAGATCGAAGGGGTCAACGCGGAATTGGCTTCGAAGTCTTGACTTGTCACTAATTTGTTAGGCCCGATTTTCTAAGTATAGGGTCGACGGTAAAATGTGATCTTGACAGTGGAGTGTGATTACCGGCTTGAACCGCCGAGCGGGATTCACGGACTTGAGTAAATCGACATATATGTCATATGAGAATTTCAGGGACGGGAAATTACAAAGTCTTCAGCCGGAGCATTAAACTAACTCGTGTGGGACGTGGAGGGTAGTTTGGTCATTTTACAAGTCACGAATTAACATAGAGTCGAGTTCAGTGAGTTTGAAGTGGCATGACTTTCACTCGACCGGGACATCAATAAAGGGTTTATACGTAGATGCGATAATCTATAGTTGGTTCGTGGATTAGATATAAAATTCCTATTCAACTCGGGATCGATTCGATACTGCAAGATTGCCTAGGCGCTTACTGAATCCTTCGATTCCTCCCAGTGCCGATTGAAATGAACGAAGAGAGTCGGGTCTTAAAAAGGATCACCAAAGTAGTGTCAATTAAAAGAGAGATCAGATATATAAGTCCATTTCGGTTTGGATAGAAAATAATAAATTAATTTGAGATTTGGCCGAAATTATTATATTTGGGTAGGAGAAAATTTATTTTATTATTAGATAATTAGCGTAAATATTGTAAGGATAAAATTGATATAGTTTACCATGCCTTTAAAAAAAGGGTAAATTGAAAATTTACTCAATATATTTTGAATAATATAAATATTAGATATTTTATTTATTTCGAATGTATTATATTAGATATATATATATATATGTTCGAAATTTTATATTAGATATAAGAGTGATTTTCGAAATTATAGAATAAAGAAAGATTTGATTTTTTTTTTATAGCAAATCTGATTTTATTAAGAAATGTCCAAGGACAAAATAGTAGCCATGGCTTGTGTCGGGGCATTTCGACCCTCGCAGTCAAAGCCAATAGATTTGGCTAGGTAATGCGCTACTTTTTATTACAAAGCCTTCTAACAAAAAGGAACTTATGATCTAAAAGAAGACATCTATGCTAATCTGCTATGACAATGCCCCGACCTTGAGTCAATACAAGCTGTCCCGAGCATATGGATCACCATTTTCGCCATCGACATCTGTATACAGCGAATCTAATGGCCTTGAGTAAACAGAAGAACACAGAATTTTTGAGTGTTTCGCCCCCCTTTTAATTCAAGAGGTATCGATGGAATCGCAATGCCCGTGCAACAAGTATGAGTAGCCAAAGTTCTAGGGTATATCGAGTACAAGTCGGAAGGTTGATGCGCTGTCTCATCATCAACACGAAGACTTGAGTTTGCATGCTGTGAGTGTCCCACAGTGGGTAGATCGTGACTCCTTTTGTTACAGTCGGATTCGACCTAGAAACATGGAATCATTGGAACATGATCTGCTATCTAAACCTCGCTCATATGCATTAATCGGTAGTGTGCTATTCTACAAAGGTATATTGGTGGCTCCGACTACCTCTCCTTGGGTTGACAAGCTATTACAGGAAGGAATTCCACTTAATAACAACCGACTGACATTCGGCGATATTCCGTACTTTCACTTAGCTGGTGCGATACATTGGCTAGGAATGATGAGACATATGCAAGCAAGCCTTTGTGCTACCTATATGGTGTGTTAGTGGGTGAAGTATGAAGCAATGTCATCGGCGGCCTACTTCAACCACTTCCTATCCCCCGAGCAGATTTGGGAATACATACATATCTATGGATTTCAACAACAGTCTTTCCAAGTCAAATGTCTTTGATAGCGTGATAGTTATCGTAGATTGATTCTGAAAGTATGGTCATTTCGTCCCCTTGCGACACTTACACACAGCCCATCATGTAGCTGGCTTATTCGTACATCTCGTTGTGCAGCTTCATAGGATCCCTTGGAGCATTGTCAGCAATCAGGACTCAGTTTTCTTGAGTCTTTTTGGTGATTCTGTGTTTCTCAAGCTTTGGTCCTATAGACAAGACTCAGTGGTTTGTAGGTTCCACCGAAAGCTAGTCGCGCGCTACTATGGTCCGTACGTCGTGATCGAACGCATTGGGTCTGTGGCTTATCGATTACGAATTTCGAAGAACAGTTGAATCCACCCAATCTTTCATGTGTTCCATCTCAAGAAGGTGATCGACAACCATCATCGCGGAACGAGAGCTTGCCACGCCTAACGGTAATGAACGACAAGTACCGGTTTAAGTGGCTGGATCATGACTTGGGCGATGCTTTGTGGATGAGTTATGTCGTCGTTCTCCCCAATTCAGCCTTAAGGACAATACTTTTCCGAGAGGAGGTGGTATTGTTAGCAAGCCCATTAGAGGTTATGAAAGGAGGGAGGGCGAAAAGTGAGCCCGAGGCAGTGGCAAGAATGATGAACCAAGCGATGCGGTTATCCAACAATTAGGCATGGATGTTGGGCTGGTTGATGGTGCTAGAGAGGCCCAAGAAGGCTGAGGAGCGACCGCCGAGACGAGATCATATAAATAGTTTCTTATTACTTTCTATTCTTTTTCAAGCATTCTTTTTTTTTTCGTCCCGAGGTATCCCCACTCTATCTAGCTATGGACTAGCCTCTAAATACCGGGGTAGGCTTGCGCCACACAGACCTGACGAAGGCTTAATTGTGCCACACACTCTAGTGGTAGAACTAATCCCCGGAGCATGCATTCTTCTTGAAATGAAACAAAATGAAACATCTCGATTTTTAGTGTCTTAGTTTTTGGAACGTTCTTTGCATTCTCCTAATGAATAAAATCGTAATTTTCATCATTTGCCTTATCGCTCTCTAAACAATTAATTAACAGAATGTGATGTTTTTTTTTTTTGATTTCTGTCATTATACTTAGAGCTGACAAAATGGGCCGAGTATAAAGTCGGAGGAAAACGATACGGGACATCTTCTTTGAAGCGTCTGTTGGATTCGACGGAATCTATTCCCGTTATTGTTGGCCTACAGAAATAATTAGTTGGGATTATTTGATCCTTAATAATTTATTATGTTAATGCCCGGTTATTAAGCCTTGATGGACGGACTAATAACCATTATACTTATTGGGCCGGTCCCGTCTCTTGCTCTACATTTATTACGCGGGGCTCTAGTGATTCTTTAAATAGGCTATTACGTTAAGCGTTTCATTCATCACTTTTCATTTATAACTTTGAAAGTAATAGTTCATAACGTACGAACTATTAGAGTTTTGTACATTACGATCAAGTACAAAACTCATAAGTACAGCGTATATAATAAACGTTCCTAACGATCGAACGGTACGCTGAATCACTCTTACGGGGAGCCCTCTAAAGAAGTACACGGGGATCCATCACCCTTCGTAGAGCGAAAGAGGCGAAGATCGGTTCCCGAAGGCCTCAACGATGTCTGCGATCAACACAGGTAATTTATTAGTTTTAAACTCATTTCGATTCATGTATTCGAGAAGATCCGCTTCACGGTGGTGATCTCGCTTACGACATCGAGATCACGTTACGATCACCGTACGCTTCCGCACACACGGCTGTAATCTCGCTTACGAAAACGAGATTACATAACGACGCCGTGGTTAGGTTTCTAACGGTTACGGTAGTAACTCGAGTATGGGATCGAGATTACGTAATGACTACCGTGACCGAGATCCATCATTTCCAACAGCGTCACCTTGGAAAATGCACAATGACAAGTTTTATGATGTCGGACAAATGGTTGTTGATCATGACGAGAAGGTAAGGTCTAGAAAAATAGACCAAAAAATTGTGCGTGATTTATTAGCTGCTGCAGTTATCAAGCATGATTTGCCATTTTCATTTGTTGAATATGATGGGATTAGAGCTTGGGCGAAGTACATAAATCCTGATGTTGTTTGCATTTCTAGAAATACGCTAGTTTCGGATATGACAAAAATGTATATTCGAGAGAAAGAGAATCTCAAGCATGCTTTGGCTGGTATTCAAAGTAGAATATGTTTAACTTCAGACGTATGGACTGCATGCACTACTGAGGGTTATATTTGCTTGACTGGTCATTTTGTTGATGAAAATTGGAAATTAAATAGCAAAATTCTTAGTTTCGCTCACATGCCTCCGCCTCATTCTGGAGTCGAATTGGCTGCAAAGTTGTATGAATTTCTAAAGGATTGGGGGATCGAGAAGAATGTATTCTCTTTGACATTGGATAATGCATCTAGCAATGATAGTATGCAAGATATTTTGAAAGAACAGCTCTCTTTGAATAATAGCTTGTTGTGTGATGGTGAGTTTTTTTCATATTCGATGTTCTGCACATATATTGAATCTTATTGTTCAAGAAGGTTTGAAAGTGGCTAGCGCAGCATTGCACAAAATTAGAGAATCAGTAAAGTATGTGAAAGTGTCGGAGAGTAGGCTTAAGAAATTTGATGAATGTGTGACAATGGTTGGGGGTATTGACACGAGTATTAGTTTGCGATTAGATGTACCTACTCGTTGGAATTCAACTTATTTGATGTTGGATAGCGCTATCAAATACAAGAAGGCTTTTGTGTCTCTTCAATTGAATGACAGGAGCTACAAATATTGTCCCACAAGTGAAGAATGGTTAAGAGGTGAGAAAGTATGTGAGTTTCTTGAGCCATTTTATGATACTACCAACTTGATTTCTGGTTCTCCTTATCCTACATCAAATATATACTTCATGCAAGTTTGGAAAATTGAAGTTTTGTTGAAGGAAAACTTATTGAATGAAGATGTCGTAATTAGTTATATGTGTAAGAGGATGAAAGATAAGTTCGATAAGTATTGGACTCAGTATAGTACGATTCTCGCATTTGGGGCTGTTCTTGACCCACGGATAAAGCTTTCAATGTTGAGGTATTTTTATTCAAAGGTTGAGATTGATCCTCTTAAATGCCAAGAGAAAATGTCGCTCGTGAAGAGAAAGCTTTACAAGCTCTTTGAACAATATTCTTTTGCAACCGAAACAAGTTCACAAGCACACTCTCCTTCGACTACACTTCGAACCCAAATTGCAGGGAATTCGAAACTCAAAGGAAAGAGAATCTTTGATGTAAGTGTTCTGAATTTTTTTTTTTTTTTGCATTTTCTTTTACTTTTATTGGTTTTTTATCAATACTTTTCATGGTTGATTGTGCAGGAAATTAAAGAATATGAGAGTCGGACTATAACAAATGTAGGAAAATCTCAATTGGATCTATATTTAGATGAGCCGAAGCTTGAGTTTGCACATTATGAAGATATGAATGTCTTAGGGTATTGGATGAATCATAAACATCGGTACCCAACTCTTGCAGTAATGGCACGTGATGTTTTGGCTATCCCTATAACAACTGTTGCATCTGAATCAGCTTTTTCCATTGGTGCTCGAGTGCTCACTAAGTACAGAAGTTGCACACTTTCTGAAAATGTGCAAGCTCTTATACATGGACGGATCCATGTAGGGGCTTGGAGGGTCCATTGACCCCAGCCTGACAAATAAAAATAAAAAAATATGTATTTAAATGCATGTATGACCTTAGCCTAGTGGCTACAAGTTAATATTACAAATGGTGTGGGTTCAATTCCTCTTAGGCCCATATATGTTTTTTAATTTTTTGACCTCAATAAATTTTCTTTTATTTTTCTTCCCAATAAATTTTCTTTTATTTACATTTTGACCCCCCAGCTTCTGAGTTCTGCATCCGTCACTGCTCTTGTATGCACCCGTAATTGGTTGCATGGTTACACTGAATGGTAGTATATTGAAAAATTTTTGATTTGGCTTTTCTCTATTACTTTAATTTTATGTTATTTTAATTCTTAGTTGTTTTGTTTTGATATAGATAATGAAGACGATGGAAGAGCTAAGAACAGTTTGTCTTGCGATTGGGAATGATCGAATACTTTAGAAGTTATCGATGAAGATAAAGAGAAGAATTGAGCAGACTAAGGATTGAAGCTCTTGAAGTTTTTTATCATTGATTTATTTTAATATTTAGTTATGAATTTATATTATTTATCATATATGATTTGTGGATTTCCGTTGATTATTCGAAGATTCGTGTTATTAAGAATGTTATCGAAGAATATATTTTGATCTGAATTATTTGGAATGAGTCAAGTATTTAGTAAGTTTAGGTTATTCGAGGTTTCGCGGGTTGGCCCGCTAGCCCGCCACCCCGCTGTGAGGCGGGGCGGGCTACCATACCAGTTTAGTAGCTCGTTATGTTGGCGGGCTGGCCCGCCCCGCCCCGCCCCGTTTAATGGCGGGTCATGGCGGAGCGGGACGGGGCGGGACGGCCCGTTTGACAGCTCTAATTATACTTGAACAGCAAACATTATTTAAAACGTATATGTAGGTTGGTCACTTATCGCATGTCTGGTGGTACAGCATCCATTGATCAATCATTATGTTAAGGGTTACTGCTGGTTTTCATTTATATACTCGACTTTACTGTATAAATTCAAATATAATATATATATATATATATATATATATATATATACATGCATGTTGTTAAAATAACGAATATAAGGAGATATCTCGGAAAATCACTTTATTGTACTGACTTGAAGTTTTTTTTTTTTTTTTTTTTTTTTTTTTTTTCGGGTCCCTAGGTATTCCCACTGGCTATGTGCTAGTCCCTAAATATCGGCGTGGGCTTTTGCGCCACACAGACCTGACGGAGGCTTAATTGCGCCATACATTCCAGTGGTGGGATTAATCCCCGGGGTCAGATGAATACATCAAAAAACCACCTGACAACGATAATAATGGAAAATAAATCTAACGGAAACTACTCAAAGAATTGTGGGAGGGAAGATTCGATCCCACGACCTAACCCACAAATCATAAAGGCCTCCTTCTTGACCACTAGGCCTTAATGGTGTACTGACTTGAAGGTTCAATCGCCTAATTAATGGTGAAATTTAGTTTTGACAAGGAATTTATCGATGAGCATGTCTGCACGGCCGAATGAGAAAATTTCATTAATATGCGTAGCGTAGATAATAATAACAAATGACTAAATGCTTATCTTATAGGAAAAGTAGAAATCTAATATTAGATCAAATTGGGATCCTAAGCCGCCGGTGGTTCATTAGCTTATTCTTCCTTCCTTCAATATATGCCGCCATGATCTTCATCTGGCGCCTCGGTTTCGTACTTGCTAGCCTCGTCTCTTCGCAGCTCGGCAGCAGCAATTTGTATCGCCGATTTGAATGCGCATCGGCGCCATTTGTGACTCCCCCCACAAATGTAGCACGCCACCTTCCCAATCCCAACCACCTCGGAATCATCCCTCAAACGCTCCGCCTCAGCAATGGCCGTCTGCAAGTCCTTAACGTTCCTCCGAGCCAGCTCGGCTTGTGCCCAGGAGCTCAGTCCGAAAGTGAAATCGAAGAGCTTCTCCCCGTGGGACATGTCCTTGACTTGCAGCGCCAGGGAACAAAACTGATTGACATAGTCTCGGACAGTCCCAGTTTGCTTAAGACTTCTCATGGCGTCCCTTACAGCCCAGAAATTGTACTCAGGCAGAAACTGTGTTTTGAGCTCGGCCTTGAGCACTTCCCACGTCTCAATTCGGCCACGCTTAGCCTCCTCAACCTCTCTCAGTCGGTTGCGCCACCAAAGCTTTGCGTCTGACGCTAAATACATGGGCGCAATTACAACCTTATCTCCTTCGCATACCTGGGCAGCGTCGAAATAGGCTTCAATGTCCCACAGAAAATTTTCCACCTCCCTTGCATCGCGCGCGCCGCCGTAGGACTTTGGTTTAGGGAGTCGTACTCTTGGCCGCAGCTCGCCTTCTAGCTCCGTGAAACGTCTCGTATTAGCGTCGGCTTCTTCGGCCATACGGTTAACCTTTCCGGCAAGGTCGCCGGCAATCGTTGCTACAGGGACTCGGTTAGTAAGGTCTGAAATGGTCTGCTCGAGGGCAGCGACCTTTCTCTCGAGTTCAGCCACCTTTTGCCTGAGTGCAGTATAGCCGGCGAGATTTGCATCGCTGGTTTGCGCCATGATTTTTTTAGGTCAGAAACTTTCTTGAGGTTTTGGTGTAGATTTCGGTCTTTTTGCTAAATAAATGCTCTCTTTTGAAATATGTTGGAGATCTTTGTGCAAATTAGGCATTAATCTTTATTTATAGATGAGAAAATGGAAGGTCAAAGGTCTGGACGTTCTTTGACCCGACCAATGCATGGCTGGTGGGCTCTGGCCACTCCTTGGCCTCGCTGGCCAGCCCAAGGCCCGCCAGGTTGCCTACCCCAAAGCCACGCTCAAGAATTATTATTATTATTATTATTATTATTATTATTATTATTATTATTAGACTAACAAATAACAATACTTTATTATTATTATTATTTAGGCACGATTTTAATATCAGAAAGCAATTACATAAGTTGTTATTTAGAATTATAACTCTTCTTTTTCCCGTTTAATATATAACTAAATATATTTTACGTTCACTCAATGTGTGTATTTTAATATATAAATATATAAGGGTAAATTATGATATATCCTCAAGTGAATATATTGAAATGCATATTACTATCTTATATTTTTTTATTGTGTGAAACTCTCATGTGCTGTCTAAAACTTAGCACCGTTCCCCCATAGTGTCTATAACATAGCATTGTACCCCCAATTATATGGTAAAAATGACAAGGAGCGCATCATTATATAAATCACGAGGGTGTTTTACGCTATTTATAAATCATATGAGTTTTGATGTTTATTTTTTAAATCACGGGTGAATTATATGCAATTTAGCCAATATATAATATTAATTAATATATTGAGTTATTTTTATAAAATAAAGTTATAATATTAACTTTAATTGTAAATTATTTTTTATACTGTAAAAATTTGATTTGGGATGTAGTTGGAATAAATTTGAAAATTAAGGGCAAAGAAGTAATTAGAAGTAACATACCAAATTAATTTGATGGCAGTTAGTATGAGGTGCTGTCGAATAATATATAGTATAGATAATTATGATTTAATCATATCAATCTCCTTAAATTAAATGGGTTGTTTAATTAATTTGTGACGTAATAAGATTAAACCATTATGAAATGTCGTATCGTTAATATCCTTTTTGAAAAGCTATAAACTTCTGAAAGGTCATAAAGTCATAACCTTCTGAAAAGATATGAATATTGCTCTGAAACATCTCTTGACATCTATAAAAGTGATTATGTTGTTAAATCTCATTCCATCAAATCAAAAGATTAACGTAAAAGAAAAGAAAACAGAGATAAGAAAGACATTCCAAACCCTTCCAAGATTTCAAGAATTTAAGCATATGAATCCGGGTAACTTCTTGTTTGCTTTCCTATGATTAAATCAAAATGTGTCTTATAGATTTTTTGGGATATCGATACATTACAAAATGGTTTGGAATAAAATTGCACATTGGCATGCCAAGGTAGCAACAGATTGGCCATCTCCACATAATGTGAGACTTGGACCGAACAACCTGCAAGAAATGATGGGCGAGCAGGCGATGGAATTGGCCGGATGCCTAGTTACCCCACACAGAAACTTGGCAAAGCTGGAGCAAGCCATGGCAATGGGCAGAAGGCCAAGCATCAGCCTTTTAGACAGCCACGTCAGCGGAACTAGTCAGCGCGAACTCAGTGCCACATCATCCTTGTCAGCCTACGTGTCAATGGCACGCCATCAGTCCGCCACATCAGCAATCTTTTTTAATTTTTTTTTTAAATAATTGAGTTGGCTTTACTAATTAATTTCCCATTCACCGAATATCGATTTTGAGCAAATCTATTGATTTGTAATTTTTAATTATTTTAAAGTTTCACTGAATGAAGACCTCTCGTTTGTACAAAACCGATTAATTTGGACTTTGGCCCTTCGACTCAGTTACTCCAAAAACCCAACATATATTTCTTGATGGCTTCGATTTCGTGTATCCAAAATACAAGCACTCGTTCTCAATATGTATTAAAATCATCTCAGTTTGCCACAGCTCGCAAATTACAGATTTAAATTAATATGTCCATAATAATAATAAAAATAATAATATGTTACCTTTGGTTTTCTGACGGTAGAATATCCGGCAAAGCCAAATGGTGAATGATCAAGGCGATAAACTGTCACCTCGGGAAGACGTGTATCACCTCGGGGAAGACCTTGTTGAAAAAGACGTCGATACATGATAGTAGTAAACGAGCACATCTCTCGACAAATATGCCTGAGGGATCTCCTCGGAAAAAGCCCGAAGAGTTTCGACGAATAAGACCCCTCCTAAGTTCTTAATACATTTTCGAGATGGTGGTCGAGCAAATTCCTGGAGGTCGCGTTTGAGAATATCCTCCATGGATTCGAACACGCTTGGAAGCCGGTGATACTTTATCAAAAAGACCCCATCTAGAGTGATATTTTTCGACGGCGATGAACGAAAGAGCAAAGTGGAGATAGGTCGCAGATATTACAATGTGGGAATTTCAGTAAAGTACGCCGTTACTCCCTTATCCTAACCTCTATAATTCACCAAATGTCTACTTGTTAAAGCTACGCATTCTAAATTTGCTCAATTCACCAAGGGTGCATTTGATATGCAGAATTTGTGCGTGGAAGCACAATAGAAAACTAAGTTAGCGCATCAAACAATTATACTTTACGCTTCGATCGATATACCTCTACACCTGTTCTTTTATTTTTCTTACAGAATTCCGCACACCAAACACACCCTAAATGTTTTTAATGAATTTCTATAAAATTTCATGAACGAAGCAAAGCGCGATTAACCATTTTTCATATCTTAATTAGAAAGTGTTGAAACAATATGTTTAATTATTACTCATTTATTTAAATTAAGCCCAACTAATAACGCACTTCATGACCAAAAACACCAACACTAAGGCTACATCTGGTACAAAAGATTTCGGTATGAAAAAGAAAATACAATGTGTAAAGGCATAACAATGGAACCTTAGTGTATCATTATTTAATACATTGTAATTGTCTTCCATCAGTTTTCCACCAGTTTTCCACACATTAATTCTGGCAACAAAACACTTTAAAAATAGTCTCATTAGAAATATTTTTTATAAGGGTAAATTTCGGTTCAGGCCCTATAACATAGTTTAAGTTTGGATTCAGGCCCTTTAGATAGTTTCAATTAGGCCCAATGACCTAAGTTTTCAAATAATTAGAATAAATGACCCATCTCATTGTAAATGACATTTCTATCCTTCATATTTGCCAAAATTACACCCATGTGCCATCGTCCCTTCCGTTCGATTTTCATTGCTTTTAGGACTACAAAACCGACCGAATATCATTGTTAAGGTGCAAATAAGATGGAATCGACTTCGATTTCTCATGGGTAGTTATAATAAAGGAATAATTTAATAGTTTAAGATGAAATAATTCTTGAAATCTCACTTCGAAAATCTCATTATAAATGAATCAAATGTCGATTTTAATGGCCGATTAAGACGAAATTGAGTCAATTTGATAATGAGTCTTAGTAATAAACGAGAATTATTGAGTTTAAGAACGAAATAGTGAAGAATTTTGACGCTGATGCAATATTGAAAATTTTGTTAATTAACAAGGTAACTGGGTAACACTTCATGCAATGTACGTAACAGATGTTAAGAAAAGAATAACAGTTATAATAAAGTAAGTAACTAATCATTACGCACCAGTAACAGATGTTTGATTTTTAATAACAATTTTTTGTACAGTATTAAAAACTGAAATAAATCGACCTCAATTTGTTGATAACCGATGCAGACACCCAAAAATCATTGAAATATGTTGAAATCTCGATATTTTCGTGCTATTAAGGTTAAAACGACCTCAATTTCTCATGGTTTCGTTAAGGAGAAATCAGTAAAGGTGAAGTTGGTTAATGCGAAGGAAGCGGCGAAGGTTTCGAAATAGTCGAGAGTAAAGGTGAAGGTTTCAAAACAGCCGAAGGTTTCTAAGGAAGCGACGAAGGTTTCGAAACAGCCGACGATAAAGGTGAAGGTATCCGAGAATACAGGGTGTTTTGTGTAGGTTGTATATACGATTGATGGCAGGTTTATGTGCCAGTTTATGTAGGTTTATGAGTATGGTGTAATTTTTGAAAAAAATTCGATTCAGTAATGATAATTTATGCTTGATTCTGGTAATAGATTCTCTGTTTTTTATTGATTTGTAAAAATAACAGTTTAATAATGATCAGTAACATATGAATTAAAGATAAAAACACAAGCTGATATGAAGATAACAAGCTTCTCCCGTACGCGTAACACAATTACATAGTCACAGTAACAGTTTAATATGTAATTAATTTAGGTTATTATTTAACATTTTTTATCGTAAAAATGCTACATACTCTAAACTATATGAATTTACGAAGTTTCAAAGAAAAATATATTAGTTTACAAAAAATTTCGTGGATGCTATGTTGGAATTATAAAAGTTGAAGTTAATAATAAGAAAATATAGTAGTCATCTTCTTGAAAAGTTGATCATACTTATATGAAGTTGATCATACTTACATGAAAACGTTGTAGATGTGAAATATTAGTTGTTTATTATGATCTACATGGTCGAACTAACATAATTGATTCACGAAATTAATGGCCTCTTCAATTAATTTTAAACGTAAACCTAAATCATATACCCCAAATATTAAACTCTAATTTCTAAATCTTAAACCATAAAATATAAATTAAAATATAGTTTATACCATAAACCATGTTACGTAGACCATAATGTGACATCTTAAATCCTTGATCCTACAAATTAAACATTAACCCGTCTACCCTAATCCACAAACTCTAATAGTTCTAGTAACACATAACATGTAATTGGTAACACATACACACATAACTGGTAACACATAAAGTATGATTGATTTTAATTGGACTCTTCCGCCCAAAATTCAACTCATTATATTTTTCCCGCCCAAAATTTCAGCGACCACATAATAGCACATCTAAGTAATCTAGTAACAGAAGAACACATAATAGTAACAAAACCTGGAAATGTTACAACATCCCGCCAAAACGGAAAAAAAACGCCCCACTTCCCTCCAAACCCCATTTCAACAAGACAAAAAGCATCTTTCTTCTTCATTGATTGTCTTTAATGTCAGTAACCTTAAAGAATTCAATGCCCATGATCCCCACTATGTCAACCATATACGAATCCATTCTTGCACTTTGTCAACATAAAAATGAATTTTTTTTGTTGGAGGTAAGAGAAACTTTCTCTTTTTTACTTGAGCTCCTACTGCAAGTGACCCATCGTTTTTCAGGTGTCGATAGTAGCTCCATCTCGTTGAGATACAAATTAATTGTCAATATACTACAATCTACCAAACTATAATCAACTAGTACCATTAAAGCATGACGTAGTAACACATGTTGTTAATTTAGTAACATTTGTTCATCACCTCAATTCACGAACATCTGGGTTTGTTTAGGCCTCAATGCCTTTCATACCACATGCGTCACACCACTTACGATTTAGGAGTTAAGAATTGACACATAATTTCAAATCTTATGGCGTAGTAAAAATATATCCAAATTATTGGGGTCGATCGTATTTCCGTGCAATTAAATGATGAACACCGGACGACGAAGCAAATACGGTGCCACACCGAGCTGCCCATACTATGGGTACTTCGAATTTATACATGTTTGCTGTAATCGTTGCCAAAATCGACTTTGATTTCATCTTATTTTCGCGAATTAGAACCCTAAATATAGAGATAAAATTAATTACAAATCTTACATCATGCGTCGTCAATATCACAATACATCCTACCTTACACGTCGAAATTGGTTGGTTGATGGACATTCAAAATTTCGGAGCTCGATTCAGTGTAAAAATGGATTTCAGAAAATAAAAATTCTCTGTCGATAACATTTTACTGCATCTTAGTAACACAATATTGATGAAAAATAACAGTTCACTTTACGAAAGTAACAATATAATTTAACTGAGTAACTAAAAACAGCCTAACTGAGTAATTGAAAACAACCGTAAAATAACTCTTCGTATAGCACTTTATGAAGGGTATTTTCGTCAAACATATTTACAGTCCTTTAACTCTAACTTTGGCAAAAAATAGGTCCTCAAAACTAATGAAAAACCTGACAGGGCCTGAAAACTGAGAAATACTTATGACAGGGCCTGAATTAAAATTGTCCCTTCTTATAATGTCTATTTAGGTAACAATAACAATATAGTAACTAATTTCACATTCGAAACAGAAATATTCGTCATCAAGATACAGTTATAAATGAGTCAAAGATGAAGAGTCAAGATTGAGAAAGATGAGCCCAGGTGACTCACAGCTTTGCAAAATTTCACATAAAAGGCGTTAACTTCCATATATGTTTTAGCTTACCCACGCAGAAATCTCGCCCGGGAGTGTGTTTTCATGCCCGAATAATTATTGAAACTCGCAAAGTTCTATCTGCCTCCAGATTTAAGTGTATTACTCAACCTATTCGACAGACGAGTCACACACATGTTATGCAGATAGAACATAAAAAAAAAAAAGATGTAATCAGAAACCAGGTATTAAAAATTGAGCTTAGTTTACCAGTCCAAGCCCTCGAAGAGGCCTTCGCCTTTTATTGCAGATGCTTTAAAAATAGACCATTGTCTGTTCTTTATCTTGTGCAACTCCAAAGACTCTGTAATGGCCGCATCATCAAGGGCGCCGGGAAGATCCTGAACAGTTAAAGTAGTTAGGATCTTAGTTTCTCAATGCCAAGAGCTTAGCTTCTTCAGACACGCTTCTCTTCATTATATTTTGTTGATGGATAGGGAGAATTATTATTTGGATGCATGAAATTGAAGAGGCGAAATAGTTGCCAATATGTGCCATGGTGTAAGAGCAAAAACCTGTTTGTTTGCAAATATAAGGACAACAGCGCCTCTCAGTTCTTCCTCCTGATAAAGAACTAAATGGTGTTAGTATAATTTCTATTCACATGAAAACAAAAGGATTTAGCAACAGAACATGCAATTCGCAACTCTAGAACCGAAAATGGAGCAAATTTATCTTGAAATAATAAAGCAAAGAGTCACCAACGTTGATTAAAAGAAAAACCAACAACTGTTATTATAGGGCAACATGCAGCATCGGGCCTTGGCCTTGTTCGAACATCGACGGAAAGGACCGTGGCATAGGTTTAAAAAGTTTTGCAGCATGCACTGCACTGTAAAAGGATGAACTTTACATCGTTCATCAACAAAATTACTTGAGTTATTCATCAAACAAGGTTTGGAAGTCTCCTCTTACTCCATCCTATTAGGATTAACCGATGGATTGAGGCAGAAAATGAAATCAGTCTCTACCAGGGATTTGATTCAGGAAAAATGAAGGTTACATATATATATATATATATATATATTGAAGTTTGCTAATGAAGTCACAGAACGTCGTCAACCAAGTATAATCAGAAGCACCTCCAATATGGCATGGAATTCTTCCTTGGCAACCATCAATCGATCTGTATCACTTGAATCAACAACGTATATTATAGCTTGAGTATTGGGAAAGTAGCATCTCCAGTATGGCCTAGTAGAAAAAAAGTAATAATGAGTGGTAAAAACAAATTACTGTGGAAGAATGAAGTATATAAGTTGCTGGTGAATCAAAAGGACTAAGCTTAAGTTACCTAATACTCGTCTGGCCACCTGCAATCAAAAATGAAAATTTTCGCATTACTGAACGCATAATAACTCTTACAAAGCAATCAAAGATGAGAACAAGAACATGCTGAATTAACAACAAAGGTCAACAAATTGTTCTCTGTGCATTTCATAAATAATAATAATAATAAATTTACTGATGATGATGCAGCGAAACAATACGTACATTCTATAAAGAGAAACACCCCTAAATACACTCTGTGTTTAGCAACTCTGATCATGGAAGATCAAAATCAGTAGGAACAAGATAAAGGACATCCAAAACGAAAGATCACAGTTCGGTCACATGTAGATAACTAATATAATCCAATAACTCGTCATTATATAAGAAAATGAACTAACATAGATCGACAGAACTACTAGAGACGGAGAGCAGCTCACCAAAACTGCTGAAGAAACAACCTAAACTCACGGATCAAACAATCTAAAATATCTGGGCATTGCATTTCTGAAGAGAGCTAATCATTACATAAGGAAACAGCCTTGTAAAGCAATATATAATTCATGTCTACACTATAAATTTCAAACTAATCATCCATACTTCGTGAAACTACACATTACTCAAAGATAAACAATGAAAAAAAAAAAGAGAGGAAAACATCATTACGGTCAAATACAGATGAATAGTTTTACCTAGATCCCAAACTTGGAACTTTATATTGTTATATTGCACCGTCTCCACGTTGAATCCAATAGCTGCAAATCAAATGATGAAGAAGTAGTAAAGGTCGCATTTTGTACAACTTCTATACTTCAAAGTTAATCAAATTCATACGATAAACTCAAGAACAAAATTCAGATTTATACTTGGAATTGTGGAGACTACTTCACCCATTTGAAGTCGATCTGCGCCATCGCAAAAAATATATATATATATATATATATATATATATATAGTAAAGAGATTGCAAATCAATTCTATGGTTATAGAACAGAAACAAGGAAAATAGTGAATTCGTACAGAGAATAGTGGTTTTCCCAGCATTGTCGAGCCCTAGAACTAGGATTCGAGCTTCCTTGTTGCCGAAAAGCGACGAGAACAATCTCGTAAATACAATTCCCATTTCTGATCCTCTCCTCCCGAAGGTGAGATTTAAGATTTCTGTCCCTATGAGCTGTAAATTAGATCAATTGGATCTGTGGTGAATTGCTGCAATTGAGTTTGGGGATCGAGCAATTTTGAGGTGCGGGTAGTCGAAAGGCTGAGGGGGTGTCCTGAAAGTATAACATGTATGAGGATGAAAATGTGATTACGACGTATTGATAATATTAAAGAGAGATTAGACAAGATTAAGTAAATCACAATTCTAATCACTTATTTATAATACTAAAAATTTATTATTACAACTAATTACATCAAATTCAAGGGCAAATTTTTTTTCACTCCTGATCGAAGTTTGAAATTCCTCTTAAATACCACTTCAATTATTTCTTCCTATTCAGTACCCATCTGTGAAAAGTTGTGTTTTTAATACCCCAAACAGTGAAAGGACGAAAATAACATTTCTTCACAACAAAACTGGACATAATGATACAATTCTGTTGGTATAATAACGACAACAGTTGGTATAATGTCCAGTTTTGTTTGTATAAAATTATAATAACATTATTTACTGGTATAATAATAATAACAGTTGGTATAATAGCGACAACAGTTGGTATAATGTCAAGTTTTATTTGTCAAAAATTAGAATAACGTTATTTGTTGGTATAATAACGACAACAGTTGGTATAATATACAGTTCTATTGATATAAAATTAGAATAATGTTATTTATTGATATAATAGTGTTAACAGTTGGTATAATAGCGATAACAGTTGTTATAATATTCAATTCTATTGGTATAATAGTGTTAATAGCTGGTATAATAGAGACAAAAGTTGATATGATGTCCAGTTTTGTTGGTATTAAACCTGTGAAGTAAGGTTATTTTTGTCTTTTCAACATTGAAAAGACCATTTTAGGTACTGAACAGGAAGAAATTCGCGAAATGGTACTGAACAGGAAGAAATAATTGAAGTGGTATTTAAGAGGAATTTCAAACTTCGATCGGGACTGATAAGGAATTTGCCCTAAATTCAATTATACAACTCATACTAAAATACAATCTTTGCAATTATACAACTCATCTTATCATCTAATCATCATTTAATACAATACTACCAAATCATCAATAATTTAACTAATATTATTATTTAAAGGAATAAAACTCAAAATGGTCCACGATGATTACCTTATGGATAAATTTAGTCCCCGATTTTTCGCATGAACCAATTTAGTCCTCGATGTTGTCGATTTTAGACCAATTTGGTCATTCCATCATGATTAACGTTAATTTTAGCGGGAATTTCGCACGTACCCCACATTTAATGTAGGAAGCATGCGAAATTCCTGCTAAAATTGACGTTTATCGTGATGGAAGGACCAAATTGGTCCAAAATTGACAACATCGGGGACTAAATTGTTTCAGTCGAAACATCGAGTTCTAAATTGGTCCATAGGGTACACATCGGGGGCCATTTTGGGTTTTATCCCTTATTTAAAACATCCACATTGTTAATTAATTCATAATACTTCCCCTTGGATATTTTTCAAAGAATATGCCTCGTTAAAACCTAACTAGGAAAAACCCATTGAGATAAACACTCAGTGAAGGGAAAATAGTACATAATTCTTTTATTTACGTTTTCGATTGTTGTCTCATTAAAAACCTTACTGAAAAAACCACATGGAAAAAACCTCAGTGAAGGAAAAAAAAGTGCAACGCGTATTTACTCCCACTGATGATGACATCATTCCAAATCTAGAAGTCTTCGAACTCCAATTGAAATAACTAATCTTTTGAAAATTATTCGGGTAAGTACTTTCGTGAATAAATCTGCAAGATTTTCATGTGATCGCACTTGTTGTAAAGAAAAATTTTGGTAAAATATGTTTTGTTCTATCTCCATTAATATATCATTCTTTTAATTGATCAATACATGCCACATTATCTTCATATAAAATCGTCGGAAGTAACTTTTTCGATAATAACCCACAAGTTTGTCGTATATGCTTAATTATCGATCGCAACCAAACACATTTTCGGCTAGATTCACGAATAGCTAAAATTTCTGCATGATTAGATGATGTAGTCGTTAAACTATATTTAACTGAGCGTCATGAAATAGTGGTTCCGCCATGTGTAAATAAATTAGCCCGTTTGCGATCGAGCATTATGTTGGTCGGATAGAAAACTAGCATCTGCATACTTAATCAAATCTACTTTTCATTCATTTGAATTGAACAATCTTATATCAATTATTCCTTGAAGGTATCGAAAAATTCATTTACTTCCATTCCAATGTCTACGAGTCGGTGACGAACTATATTTTACTAGTAGATTTACAACGAACGTTATATCAGGTCGTGTATGACTCGTTAAATACGTTAATGCTCCAATAGCACTAAGATATGGTACTTTAGAACTAAGTAGTTCTTCATCATTTTCACAAGGTCTAAACAGATCTTTATTCACATTTAAAGATCGAACAATCATTGGAGTATCCAATTGATGAGCTTTATCCATAGAAAATCTTTTCAATACATTTTTCGTATAAGTGTCTTGATGTACGAATTTCTCATTCTTTATATATTCAATTTGCAGTTCAAGACAAAATTTCGTTTTGCTAATAGTCACATTGTTTCAACCCACTGGATCGGATCAAATTGCCGGACGGTTATCCGGTCGAACCGATTTGCCAACCAACGAGCCCCATCAACCCTAATGGGTCCTACCACCTCATGTTGCCCACTCAGCGCTACATCAGCGCCTACTCGTCTTCACTTGCCTACGTGTCAGCAACACGTCACTCTGCCTGTCATGTCATCCAAGCAGCCCCGTCATCGATACGTCGTCGGCCACCTGGCTGACACATCATCGCCGTCGCCACATCACTGGAGCATAAATTTTTGCTCCTAATAGCTCCTAGAGACGTGTAAACTGCGCCTCAAAGCACCCAATGCGCACTATGGCACGACTCGGTCTCGGAATTGGCCTCGGGCCCGGACTCAACCGTGGGCGCGGGCTCGAGCTCGTCGGTGCGAGGCACCTCCTCGCAATCGGGTTATTACTTAGTGCAAAACCCCTTTCATAAGCCATAAGCCCACTTAGCCTTCATTAGCCGACTTACTAGGCAAGCCCTTTTGAATTACCTACACAAGATAATTATATATATACAAGTGAAAGTGACATGATTTAATCAATGTGGGACACTTCTCCATACTTGAATTAATGTCTTTTATTCGGCCAACTTTGAAAATTAATTTTTCATTCACCCGATATTGGTTTTAAGCCAATTAATATTTGACAGATTTCCCTCGAAACGTAGATTATGAATCTTTCATCAATTCGAGTTTCGACCAAGGACGGGATCTGGATTTATATAAAACTTCTTCAGCTGGATTTATTGGGTTATTTTTAACCTATTTGGGCCCAATAGCCCAATACTTAAAATACAACTGACTGTACATGGATGATGATTTGTGTGGCGAGTGAGTCTCTTTTGTTGCGTGTGTGTTTATATATATATACACATATAATATAGATTCGAGTCAAGACGTTGTCGTGTGTGTATGGTGTTATGAGGGTTTGTCGTTGACAGTTTATTTTAAATATCTAAAAGATATTTTCGGGTTTTAAAATAATCGTAGGTTAAGTATCTATTTTAATTTTGTTAATAGGGTTTAGACGAGTTTTAAACAATGTCACAAAAATTCATTTTAATAAAATCACTTGCTTAAGTATTTTACGGGTGAGTTTGGAGAGATCGTTGTTGAGGTTTATGCCCTAGATGTCGTACGAGGATTAGATAGTACGAGGGCATTAGTGTAATTTTGATGTGTTTAACATTTATAATTGAATTATTTGATAATGAAATTATTTTTGTTTGTTTATTGACGATATAAGCATAACAAACAATACAAAGGCAGATTATTATTTCGTCTAAATAAATTAACCTTGCAGTCGGGTAATAAGACGAATTAATAAAACCCCAATAATTACAGTTCAGTTACTGATTCTGTGGGGACAGAGAGGGGGCACCAGTAAGCTGACATACTGTAATATTAAATTAAGTCCACAAGTCTTAGTCTCCAGTAGGGTGACTGGATTGACGAGTACGACTTGTTTGTCGACGGGTCCAAAGTGGTTGTGCCAACCATTCACTTGGGAAGTGGGAGCTCGTGGCATTGATACAAGACGAATCAGAGGATTGTCTGTATTTGGACACTGACTCGTAATCGAATGATCACACGCTGGTAAAGTCGCTGATCGATCGATTGACTATAGTAGTCTACGTGAACCTTAGACCGAAAGGGTTTAACTCGGGGTTGGTCTTAAGGTCTTGATTTGTCACTAGTTTGCTAGGCCCAAATTGCATGAAGCAAGGGTCAGCGGCGAAATGCGGTCTTGACTTTTCGACGTGATTGCCGGTTATACCGCTGAGCGGGATTTACGGCCTTGATTAAATTCAAGGTTAACGTCCTATGCAGTTTCGATGTGCGGGAATTTACCTAAGCCTCTGGCCAGAGCATATAACTGACTCACGAGTGTCGTGGAGGGCAGTTTTGGTAAATGTCACCGACACGAACATCATAGAGTCGAGTCCTGTAAGTTCGACTACGCGTGACTTTCACTCGACCGGGACAAACGTAAAGGGTTTATACGTAGTACGATAATCTATAGTCGGTTCGTGAATAATACCTATTCGTACTCAACTCGGGATCGGTTCGGTACCACGGGGCTGGCTAGGTGAATACCGAACACCTGGATTCCTCCCAGAGCCGGTTGAGACGAACCAAGAGAGTCGGGCTTAGAAAGGGCAACCGACACAACGTCAACATGAGAATAGAGCAGGCTGGGGCCTGGATTGAGAGATTAAGGTTTGTGGCTTGGCCGAAACCCTAAATGGCCGAAAATGTAGAAAAATCGCGTGAGGGGCAAAATGGTCTTTTCACCTCACGAAATATTTTGGAAATATTATATTGGATATTTAATATTTAGTATATGATTTAAATATGATTTAAATCCTTATTATTGTTTTGGAAAAATAATAATATTTAATTTGGGATTAAATAAAATATATATATTAGGTATATATATAGTTTTCGATTTTAATATAGTATTAATTTCGAAAATAATAAATATATTTATATTGGATATTATATATTTTAAATATACTAAATATAGAAAATATATTAATTAATATTAATATTAATTTGAATTTGAATTTTGAATTTGAATTCAAAAGAGAAAGACCAAGTCAACAAGGAGACTAGGTATGAAAAAGTGGGTGAGAATTTTTCTCCACCCACCTTGTAAATTTCGGCCACCTTACCTAAGGTATAAATAGGGTTTTTCATTTTTGAAAAACCCTAAGTCATTTGTGTGGCTAAAACGAAAACCCTAGGCTCCTCCATCTCTCATCTCTCTCGTCTCTCTCACTCTCTTCCTCGGTGGCCGTGCGGCGCGCGCGTGAAGAGAAGGCAGCCAGCGTGTTCTTGGCCTAGCCGTCCAAAGCAAGGACTCGCTGCGACGTTTGTAAGGTGCCGGCGTGACGATCTTGCCCCGTTCGTGTGCGTAAAGGTGCTAGGAGAGGGATACGACATCCCGGGGAATAGAAGGGTTCGTAGCTCGCCATCGTCATTGAATTCTTCAAGGTATAATGGCTGTAAAACCTTTCGTTCGTGTTTTATACGTTCTCGTGTTATTACCGAGCGGTCCGAGGGAAAGGTGGGAATCCCAAAAGTTTTAAAATTCCGCCGTTCAAGGAACGAGGGCCTCGGGCCCCTACGGGGATTCCCAACAGTCGCCACACTAGCCCACTAGTTTGCAAACTAAGGAAATCTATCTACGGACTCAAGCAAGCTTCTCGTCAGTGGTACCAAAAATTTCATCAGATTATCACCTCTTTCGGTTTTGAGGCTAATTCTGTTGACGACTGTGTGTATAAAAAATTCAGTGGGAGCATATTCATCTTTTTGATTTTATATGTAGATGATATTTTACTAGCAAGCAGTGATGTGGATTTACCACGGAATACCAAGAGATTTGTTTCGGGTTATTTTGACATGAAAGATATGTTGGATTTGCAATCGGATAGATCTGAATTCCTTAACGTTGATCAGATAAACGAAGGCTTATACGATAACATTAAACTTTATGCGGAATAAAAAGCGTACCAGAAAATTCCATAACGTTCGAACTGATGAAAATTAGGTCTGTGGATCTTCTAAGTACGAGTACGTGAAGCCTTTATACCGGAGAAGATGAGAACCCCGAATAGCTGTAGACGACAGCCACTAGGGTTTTACGGGAGTGACGACTCATGTATTTCGTTGTATTGCAGTTATGGACCACACTTATTTATATAAATGTTATAACGGACTGGACCGTAAACAAACCCATCAAATATTTACGTTTTAGTCCCCATGAATTTTACACAATTATTAATTAGCCCCACACGTCTTATTAATTGCGACAGATTCCTCTAACTATAATCGATCACCAAATGAATCATTAAACTTAATTACAATATTTTTTATACGACTAATACACGTTTACATGTCCCAACGCATTAGATATTTATATATTAGAGCATATATAACTATATAATGGACTTACTAGCAATCACGGAAGCGAGAGATTTTAGGAGAGACAATCGCACCATTTATCATCGTTGCTTTCACGCTATCATCGTCGAATCCTCGAAACCAGGAGAGACTGGACATTAGCACCTACTGGATTGTTCATTGGTGGCACTAAGTACATGGTGATTCAAGGCGAGCCAGGAGCCGTTATTCGAGGGAAGAAGGTACCGTCGTACGAATTGATGTAGCTTTGATTTTACTTCTTTGATTGCCTATCCATAAGCCTCAACTTATTTTCTTATGCACGATATCAAAATTGAGTTAATTGGTTTCACCTGTGAAAATGTGTTGTGGGATCGCTGTTATGCATGCATTGATTTCAAGATCGTGCCTTTGGAGGCTTGTTTCGATCGGATGAACCGACATACGTATCTTTTGGCTTGTTTCGATCGGATGAACCAATTTGGCCTTGATCATTGGCATCTATGATGAACCAATGACTCCAGGGCAATGCAACATGGTTGTCGAACGGATTGGTTATTATCTTTATGAGCAAGGTCTTTAATTGTTTGTTGAGTGTCCCTCTTTCAAACTTGGTAACTTCTGACATATTAACTTATTTGTTACTTGTTTATCTGCCTCTTCAATGTTCCCGCAATGTTGTCTCTAAGTCCATATTACGGTATTTATTTCTATCTTGTGGTTTGTTGGCCCTATCTCTCACTTGGTCCGCGCTTTTCTTTTTCATTTCTCTTTTAAGAGGATCGATGCGTTGATTCATCGGAGACATTTCAATGGAGACTTTATATTTCTGAATGCAAAATTGGCTGAAGTACTTAAATTGCGTCGTTGTGTGTTTGTTGTACCACTGCCACAATCAAGATGTCTCCATGTGTTTAGTGATTGATGTAAGTCAGGCAAAATCTTCAAAAAGTGTTGATACATTTGGGGAAATAGGAATAAACATTGTACTGTAATGAATAAAACCCCATGGAAAACTCCATTTAGATTGTATCCCTGCCTGTAATCGGGCCTTGCCATTGTTGCCCGACGAGGACTAGCGGAGAAGCCGGGGACATGCAATTCCAGGTGCCGCAGGGCAACTCCCCCAATCCCACCTTGTGTTGCCCGCGCAGAGCCCACTGCCACAAAATCTTGATTCCACTGTGCAACGGTGGGCTCGAGCAGGTCCGGCTAAGCCCGCCACGCCACGCCACCTTACTGTGCTGCCCCCATCTATATCGAAAGTCGCCCGGTTAAACCAAACGGATAGGGTTGGGGCTATCGAAGACAAGAGTGGAGGCTTTTGGTTCGCAAATGTCCTGGAGCGGGCCTGGCGGGCCTTGGCGCCTCATAAACCATTTTTAATCCCTTTGTATACTCCGAAAGTCCCCACACTCCGACTTGGTTCGATCTGAATCGAATCCGAATCTCATCGTCAGCTATGGAACGACCACGATTTCTAGCGAGACTAATCATCCCTGGTCCATGAGACCCACCCCAAAATCTCATAAACAATAATAGTCAAGGTCCGTAGATGATTCGAACTCTGACCTTTCAGACAGTTTAATTGAACTTGTCAATATTTGATAGATTAAATAGGGGCTTAGCTACTATCAAGGGCGGATCTCCCGGCACCCGCGGAAATTTTTGATGATTTTAATACTATGTATATAGTATGTACCGTTTACTATATATAAATTTGGGTGTTCTCTTATATTTCAATAGGTACATGTACTCTAATGGTAAAGACTTAATTCTTTATGTTCAAAGGTCATGGGCCAAATTTACTCCAAAGCTGGATTTTTGTGTGTATGCATATGATGCAACTTAGGGCGTCCGTTTAGATGTTTGGCGGGTTGGGCTATCAAATTTTAAACAATATGAATTTCTTAGATGGGCTGGTTGGACTGTCATATTAAAAATAAATAAATAAATTATATTGCAGTGTAGGATTCTTGTGTTAGTTAAGAATAACGAACCAGTCACAATGTTTGTCGTATAGGGTTCTTGTTCAGGAAAAAACTAGTCACATTCTTGTACTAACAATAAACCTGTCACAAATTGCATATGCATTTTTTTTTTTTGGTATGAAGAAATTCATTACCACATAACAAAGATTTTTACTTACACAATAACAGAACTAGCACATTACTTATCCATTAACGAGACAACAATGCTAAACTAAAGATTCGTGGCATAAATGTTCAACAAAGCTTTTATCTTTAGCGGACTTGATAGTCCTGCATACATATGGTATTCGCCATCTCAACTCTCTGTATACAGCTAAGGCCACTAGGGTGGGGGAGATCATGGTTCATCCATCCGAATGAACCCTTCTGTTTCTCCTTCCATGTGTGATAAATTGCCGCTACATAGCATGCTACCTCAATCTTAAATCTCACTCTTCTTCTCCGCTAAGGCTGTGTTGATGAAGATTGATAGACTTTTGGAACCATTGGCAGTGCTTACACTGCTCTAGTGAACTGGGATTTAGAAAAAATTCGAAGGCCTCAATATAAAAAACTGCGAGTTGTGGAATAATGCGTTGCTTGGAAACCAAATATGGGACTTAGCGTCTAAAGCGGACAAACTTTGGGTGAGATGGATGAATGGGTTTTACTTGAAGAATGCTGATTTTTGGGATTACACTCCTCCAGCAGATTGTTGTTGGTTGAAGGGAAACGGTAGGAACTGGAATCTCTGTTCTGTGTGATTTGGAACAGAATTAATGTTCCCAAACATAGCATCATTGTGTGGCTTGTTATGTGGAGGAAACTTCTCACCTTTGAAACATTGCAATCTTGGCAAATAGTTGTTGCTAACCCAACATGTAGACTGTGTTTGGCGGCTGATGAATCAGTGCATCATATATTTTTTGAGTGCCCTTACAGTCAACATGGTGATTGATGATGTAAGTCTGGCAAAATCTGTTGTAAGTCTGTTGCTTTTATATTGATATTTCTCTCATTTTTTAATGTTTTATCTTTACCAAGCTATCGAAATGTATGTTATGGCCTTAAAAAATACATTTATGTTAGGGCCATCCCGAATAAAAAATCATGTATCCGCCCCTACTATCCCACTTTCTTGATTAATAAGCAGGAACTCTTTCTAAAGATTTGTAGCCTCATAATTTCTTTATTTTTATTTTTTTAACTTGGCATCTTAATAGATTAACTTGTTAGAATAGAATGGACCGAAATAAAGAACACAATTCAAGAGCGATTGCAGGAAATCAAGGAAAAGCTTGTCAATCTAACGAAAAACTTCGATGGACTCAATCGATTCCCATTTGGGTTTTGATAGTGAGCCATATGTTCCAGAAACTGACCATGACCTAGAACAACTGACGAAACAGTGACATGTGCGGCAGCCAAAATCATACATAGACATTTACGTAATAAGAAAAAGTAGTTAACATTTATCAGTGTTTTGACAAACCTTTTTCTCTCTCTACGAGAGTTCCCTTCTCTCCCAACGAGTGTTTCTTTTTACCGCTCAAACGTTTTCAAAATCTCCTAAGAATCTCGCCTACGAATTAATGGATCAATGCTTCGACGAAACCATCCCATCGCGGGGCAGTCTCTCATCAATCTCGACCGTCCGTTGAAAATGATCGTGGCATAGGTGGTAGTGTTTCTCTTATGTGGTCTTTCCTTCCTCTTGAATCGTTTTTCTTCTTCCTCTACGTTTATTTTCTTTTATTTAAATCCTTACACTTCAAACCCTAGAAACTAAGTGTTTGTTTGGTACGTTGGTTTATGTTTAGGATGGTTTAAGTTAGAAAGATTTATATAAAACTAATTAGTGGGTATAAAATAAAATGTGTGTTTGGTTAGTGGGTTTACAAAAACCCACCCGAGATGGTAGGTTTATGTAAACCCGCATACATGGGTTTAGAGCTATTATATATAAACTCATGTTTTATATAAATCCACCTACCAAACACACCAACATGCAATAAACCAAAGTTTAAAAATTTTAAACCCATGTACCAAACAAGGGCTGAGTGTTTACTCTTACGTCTTTGTTTTGTGTTTACTGGAGCACGTGCATTGTCTTCTATTTGTAAGGTTTCTTGTGGGCTACAAACTGATCGCATTTGATCTACATGGATCCGCCAGACGTAAATCTCACAGAGGATGAGTTGCGGGCCATTCATCTCTCGAACGAAACTTTTGGAGATCACAAGCATGGGGGTTGGCTTTGATGTAGTCAAGCGTTATCTAAACGATCTTTTAACTTTGAGGCGGTGAAGTCTACCATAGAGACGTCTTTTAATCCGTGGAAGAGAATGGATATGTACCAGTTAGATGACAACCGATTTATTATCCGTTTCTATAATGAGATTGATCAGCAACGTATTCTTCATGCTTCCTCGTAGGCTTTCGAAAAAGAATTGATCATTCGCCAAGACTTCCGTACGAATGAGGATCCCGCTACAAGGTCTATATTATGATAGTGGTTATAAAACTGCAAGAAATGAAATCTTGAACAAGTTCGAATTCAAACGTTAAAATACATTAAGACCTTTAACATATATCTTTATATTACTATTTATATGAATGTTGATTATATGATTCCAGTTATCCAATCTTATATAATAATAGAAATGTAGGAGGGATATAAACGTTACAGTGTCGATTTTGCTACTTTGTTATAATAAAAAAAAATTGTGGAGAAAGATATTGTGTTAGTGGTGCTTAAAATTTCAAATATGGTAACAATAACAATAACCGTCTTTAATCATCACTATAACAAATGATAATTAATATCGGTGCATAGGAAAAATAAACTAGTATATATATATATATATATATATATTATATATGTAATACGTGGCGTAATTGTCTTTCAAATTCTGAATAATGTAAGAGCATAAATTAAGGTTAAGGTTAAAGAATACCCCGTAATAAAAGGCGGAAGCGAATGGTGAGTTTTTACCAACATTACCGAGTGGATCGACCGTACGGTTCATTCACTCTATTTTCAGCACTTTAGCTCCAAATATATACATACTACAACACGTTGATGCCATTTCAAATATTCATCAAAAGTAAATAAATAAATAAAAATACTCTAAGATCTCTATCTCTCTAAAAAAAAATAAAAAATGTCGTGGCAAACATATGTGGACGATCACTTGATGTGTGACATCGACGGCCAGGCTGACCACCGCCTCACTGCCGCTGCAATCCTCGGCCACGACGGCGTCGTTTGGGCACAAAGCTCTATCTTCCCTCAGGCACTACTAACATATTCATAGTTAATTTTTTTTTTTCTAATTTACTTTTATAATTAATGGGATGTTTATTATTTATTAGTTTTTTTTTTTGTAATTTGATAAATTTCAGTTCAAGCCCGAGGAAATCAACGGGATAATAACCGATTTCAACGAACCTGGTCATCTCGCGCCCACCGGGTTACACCTCGGAGGAGCAAAGTACATGGTCATACAAGGCGAGCCTGGCGCCGTAATCCGTGGAAAGAAGGTGAGATTTATAATGCATTAATTTTGACGATATTAATATGTATGTACCAATATTATAAATCATACACTTCCTATCAACTTTATATAAAATGTTAATTCAATAGACTCATCAGTAGATCCATTCTCTCTAATAGCTTAAGCTTTCTAGAAAGGAAAAAAGAAGGGGGTGTTTTCAACAATTACAATGCGTAACTGTTAAAGAATATAACTCACTCGATTGAAAATGATGAGATTGCCTAGCATATAAGTTAATGGACCACTCCACCTATCTCCAATTGGTTTTAGGATGAAAGTTCATAGATAATGCGGTCAAACTCTCCTCCTATGTGGACCCGTGTGCGTAGGCCCAATAATGAATTTCAGATGGTATCAGATCGGAAAGATCCTGGTGATTATTGAGGTTCGAAAAGAATTACGTTTCTCATCCGACTCTAGTTAAAAAAAAAAATACGGCGGGTTCGAAAAAGAGTGGCGCTCTCCGTCCGATTAAAAAAAAAGTTCGCATGTGAGGGGGGAGTGTTAAAGAATATAACCCACTCGATTAAAAATGATGAGATTGTCTAGCATATAAGTTAATAATGGGTCACTCCACCTATCTCCAATTGATTTTATAATGAAAGTTCATAGCTTATGCGGTCAACTATCCTCCTATGTGGATTCATGTGCGTAGGCTCAATAACGAAATTTCACAGTAACAATAGCTATCAATTAAATATAATTTTTTTTTATCATTATTATTATCTACATGGATGATTAATGTTTATATATAAGTAGGGATCTGGCGGGATAACGATAAAGAAGACAGGCCAAGCACTTGTATTTGGGATGTATGAAGAGCCAGTGACTCCAGGACAGTGCAACATGATTGTTGAGAGGTTGGCTGATTATCTCATTGATCAGGGCATGTAGATCTTATAATTAATTAATTAATTAAATTAATTTTTTTTGTTATTTTTCTGAGCAAATAGTTTGTGATGTCAAGGAATAACGAATTGGACACATTTTTTTTTTAAGTTTTGGTCTATACGAGGATATCGTTATACTTAGTCTTTCACTTCGTCTGAGGTTCTTATAATGGATGAATTTATATATATATGCCTTTTTCCATGTAAGGTTAAGTTTTTCTGCAAAGCTTTATTTGTAATGTATTTTCGATTTACTAATTCAATGTAATAAACAAGAAAGAACATTAATTTGAGATTACATCTACTCTTTTGATATAAGATATTACAGCTTTAGCATTTCTGTCTCCATCTCACAATATATAGAAGAGAATCGAATCTTACAGAAACTCCCAAAAAAAAAAAAGGGGAATGAAAGACGAATTTTAAAGAAAACATGCTCGACTGTTTATGTAACTTATTAGCTTCATTAGATTGTACCTTGTGCAATGTATGTTGCACATTAACTAACACATATACTAATAAAATTATGTCTATTCTACCCTATTCAAGCATATAATAACCCAACTACATGGAGATTATGACACGTACAAAAAAAATTGTTTTCGTTATGTGTCAAACATATAAGATAGTTGGATTGGTGTAACAACGTAGGTAGGGTAATGGTGATCTTAAAATCTTCTGTCTCGTCATCACACGTCCTTCATCGTTTAAAATTCGATCAAGACGGTTGATTCTGCAGACTTTCATAGATTCAACAGAAGCCGAGATTCGAGCTCGCTCGCCACTCTACCTCTCTTGATGGACTCCTGTTTTGCAGAGCTGCGCCTAAGACTCGATCATTCGCCTACACTAAGTAACCCTTCGCCTCTAAAGTGTTCGAAACGTTCGATGCTTACAACAAGACTCTCAAAGTATGGTCTCATTTTTGCTTCACTCAAACTATAAACTTGCAATTGAAGTGCATTGGACTATATTTATAGAGGTTTCCTTGGGGCAGTTGAAGGTTAGCTGAGTTGCTGCGTTTCTGGCCAATGCGCGCCATTGTCCGCTGCTTGGCTCTATAATGTGCTTGGCCTTGTTCTTGGTATGGCCTGACCAATGCTTGGTGGGTGATGGCCTTCTGCCCACTGGCAGGGGTTGCTCGGTCATGATGGTCTGCCCAAGGTCACCTTCCAGCATTGCTACAACCTGTTCGCCAATCATTGCCTGTAGCTTTCTCTGCAAGTCTGACATGGCGCTGAGAAGGTCAATCGTGTGCTGACTTGGCACGACAGTGTGCAGCAAAGCCTTATCCAAGCTGGCCTGCCTGCCTTTCTGGCTAGAGGTGGCAATGGATAGACTCACTTTGACTCGGGTAATTAATTGGTATAGATCCTGTAATGAATGACATCCCTCGATTCCCAACTAACCGTTCTTTAACGTGTGTGTGAAGAACAATCCAAGAAACACAATCTTGGATGTGATCGAATGCAAAAACAGCTAAGAAATGAAAAACAGAACACAAATCTTAATGTGGTTCGACTGCGACTTTCAGCCTACTCCACGGACCAACAGAGCCTCTTTTATTCAAACTAAGAGAAGGGTTTACAACTACGCCACACCCTCTACAATTATCTAGTTTACATCTCACGCAAATTCGCTCTCTACAGAAAGTTACGAACTCAAGAACATGCGTACTCGAAACCTCACATCCGGTATTTATAACAGAATAAAATAACTGTTTCTGCTTCTATGCCTTGCCGGGTAGTACTTTGCGCTTCCTGACTTGTACCACGCGCTCAACTTACTCATAAAAGCGTTGCAGCGACTCTTTAAGTCATGGCGCGATCCAATCTCAGCCCTTCGGTCTATTACCCGCCAAATCCGACGATCCATGTTTAAACTGGAAAATTTAACATCTTAAACACTTAGAGAATTTTCCCTTCAGCAGAATTCAATTCTCCTTATTCTTGATCAACCAGGCTTTGTGTTTGATCCATCGCGGCTTTGATTCCTTGAGTTTTGGTTCACAATTCTCAACAGATCCGACCTGGAAGAATGACTCTCTAGATCCATCTCTGACCCATTGGATCTTTAAATGAGTTTTTAATGAGTATTTTGCCCATCCCTATTTCTGAATGCAACGTCCAGTCACGTGCATCTGACCTGGATGAGCTGCCTAATCCGCGCGCGTGACATGGGCGGGCGAGCCTAGCTGGCCGAACCTCACACGCGTGTTGTCCGATTTCGCACACCATGCTGCTGCGTGTCCACGGTCGATGTCGCGCCTATGCTGCTGATGTTCTGCGCCTGCTGTCAGTTCCTTACGCATCTGCTGGTCGATCCCACACACATGTTGTCTTCCTTGCACGTGTTGTACTGCACATATTGCCTGCGTTGCCTGCCTCGCATGCCGGACTTGGTGCGCTGCCTGGGCGGTGTCGCACGTCCATCTGTCTAGCTTAGTGCCCATGCAGAACCTCAACTAGCCAAGTGCCCATGCTGCCTCGATACAAGGCCAACTCGTGGGCACCTTTGCTCTCAGTCATGCTCTGGTGACTTTTGGAGTTTTGCCAGTCAATCCTCGGTGACTTCGATTCGTCGGCTCCGACCGAATCATTTCAACGGTCAACTCTCATCAACTTCATAATAGTTTTCCCCACTTGAATCATCGATGACCTCGCCAATGAGCCCGAGGCCTGAGTTTTTAGGTACTCCTTGATTGGGATGTTTGAACTTCCTCCCCATAAATCTTCACTTTTTCAGAAATCTTCACCTTTTCCCCAAAATATATGAATCTCATCTTCGTCTTTCCACTTGACAAGGTATTCCATCGCCTTGTATTGACAAGTCCCTCGTTGTCGATTCGCCACAATGCAATCGATCTCCCGCTCGTACTCCTTTTGTCCAACAATGTGCCTTGAATCCCCTTTCTATCTTTGCTCCTTGTTTTGGACTCCTCTAGTCTAGAGTGGTAATCCACTAACACATTTTCTGCACCTTTCTTATCTCGGATGTCAATGTCAAACTCTTGAAGTAGTGAGATCCACCTAGTTACCCGAGGTTTGGCATCCGGCTTGGCTAGCAAATACTTAAGTGCATAATGTTAGTAAAAACAATTTTTCGACAATATAAGATATGACCTTAATTTTTCTAGAGCAAATCAACGGCAAAAATCCTTGTGTAGTTGGACTGCCGCATCCAACGTCTTACTCGCATAATAGATCGCTCGAAAATGGTTGTCTTTTTGCTACCCAATACGACTCCTACTACGTAGTCATTAGCATCACACATTAGTTCAAAAGGGAGCTCCCAATCGGGAGCGACCATAATCGGTGCAAAAATAAGCCTTTCTCTAAGTAACGAAAAGGCATGCATACACTCTGCATCAAAATCAAAAGGCACATCTTTTTCAAGTAAGACATAGGTCGTCATGTAATCTTAGAAAATCCTTTCTGGTACCATTTTTACCCTTTTTGGTACCGTGACATTAGAATATTTTACCACATCTTTGACATAAAGTTCTGTTTATTGATTTTGCGATGACAAATGCTTCAAATTTCACATTAAATTAAGGAACAATAATATACGCTAAAATCTTCCGACGATTATAATTTCAGTTTCTTTCACCTTAAACCACGGTGGCACGACGAAAAGTGCATACTATGCGTCTCTCGAATTTACTAATATTTTTTTCTGATTTGCGTCAATATATTCCCAAAAATACTCATCCCAAATTTTATATCCGACGATGTAATTATCATAATAAATCATCGATGACACATCGAACTTTGTTTGGTGCGAGGGTGCTCGTGCGAATGAAAATAATATATACGGGAAAAGTTTTGATCGTCAAAATAAAATTTTATTCTGTTGATACCATTTTAATTATCCTATAGTACCACAATAATTGCGTATATTAATACTTCTTGTTCTGCAATAACAATATATTGAAAAATGCTAACATGTAAATACCCACACGATGCCTCTTCATATAACACTTTTGTAAGGATATTTTGGTCATTGTCTTTTATTCTAAGTTTGACGAAAAATGGGTCCTTATGATTTTTTATTTTATTTTTTTTTGAGTTTAGATTTTATTTTTTATTGAGCCTAAACTCAAAGTTTTAAACTTTATTAGGACCTGAAACTTAAAAACCTCCATCTATTTTCCAAGGTTTGTTCTTTGTTATAGTTCACGGGCTTATATTGTTGGTTTAATTTCAAAAGTAATCATGGAGGTCCAAATTACAAATTTGTTCGAATTATATAAAAAATTTTATTTCATTTAAATTCCAATATAGATAGAGAGAGGGGCTTCTTGATCGTTTTTCAAGGACATTGATTGGTCTGATACTTCACTTCTTTGAAAAAGGTGCCACACACGAAGTCTTATTTGGATTAGATTGGTTCGGATCAGTAGATATGCTCCATTTAATTAGATACATTTAATTCAATTTCTGAGTTTTGTTTCAATGTTGCTATCCTTGAGAAATGTAACTAGCAGCGATCTATAGGCATTAAATTTAAAATATTAAATAATTTACTTATGCTTTCAAATTAGGAATCACCCTAATGTGATGTATATTTACGCCACACCATCTAATTCGTATCGAATCTAAAATTTATTGTCATCTAATTCGTATCGAATCTAAAATTTATTGTCGTCTATTGAACGATTCTGGCTGACACCTCCTAATTCGTATCGAATCTAAATTATATTATTGTTTATTGAACGATTCTGACTTTCAGCGTGTCTAATCTTCCTAATTTGAACCAATATTGTCGATTTTGGACCAATATTGTCATTTCGTAATGATAAACGTTAATTTTAACTGAAATCTCACATGTGCATCCCAATAAATCACGTTTGGTCGATAAAATTGAAATACTTACTGAAATTAGGGCACGAAACTAAAAATTTCTCCTCCAAAATTTGAATATAAACTCTAGATCGTCTGATTCGTCGAGCTTCATTGATAGTAGAGAAAAACAGTACGACCCCCCAAATCCTACAAATATTCCAAAATTCGATCCATACATGATTTAGTGTGAGGAATGTGCGAGATTCCCATTAAGATTGACGTTAATCATGGCGGAAGGACCAAATTGGTCCAAATATCGACAATATCGAGGACTAATTGGTCCACATAGTAAACATTGAGTATCATTTTAAGTTTTTTCCCATATAAATTTCTTAAATACAACGAAAGTACGGAGATATTACTTCAAATAAAAGCTAAAACCCTAAATCCATTGAGCGCTTACCTTTGTAACCTTAGATTTGACATTTTGACCCTTAAAACGAAAAATGGATATTCCCACGAAAGAAGAGAATAAACTCGCCAATCACCATTCCTCACATTCATTGATGATGCCATAACAAAAGGATGACGTTCATATATTTATTTATAGCCCCCTCCATTTATTTATTTCTCTCATAATCCGACAAGCAAAGAAGAACGATGTATGTAATGCAGCGAGGATCGGCGAACAGTGAAACAGAAACGATGGAGCCTAAGGATTTGAATGGGAATTCTTATGGGAAGGTTAAACTGAGATCGTCAAAGGTAAGCTTTTTTTTTTTTTTTTTTTCTTTGAAATAAACGACGGTCGTTTAGATTTGTTCTCTATCTGGGCTCTTTTTTTTTTTATGTAGAAAGTGGCTCAGACAAAAGAGATTCTTTCGAAGCAAGCAGTTCAGACCAAAGCAATGCTGTCCAAACAAGCGGATAAGATTGCGAAACAGGCCGAAGAGCACGAAAGGTTCATCAACAAGGTATAATTAGGAACAAATGAAAGTGTATATATATATATATGTATATATGTGTGGGTGTGTGTGTGTGTGTGTGTGTGTACCTCTCTATGTCTGAGCCTAGTAGAAACTTCATGCATATACGTACAATAATATGCCTTACAATGGCTCTTGGATGAGATTGTTTAAGGGGGTGTGTGTGTATATTTATATAGGTTACACATTTGATGGGAGTTCTTGGCTTCGGAGCCTTCTGCTTTATATTGGGTGCAAGTGAGTGAATTACAAAGAGTGCTTTTATCACTATTTTCTACATCATCATCGTCATCATCATCTTCTTATAAATGATATGGTCAGGACCGCAAGATGTTCGCTACGTATATTGCTTGTTTTATGTGATCTTCGTCCCTCTTCGGTGGATTTATTACCGATACAAGAAATGGCATTACTATCTTTTGGTAAGAAGTATTCGAAGTCTAATAATTATTGTTCCATCGCCTCATCATGCTAATTTATACACAACTTGGCAGGACTTTTGCTATTACGCCAACACTATCTTCTTGATTATGCTTCTGCTTTATCCCACAAATGAGAAGCTCTTTATGATCTGCTTCTCATTTGCAGAGGTAAGAGCCTATATATATATATATATATATATATGGAGGGAATAAACTTCCATTCTTCTACCTTCAATCTCTCTCTTTATGTAGTAAGAATTCGCAGGGACCATTGGCGTGGGCACTCATTGTGTGGCGGTGCAGCTTAGTCTTCAACTCGATGGACAAGATCGTAAGCGTATTCATACATCTATTGCCTGGTAAAACCTTATCTTCTCTTACAGAGTTCTGCTATGATCCCTTTTTTCTTGGATATGTACATTATTCATACATCTTTTTGAAGGATTGGTATTTTTCACGATTCGATGGTGGGACCCGGCGTTCTTGGAGGCAATGCACCCTGAGGGAACAACAGCAATGAGAGGCTCGTGGCCTTACGTAGAGAGCAAGTCGTACCTCTGGACGTGGCTCTTCTTCATACCTCTGCTGGCCTACAGCATATGGCAGCTTCTCTACTTCCTCATCGTCAACGTCCTCCGCAGACAGAGACTGCTTCGGGACCCCCAAGTCATGACTTCTTACAGGTTCACCCCCCCTCACAACGACGAAATGGATGCGAAATAATTGCGTTTTTCATGTCTATCTTTGTTCTTACAGGGAACTGTCGCAAAAGGCGCAGAAAGCAAACAACGTATGGTGGCGGCTGAGCGGAATACTCGGAGAACAGAAGAGACTGCTCATGTACATTCTGCTGCAAGCCCTATTCAGCGTAGCGACAATGGCGCTCACCGTCCCCATATTTTTGTCGTACCAACTGCACGTCACCTATCAGGTGCTTAAGGTGTCGGCAACGATATGGAACGGCGCGAATTTTCTCCTCGAGGTGATGCCCAAGCAGGTCATTCTCAGGGAGGAGAATAAGAAGAAGGTCGTAAAGCCCGTCGATGATCATGGGATCGTCGATCAACAGCCCGTGCTGTTAGAACAAGAGTAAGAAGTCCTAATGATGATATTCTTGCCAGTTGATAGTCTGTTGTGTAGTAAAAACATTAGGGTGACAGAATTTTTCCGTATGGAAAGAACTAAAGAAGCAGACTTATGATGCCTTTTGTTTTCTATATTCAAACATCATCAAACGAACACTTCTTTCTTCATTTTACCTTGTCGCTAACCACAAACGTAAGACGGAAAAAAAAAATAAAAAAAATCCAAGACGATGGGCGAGTAAAACAAAAGCTACTACTTACGGCAATTGTAGAGAACCCTTGGATCGTAATTTCATTTCCGAAATATAGAACAATAGCATTTTTTTTTAATACCACATTAATGGGCGAAAAAGAAACCTATGAGGAGAGGTTTTGCATGATTGATACTGCAATCAATGGCAGAGGATTGATTTGTGTAAGATAAACAAATGCATTTGTGGAAAAAATATTAATTGTGATTAATATTATATTAAGAATAATTTTATTATGATTATACTTATTTTAAGATTATTATGATAATATAACTTATAGGCTTAATGTTTTTTTTGGTCCCGTAATTTAGGGACAACTAATTTAGGGATTGGCAAAATATGGACAATAACTTTCGAAAAAATGGCAATTTAGGACATTATACGCTGCGATCCTGTATTTTGACCAAAACCCGCTGATGTGGCGCCCGGTCCGCTGACATATGCACTTTAATGGCGCGACACATCATTAAAAGTATCCGACGTGGCGCCACGTTATTGTCTGAAATTAAAAAAAATAAAAACAAAATCGATTTTAAAATAAAAAAAATGTTTGTCAGGATGCTTCAGGCGATCGACGGTGTTGGGTTTGAGACGCAAAAACAAAAAGTCGATTTTATTTTTATTTTTTTAATTTCAGACGATGACGTGGCGCCACATCGGATACTTTTAATGATGTGCGAGTCATTAAAGCGCACATGTCACGGGTTGGGCGTTACATCAGCGGGTTTGGATCAAAATATAGGGTCGCAGCGCGTATAATGTCCCTAAATTGCCATTTTTCGAAAGTTATTGTCCGTATTTTGCCAACTCTTAAATTAGTTGTCCCTATAACGCCACTCTCCCTAAATTACAAGACAAAAAAAATATTAAGCCTAACTTATAATATTAAATAGAGAGAGATTAGAAAGAGATTAAGCATTTCAATACTTTGGTGTGTTTTATAATACAATTGTAATCACCTATTTATACTACTAAAAATTCATGATTACAACTAATTACATTAAATACAATTATACATCTCACACTAAAATATAATCTTTTCAATTATAGAATTCATCTTATCATCATTTAATACGATACTTCCAAATCATCAATAATTTAACCAATATTATTATTTGAGACATCGACATCTTAATAACTTAATTATTTCATAATAATTATATATATAATACAATAGTAAAAGATTTATAAATAGTTCTTGGCAACTTAAGGTTGACAGGCCCATGTAATTAAGTTAGGATCATCTTGTATCTATGACTAATTTCATGTTTTAGCATGTGGGATATGTAGTGTTGTACTATACAGTGGAGTAATCGGATGAAGACAAAAAAGAAAGAATAAAAAAACAAAGTTTTCTTAGAAATTCCCTAGCAGTTGCACACATTGGTTTCCATAAAATAAACAGGGTAAATTATGCAATACAACCATATGGTTATACTGAAAGGCACAAAACTACCTTATGTTTTTTTTATTGCACAAAACTCCCTCGTGTTGTCTAAAACTTAGTACAATATCCCCGATGTTGTTTAAATTTAGTACCGTACCCCCTGTTTTGTCTAAAACTTAGCATCTTACCTTTTTTTTTTTTTTCTAAAACTTAGCATTATACCCCCCAAACATGGGGTAAAAATGACAAGGAGGGCATTTTACGCAATTTCCGAACCATAGGGGTTTTGATGCTTATTTTTCCAATCACAAGTGGGTTATATCCTATTTACCCAAATAAATATCATACTATCTGCAGTTACTTACTAGTCAGTCTTCAATAATTTCCAAGGATCATCAACTTGAAAATAAGAGTTCTTCAAGCCAAGTTGCTCCTTATCCGCACTTTCTCAAGAATCATTTGCATACCAGACAAATCTTCTTCATAACCATTGACCTGAATAGATTTTTCCAAATAAAATGTGATCATTTATAATCGTCTATGAACAAACTTTTTTTTTTTTTTTTTTATTATTATTATTATTATTATTATTATTATTATTATTATTATTATATACTTGAAAGAGGAGGCTGATGATGATAGCTGTGGTGATATATATGTAGACGATTCGAGTAGAACCTGAGAATCAGTTTGCGTTTCACTTGAACCATCGTATGGGCCAGTAGGTGCAGCAGCTTCAACTGAGGAATTATCATTTGTTTTCTCAGACCTGAATAAAGAAAAAAAAATCCCATGTTGTCATTGTAAAAAAAGACGATTCTCCGACTCCGAGTGCTCTTAATCGACGAGTAACAGTTAACGACTTTTAGCTTTAGCCGGGAGCATAAACATGTAGGAAATTCCCAAGGTAAATGTTGGAAAAGTACTGACATAATGGTACCTATTCCTTCCATTTCGGGTCAGGGGTGAGATGAACGTGGCAATTAATCGCCTCTTCAGAATTGCAATCTTGGATCTGAAGAAAGAGACCACTTATAATATAAGTGTTGACATAGCAACTTGAAGAGGAATAAGAGACAAGAACAAGCTTACCTTACTCGTCTGTTCCAGCAAGTCTTCTATTAGCTGCAGCAACATCAGGAGCTGTAGATGAAGGTCCACTGATATTTTTGTTAACATTGTTATCTTTAATCATCCTTCCAACCGAAGACTTATCCATCATAGGGTCAGATGAGAGTCGACGTTTTTTAGAACCATTCAGCAAAATCCACATGGATAACTGTCCATATCTCTAGCTGAAGTCATCGATATAGATGCATCCTGTGCAATTTTCATCTCCCGAACATGGCTAGAATGTTTTGAGACATCATTAGGGCGATAACCTTTCAGATCAACAAATTTGTTCTGTGTCTCAATTGAATAAACGGAAAACCATGTTAGAGACAGTGAACGTAGTAGAATCATTGATGAGCAAAAGAAAGAAAAGAAAAGAAAAGTAAAGAAAGATGCTGCAGATACCTGCATTACACATTCATATAACCACTCTGCCGTGACTACACGGATTCCCCATCTACAGGCAGCCTTATACTTATCACCATCGGTGAATTTGCATAATAGATGAGTCACTTTGTTGGTCAAGTTCTCGACAAACTTCACTCCAAGGACGTAGCACAAATTTCTCAGCAGCTTCCTCTCTTTCATATCATAATGTGAAACACACAGGCGATATCCTTCAAACCCAGCAAGAGGGATTTGACAAGGAAGTGGAGAATAAAGGATGTGACTTTTAATGTCCAGCAAGCAACCATCCTTCAACATTTTGTTTCAATATGGTCAGCATCTATGTATGAAACAAATTATACACACATACAAAGGGAGTCATGACATTTTCTTGAAGAACAGAATCATATGAGCTTTAAGACGACGTCGTTATGCCGAAAAAACTGACGAAAAGAATAGACATGGCAGTGTATTGTCCAGATACCTCAAGAAAAGAGTAAATCCAATGCGTGGAAACATATTTACTCCCGACAATTTTGGTCAGGCAGGGTGCTACACCATGACGTTCAACAATAAAGTGAACACCTTCTTCATTTTGATCGGCAACAACCTTTCCACCGCCTTCACTAACCCACAGTAGAATTTCAGGTCTCTGAAGAAAATACATCCATCCATACGGTCAAAACATAGAAAATTACCAGCTGCTGCCAACAATTATCGAAACCAATAGGAGGAAAGAATATGTAAACACCATTAACGAATTTTGACAAGCAATATTAAGCAAGGCAGGCAAAGCAATACCAGATATTCAATATTCAGATTCATCTAACTAAACCAAGCCATCGAAACGAATGTCCGCTCCCAGTTGTTAAGTTAACCCTCATGCTTCCTATTTTGCTTCAGCTAGGTGAGAAATAAATACTTCATGCACGTATTCAAAAGTAGGTTGGCATAGCATAAGAAGATTAGAGCATGTTAATCTACAACTGAAACACGAGCCTCGTGTTGCGTCGCAGACCAAGTCATCATTACACTACTTTTCCCTCGGGTTATATCATTTCTTATTTTTGACAGCAGTTCCAAGTGAAACCCTGTACGTATATTGTTGGGAAAAATGTAATTTGATCTCAGTGGTTCAGTTAATCTCTCAGCCAAAAGAATGACTTTCATGATAAGATAATTTAGAAACAGGTAGGAAATAGTTTTAAAAAGAAACGCATTTAGGAACAACGAAGGCAGCAGATGCTGCTAGGAACATAAGTGAATATAGAAGTCATATGCCACTCAATTCTTGGTTTTTAGAAGGTAGAACTCAATTTCCTGACAGTAGGCACAATGCAAAAACTCTATGCACCTGGTGAGAAACATCTAACTAGTACATAATAGATAGCAGCTTACTTGTTCTTCTGGAAAAGAATTTGAAAAGCAGAAAAGCTTTTCTTTAAATACAGCGGATGACTTTATGTCTCTACCCTCATAACTCACCGCACTCTGCATTTTCAGCATAGTCTCTTCTTTCATATCTGCGAACATAAATAAAACAAATTATTATAGTGTCTGTGCCGTTTGATAGATTTTCTGGCAGCAAACAAACAACGTCATCAGCACCTGAAGAAACTGCAGGTCTTGAAATCTTGTTTCCAACATTATCTGCAACAGGCTGAGAAGCTGACTTCGGCTCCATATTCCGTTTGCTTGTAGTCATTTTATTGAATAGTACAGGATCTGTAAAATAGTAAAGCAAATGATGGAGGATAGAGAACGAGGATGCTGAATGGAATTGAAAACCATATTCAATTTGTTCACGACTTCAGGGCAAATCAGATACTGATAAACTTTTGCATTTGCAAATGGATGTAACATTTGCACCTTTAGGGAGGAGTAAATCATAAGCAATGTGACTCTGAAGTACGGGAACTTCTTTCTTTTTACGGTTACATTCTACAAGCCATGACATTTTGACTATATGAATGATTCCATGCGCTGCAAAGCTTCTTACTTCTTTCACCTCACTGCAAAACCAAGATACAATAGTGCAATAGTATAGTGACTGAAGTATCAATAGAGTTTTACCTTGGGAGCAGTTTAACACCATATGATGTCACTCACGCACATACTATTTCGAGCAGGCAATATACTAAAGATTTAACATTCCAATGTAGCACCACAATACCCAAATATATCATGTGCACATCTGAGCTTGTTCTTGTAAAAAGAAGTTAAAAAACGTAACAAGAAAACAGTTATGATTTAGAGTAAATACGTCAGAATATTGTCAAAACTCACATAACATGTTTCATGTGCACATATCTTTTCAAATAATCTTACATTTCTGACGGGGTCCCAACTATTATATGTGTCAATCTATCATTTAAGGACATATAGCGAGAGCCACCCCCTTGCCTAACCATATCAACTAGCTTCCGATGCTCAGTAGCTGTAAAACCAACAAGCGAGATTCTGCACTCAGATAAGTACAGGTCGTCATTCTCACTTTGGGAATCATCTGCAACAGCGAAATCAAAATCGGCTTTATCCCCATCATCTAAACAGTTCCCATCTGTGGCTAAGGAAGGAGCCGGAGCATCACTGTATTCATGCTCCACTGGCTATCTAAATCAAGTTCCATGTCCTGAGCAGAATATATGGTCTCTGAATCAAGGGCAGTGGCAATTGATGAAGAGGTATGTGGTGAATCTCTTTCAAATCTGCAATAACTACGTTGCTTTGCTGACTTTAATGTACTCAGAGATAACGCTGAACTACCTCGAACAGGGAAAGACACCTCACTGAGGCATGCTATTTTTCCAAGAGACGAAGAGGGGCAAAAAAAAAGTCAGAGCCATTCAAATTCTTCTTCCTCAAAAAGTAATATATTTTACATCCAAGAGGATATTGGAATAAAACCTTGTAAGGCAATAGACATACTTGCCATTACCTTTTCTGGCTACAGATTGATGAAACCATTTTCGTGTAACTATGTTTACATGACCCCATCTTTTTGACACCTCGTATTTGTCACCTTCAGGAGCTTATGAGAAATTAAGGATAAAATTTTAAAATATGCCAGACATCAGGGATGGTAAAATAAGATTCAAATATCGCCAGCATTGCAGCAACTACATAAAGAATACTGACCCAGATGAAATAGACAAGCAAGAAATCATCAACATGGCAGCAACTAGGCAAGAGAAAGGATATATCACACACTAAATGTGTGCATTTCTTGGTCAGCTCAGGCGAGTATTTCCCCATGCTTTTTATAACAAGTTCCTCCATGTCTGCCCTTTCATCTAATTTGAGAAAAATGTGTCAGAATGAACATTTTTGGACCAGTTCTTTTCTTTCATCTAATTTGAGAGAAAAAGTGGCAGAACAAAAGCGTTTGGGTCTAATTTGAGCAGAAAAATAACAGGCATCCATACCTGCAGGAATTCCACTAACACATATTGTCAATCCAGAGAATGGAGGAACCCTATAAGAGTCCTGAGGAACTACACGGTGCTCTTTCCAACACTGATGAAGCCAATCCAGTGGGACAATTGGTTTCTTGAGATTGTTTAGTGCCCACTGCAAAATGGATGGCAGAGGGAGGAGAAAAGAAAACATAACAAGTCAGCACATGCCATATCAGCAACATAGTTCCTTTCCATTAAGCTTCCGAGATATGAATGCATTTATGATGTGCCTAACAAATTAAAGTGGTGAATTGCAAAATGACACAGTTGGCTATGTTACTGCCTTAACAGGGATGCAACCTGAAAATACATAAAACCTAGCACTTCATTTGGCATTAACGGATAGATATTTCCCCTCTACAGACCCTAATATCAGAAGAATGAACCCTATCTCCAATAAAGCTTTGAAGATCACAAAACTTTTCGGAAGTAAATGCACGACTCTTCGAGGAACTTTAAAAAGTTAAGTAAAACTAACGGAATGAGATTATAATAACCTTGTATTTCTGAGCCAGGACATTCTTCACAATGACAAAGCTAACATCTGATGAGGCTTTGGTGTGCAACGTCCCTCCCATCGCATTAACCAGCTTTGCAATATCAGCCTATAACAGATAACAAACTAATCAGAATAAAAGAATTACAAGACATAAAACCAGAATAACCAGTCTATACAGTTGGGGTAGGAATTTTAAAGCTTTGATAAAAGAAAGGGAAGAGAAAAAATCATATACCAAATGAATATTATGGAGCAGATAAGCTGTTTCTCTATATCAATTAGATAGATAACAAAGTAAGTCAGATATCCGTTAACAATATCAGTTGAATGAAGGTCCTAAGATATTAATCAGATTGGCAACTGGCAGCATTCTCACAATTAAATAGTACATAGAATTTTGCACTGCTCAATGAAGTAGATTATTTATGATTCCCATGACTTAGTTTACAATAAGGGAATTTCACCAAATGAGATTTGCTTAGCATCTTTAAGAATTTTCACAATCCATTAACACCAGCGATTGCCTAGATAATGAAAAGAGACATTCGTCTAAATTTGATAAGTTAAACTCTAGTCTGTAGAATAAATCAAGTCTAACTGTACGACAAGCTTAGCTCCATCAACTATAGAAAATCTCTTCTTAGGTGTCGAATGGGAAACTTCAGATGGACAGAAAAGAATATGCGTAAGTGTTAATTGAAAACAATTGGTCGGAAGAACCTGGAAAATTAGGATATAGGCATGGGTTGCCGCAGAAGTCAAAGGTCTTTCGACGTTGCAAAATCAGTAAAAAATAAGGCAAATTGATGTGGGTACCAACATAATCAAATGTTCAACTGCATGGACATACTTTCAATGCAAAACATTTTGGCAAAATGAAGAAATTAACACACCGTTAAAGCAGCAATCTACATTGAAACATTTCAGCAATTTTCTAAGCAGCTCGGTACCTTTTCATCCTTCTTAAAGCCAGATGCAAGTACGTTGATTCCATCCATTGCAAGACAACAGGTAAATCCCCGTGTAGGCAGCGTTCTTTTTTCTTTAGCACAGGAAAACACGCACTGAGGGCCTGGCGATAAAGTAAACAAAACTCTACTCAAATTATGCCTCAAAAGGGCAAGTAGTATTACTAAATGCTTCCACTAGTAAAAAATCCCTTAAACCCCATTAGAACCATAACTCAGAAACATACCAAGCAAGATACACCCGCTGGCCCGCAGATCGTCGAGCTTCTCCTGCAAGATACTCAAAATCGAAAAATTAATCATCAACTAAGCGCCAGTCAAGTTCTTTCAGTTAACTGCTCACTGACGTGGTCAGACGAGGCGATGACGTGATAGTCATTGGCACCGTTGCGCGAAGGATCAGAGCACAGATAAACTTGTGCGCCGTTGAGCTTCAACGCATCGTGAAGCGCGTCGAAGTGTTCGGGAGGTACAAGGCTTCGCGACATAAACACATTCGCATCTCTAAACACTTTCGCCATCTTCGTCGAGCGAGCTCCACCCTGAGTAACAGCGCCGTGTTCGGGGTATTTTGATAAAAGGGATTGAGATATAAAAGAATTAAAGAGGAGGGAGTGGAATGAAAATGACTAAAATATCCTTACTGGAAAATCGTTAAAACATAGCTAATTATTGGGACGGACTCATTTAACACATTAAGTACTGCGGACTTTATTCGAGTTCGAATTCGAGTTCGAATAAGCCTTATTCGAACTCGAATAAGGTTATTTGAATTCAAATAAAGCTTATTAGAACTCGAATAAAGACTTTATTCGGGTTCGAATAAGCCTTATTCTAACTCGAATAAGGTTATTTGGATTCAAATAAGGATTCTTAGAATTCGAATAAGTCTTATTAGAATTCGAATATTACTATTCTTAAGATATAGTTGAAATGAATTAAGATATATTGAGTTTTGAATTTAGGATTTAAGGTGGATTCGATTTTTTCTGTTCTTGATTTTGATTTTTTTACGGTTCTTCGATTTCGATTTCTAATTCTATTTTAATTCGAATTCGATTTTAATTCGATCATAATTCGAATTCAATTTTAATTCAAAACGAATTCGAATATGATTCGAATAAGAGCAACAATTTGATTTTCATGTTGCACGGTGATCTCTACTCCTTTCATGGTTCACATAGTTCTTACATGTGGCTATGCTTCAGCTGCTTATATATTCAGGTGAAATTATTCACAGCATGACTTTACAAATTTTAAGCATCAGGTCAAAGGGAGATCGATGAGTAAGAATGTTATTGCACTTCTCGAGGCGAAGATGGGAGTTGAATCTGAAGCATGAAGAGGTTACATATACGATCTGAGATGTGTTGATAGTTTCAGATTAATGCATGACTTATTTTGATCTTTATTTATTTCGTTGGTTTTTGTTCATAATCGAAGTAAATGATTTTGTAATCATTTTATATTATAGCATGACTTGTATCTTGAGAATACTACAACTCAAGCTTATTCGAATTCGAATCATCATTATTCGAAGTCGAAAAGGCTTATTCGAAATCGAATAAGACTTATTCGAATTAGAATAAGAGTTATTCGAAATCGAAAAGGCTTATTCGAAATCGAATAAGACTTATTCGAATTAGAATAAGAGTTATTCGAAATCGAAAAGGTTTTATTCGAATTCGAATTGCGTATTCTAATTCGAGTAAGGCTTATTCGAATCAATTAAGCCTTATTAGAATTAGAATATTAATTTTGTTATTACGAATTCGATATCAATTAGTTTTTATAATTAATACCGTAGTAATTACAAAATCCTAATTAATATTTCGAATTTATAAATGAGAATATAAAATTACAATCATTCAATAATTCTCATATGTCACAAAATTCAAAATTACTTTCATATAGGAACAAATTTCTTAAAATCGATTGAGGACTTTTATTTGTCGTTGAATTTAATGTATAGGGTCGTTCACTAATGCATGAATCACAAATACTAAAGCCTTAGTCTATAATGTGATACACAAAATAACATGAGCTTATTGTATAAGCTAAGTTAATTTTTCTATAACTAACGTGATACACAAATTTTCAATAACTTGTATAATGTTTAATCTTAATCTTGAATCAAGTTTAATATTAGTCTTAGGTGGGTCAATCGTGTAATGAGTTATGTCAATGAATTGCTATGATGATTATATCAATGTTTAATGAAAATGTCTAATAAGTTGGATAAATGTTTAATGAAAGATGTCAATGAGTTGCTATAAGGACTTGTGTCAATGAGTTGTGATAACGTGAATCAAGTTTAATCTTTGTTTTGAATTATAATTAATGATTTTAATAAGTTTTACCATAATGATTATAAAGTTCTAATTGATATTTCGAATTCGTAATAACAAAATTATTCTAATTCTAATAAGACTTAATAGAATTAGAATAAGCCTTATTCGAATTAGAATACGCTATTCGAATTCGAATAAGACCTTTTCGATTTCGAATAACTCTTATTCTAATTCGAATAAGCCTTTTCGACTTCGAATAAGCCTGATTCGAATTCGAATAAGCTTGATTTGTATTCTATTCGAATTAGAATACGCTATTCGACTTCGAATAATATTCTAATAATATTCGAATTCGAATTTAAAATCGAATTGATACTCGAATAATAAATTCAAAGTCGTGTATTCGAATTCGAATAGTATTCTAATACTATTCGAATTCGAATTCAAAATCGAAAAGCGAAATTGAAATGAGTTTTTCATCAAATTTTTTCGATCTGGAGATGTTTGCGCCCAATACATGATGGAGACTCAAAACCCATGTCAATGTGTGTTGGATTGGTGTTAAAACGAGAAAAAAGCTAGCGATTTGGAGGAGAACGATTGAGTCGACCAACCACGTTCGAATATAATAAATATATATTTTAAAGTATTAATATAATCATTAATTAAGTAGGGATTTAACTATAATCAAGTCCAATCCCTTATTTTTAATAAAAAAAGTCAAGGTCCCTTTTTTTTTAATTTCCAACTCTTTTAATCCCTTATTTTAAATTAGCCCCGCCGTGTTCGTGTCCGGAGAATTAGGGATTATATTCTTGCGGGTCTTTTTAAAAAAATAGCGTTTGACGAAGTCAATTTTAAAAAAATAGAACTCTTAGACTTTTTTTTTTTGTCAATAGCACTCTTTTTAATTAACACTTAATCATCTTCTTCTAATCCCTTAATATTATTAAAAAAAAGAAAAATAAAAATACAACGCATGAATTAAAACTACACGACCATTTTCCATCAGAAAGCATTCATTCCACCAAGCAAGCTCACCTAATTTTCTTCTTCTTTTTCATCGTCCTTAAGAAAAAGCACCTACATTTTCTTCTTCTGCTGCAAGTCAGTCGACCCGACCTCATATCAGCTTCTTCACAGTCGAAAGAACACTTGAAAGTCCTCATTGAAAGATTTTTGAACCTCAAACTCTTCACTGTAAGTAATTTCCTGGTTGGATTTTGAATATAACCCTCGAAATTTGTAATTTTCTGTCCTAAACCCTGTTCCAAACTAAATGGGGTCTCAAAGCTTCGAAATTTCGGTTGGAAGGACGAACATGTTCAATGTTCGTTTTTTAAAACGTCTAGTTGATCAGGGGACCCCTGCTTGAAAGCAGGCGCCCCGCGCGTTAGATCATGGGACCCGCACATAAAAGCAGGGTCCCCGCACGTTATATCAGGCATCCCACGCGTCTGATCATGGGACACGCACATAAAAGCAGGATCCCCGCACGTAAATTCACGGGACCCACGCATTAGTGCAGGGGTCCCGACGGTTCCCGCTCATTAGATCATGGGACCCGCACATATATGCAGGGTTCCTGCGCGTAAAAACAGGGGACCCGCGCATAATCGCTTCTTATTGATAGGTCCCATGCCCATATGCGCGCTGGTCCTAAACCCTAATTTCATTTTTTCAAATGTTATATTGAACTTTACTTCTTGGTCATAATCATGACGATCACGAGCATTTTTTTTCAAATCGATGGTCAGTGGATAATTTTTGCGAGGACAATACGTCGAAGTGGGTTCCCGATCCAAGTTGCCGGTGGCAATCAATCTTGATCGACGACGGTTCATGCACATTGGAGGATCTCACTGACGAGATTTTGAAGGCATTGTCGTTACGCAACGACAATACCAAACTTACGATAAGCTACATGCCTTGCATAGACTACAATTTTGTGCGACCCATCTACATCGAGAACGATTACGGCGTACGTGCGTACCTTGGTTTTGGTTGTCCACGGTCAAGACCACCTCCCTGAAAGCCACGCTGCCCCAAGGAAATTGGGAGAAAGCCACCTCGTGTTCGACAAGCTGAAGGACCCAAGAACTGGCGATGGTATCCTTCTTTGAGAGTCGAGGCAGCAAGACCGCGGTGGCGAAGTAGACGTGTCACGCCCCGACCCACGTCAAAGGTGTGACAGCCGCCGCGTTTATAAATAAACGCAAGGCTTGATATCAAAACTCAAACACGAACGAATCATATGATAGAATGAAAATCGAAACTCGATGAAACATATATACTGGATATCAAAGGAGGTTTTACAAAGTACGAAACATCTCGACATATCGATCAACGAAGAAATAAATGTACAAACAAAATTTCCTTCCAAAAATATTTCCGCCAATGGATCCAACACGAACTGAAGATACTGTACCCAAAATGGAAGAGATCGCAGCGGAATGATGATCGCAAAAAGGCAACCTCCGGTCAAAATGATATCATCCTAGAAAATGATATATGTATATATGGGGTGAGCAAACCACAAACTCAGTGAGAAAATAATATGGACACACCTTATCCTCACGATGAGGTGTATCTCCAGCGATGAATAACCAATACAATAATCAAACATCACTACGTCGAATTATCGCACAAACGAAATCACGTATATTAAAGATAACAAATCACATAAATGACGCGTGGGTAGCCCTAACCTCACTCGAGCTGAACTCTCCGTCGAGAGTCAGACGAGTCCGTCACCGTACTCTAGATCAGGTATCGTGAATGATCATATATATGGTATATATGTCCCATTCCAGTGACGTTGGCCGTAATAAATCCTAACGATCACCTTCCAACAACGATGGCGAATGGACAAGTGACATCGTTAGGCCACACTTACCCGAGCTCGCCAAGCCACGGGCTACTAATGCCAGTCTCACTCACCCGAATCATGGCAGTTCGGGCTACTAATCATATGCCACTCTCACTCACCCGAATCCTGGCTAGTTCGGGCTACTAATGTCTCGGTACCGAGTATGCAACATCAAAACAATACATATCACAATTGTGAGTCCTCCAATCAAATAAATCATATACGTCAACAACAACAATTACGAATATCCTATAGCCTGCAAGGCTCGCTATCACATGAACATTACAAGATCACATAAATCTCATCGAATAAGGCAAATATCAATAACATATAGCCGACAAGGCTCTCTATCAATCAAGTATAATGTCGCTTAAACACATAAAAGAATGAAATAAACGACTCACCACAAGGTTCACACATCCCATGAAAGGAAGATGTCCCCATATTATCAACTCACAGATAAAAGCTAACTTTTCACAACGTCACCAGCTTCCCTCGTGTCGCTCGACGTCGTTCCTTCGCCTAAATAAGAAGATAAAAATTTAATATAAATATTAGACGAGCGACCAATAATCTTCAACTTCGTTCAAAACCTTATTATACAACACATGCCCTGCCGTTAAAACTGTCCAAAATCTACTTAAATATCATCACAAGGCATTCGAAATATCGCGGAAATACATTCTGGAACAGCGAGATAGTTTCGAAGTACTTCGACAAAAATGCAGAAAAATTTCAGTTTCATGGTCTCTTCTTCAAAAATTCTTAATAAATTGTAGAAATGTCGGATTGAGGTTATTCGAGTGGCTATAGGAAGAGGGGAAAGTCAAGTTTCAATAGGAACAAATTTCGTAAGAATCGGAACACGATATTGATGTAAAAATCTCGAAATACAGAAACTGCGCATAGAAGACTCAGATTTTCAGCATGAACTTCGGAAATTCATATCAATCCGCACAAATATCGGATCGAGTTCATTCCAACGGATATGGAAAGCACAAGAAATTAGATTTCCACAGAGATCAGTTTTAAAAGTTTCAGAATAGCATAACCAAATAAAATCTGGGAATTAATGAAACTGTACAGTGCTCGATATCTGAAGATTTCTGTTCCGCAGCAGAAAGTTCAAAAATTTATATAAAATCGAAGAAACATCGGATTGAGCTGTTTCAAGCGGCTATGAAAACCTCAGTAAGCTAGCTTTCCAAACAGGTCAAGTTTTAAACATTCGGAGCAGCATAAATATGTCAAAATAGCAGAATACAGAGGCTGCGCAGAGATGTACTTTCCAGAAAGTTGCAGGAAATTCTGTTTTTGCAGCAGAACTTCAAAAATTCACAAAACATTAGATACTTGTCTAATTTAGATGATTCAAACTGATTTGGAAACCTCAAGGAGTTAGCTTTCAATCGAAATAACTCTCGCAACAATTGGTGCAAAATAACTAGCTCGAAACTGAAAACTACAGAAGTTGCGCATGCTGTTTTTCTTTCAAAAAACAGAACTTGAATTAAAAGAACTCTCCTTACCTTGAAGCCAAAATCAAAAGAACTATGCTTGTTAATCTAGCTTCCTAGGGTATCTCTTCTACTCAAGTGTGTGTATGTGTTAGGTTTCTTTGGTAGCTTAGGAGTGAAGGAAGAAGAGAATGATCTACGTACTTATCATCTAAGGTACAAGTGGGCTCTTTTTTTTTTTTTTTTTTTTTGTCTTTTGGGCTGAAAATTAAGTTTTGGGCCAAGCAATATAGGTGTTATAAGACGTCTGCCAACTTCAACTTGTCAGTGTCCACGGGTTCCTCGTCGCCAGCCAACTCCTCCAATCGACGCTTCACGTGCGACATGCGGACTGTGGAAGTGCCGACAAAATGTCTTTCGGCAAAAGCTGCATTGGGGTACACTTGCGGTAGCTCGGCTGCGAACTTGAGCCCGGTGATTAGGCAATACTCCGATTTTCAAAATCGGAGTGGTTTGTTGCCGACAATCATCCAAAGCTCGTCGCGGTTGTGCAACGTCGTCTGCCTCTGGATGAGGTACCACAACAACTGGGCCGAGAGATTAAGGTTCGGATTGAGGTTCAGATTTGCGTTTGAGTTGCAGAGAAAACGATTTGGGAGAGAGAACAATTTGTGTGCAGAGGAAAACGATTGAATTGAAAGTGGTTGCTTTTTACTTTTACTTTTATCTGTGCGGGTCTGCTGCTTCAGATTCGTTACGGTAAACCTTTAAACCCTTGTAATTTTTTCGTTAATGTGTTGTTGAGGCTGTTGATTGTCATTAAATAAGGGTAAAATAGTCTTTCACACAGAATTAGTAAGGGTACAAAGGTAAAATCGGATATTGGGTGCTATTTTTTTAAACATGACCAGGTCAAAGGCTATTTACTTAAAAAATCCAACAAAACATTCACGAACGTGAACCGGCCCGGACCACCAGCAGGTCAACGGACGTTTAACTTCAACCGGTGGTTCACCCATTATATATTGTATAAAAAAATTACTTTCTCAAATGGTATATATCTCAAGTTTCTCAAGTTAATTAAAATATGAGATAACTAGACATAAATCACACCCCCGAGGGATTGACTTAAGGGTTTGATACCTAACTTTTCAAGCTGAAAGATCAGGGGTTCGAATCTTTTAGGGACCTTAACTAACTATAGTTATCTGTGGGATCTTGGGGTGGGTCTCATGGACCAGGGATGATTAGTCTCGCTGGAAGCCGTGGTCGTCTCATAGCCGACGATGAGACTCGAATTCGATTCAGATCAAACTTAGTCGGTGGCGTTGTGTGGGAATACCTACCCGACCGGAAAAATAAATAATAAAAAACTAGACATAAATCACAATTTAACTTGGAAAGTGAACTTCAATGAGAAATAGAAGTAGTAAATATGAAAAACTCGTCATTACATGCAATAAATAGTAAAACAATTTACGGTACAAAGTAAGCGCAGACATCCAAGATATTCTGGCGGATTTTTTAAGTAAATAGCCTTTGACCTGGTCATGTTTAAAAAAATAGCACCCAATATCCGATTTTACCTTTGTACCCTTACTAATTCTGTGTGAAAGACTATTTTACCCTTATTTAATGACAATCAACAGCCTCAACAACACATTAACGAAAAAATTACAAGGGTTTAAAGGTTTACCGTAACGAATCTGAAGCAGCAGACCCGCACAGATAAAAGTAAAAGTAAAAAGCAACCACTTTCAATTCAATCGTTTTCCTCTGCACACAAATCGTTCTCTCTCCCAAATCGTTTTCTCTGCAACTCAAACGCAAATCCGAACCTCAATCGACAATGGCAATCAATGCGAGGCCCACAAAAAGTGAAGGTATTTGTTCTACTCTTCGTCTTCTTCAATTTAACGCGAGCAGGGGACCTGGCAATGACGTATCGAACCCTAATTTGATACGGACCCGTGGTTGCAAGCATAGGACCCATGCTTGCAAGCATATGACCCACGCTTGCAAGCATTTGACCCGTGCTTGCAAGCATAGGACCTGTGCTTGCAAGCGTAGGTAGCTTGTAAACGCATCGGACCCGTGCTTGCAAGCATAGGACCCACGCTTGCAAGCATCGGACCCGTGCTTGTAAGCATAGGACCTGTGCTTGCAAGCGTAGGTAGCTTGTAAACGAATGGGACCCGTGCTTGCAAGCATAGGACCCCCGCTTGTGAGCACGGGACCCGTGCATATTATCATGGGACCCGTGCATAAGATGATGAGGTTCTCACGCGGGTCCCATGCGTATAAGCACGGGTCCGCTGTATAATAGTGCGGGTCCCCTGCTCTTGCACGCAGGGAACCGTGCATAAGGCAGGGTTCCCTGCGTGCAAGAGCAGGAGACCCGACAGGGGACCCGTGCTTATACGCATGGGACCCGTGCGGGAACCGCGCAGATGCGCAGGGGTCTGATGCGCATCTGTGCGGGAATCTCAGCATATGCGATACGGTCCCCTGCGCAGCTGTGCATAAGGGTTTTATATTTTCAATATTCATACCATGTAATTTGCTAAAATATGTTATAATTACGTATAAATTAGGTTGTGATGAAGAAGCAATTCAGAGGCGACGAAGTTTATGATTGCCGTATTACGCTGACCTCGCTATACCCCGAGGCCAGCGAGTTGATAAGAAGGTGTCTGAACCACCATGAGTGGGAGACATATAGGGCGGGAGTGCGTTCGGCCGACTCGTTAGTGTCGCGGCGGATTTTAATCTCTCGGCCCAGTTGCTGTGGTACCTCATCCAGAGGCAGACGACGTTGCACAATCGCGACGAGCTTTGGATGATTGTTGGCAACAAACCACTCCGATTTTCAAAATCGGAGTATTGCCTAATCACCGGGCTCAAGTTCGCAGCCGAGCTATCGCAAGTGTACCCCAATGCAGCTTTCGCCGAAAGACATTTTGCCGGCACTTCCACAGTCCGCATGTCGCACGTGAAGCGTCGATTGGAGGAGTTGGCTGGCGATGAGGAACGCGTGGACACTGACAAGTTGAAGTTGGCAGACGTCTACTTCGCCACCGCGGTCTTGCTGCCTCGACTCTCAAAGAAGGATACCATCGTCAGTTCTTGGGTCCTTCAGCTTGTCGAACACGAGGTGGCTTTCTCCCAATTTCCTTGGGGCAGCATGACTTTCAAGGAGGTCATACGGGCCGTAAAACAAAATCTACGGGAGAGGAGGGACGGGGCGAACGCAAAAAGCAGTTGGCTGATCAGTGGGCTCGTACAGCCACTTCAGGTGATTTCTAATTAAGCTTTGACATATCTTGATTTAATTTATAAATAATTGCTAATATTATTTTCGTTATTTGTCTTCAGATACTAGCATACGAGTGCATATCGGGCGTTGCACATGAGTTTTCGGGGCGCAGAGAAGAAGATTTTACGCCACGCATGTTGAGGTGGGTGACGAACGATTGGAGTCGCAAGGGATGTCCGAAGCTGGAGGCGTTCGTAGCTGCCGCCCACAGGTCCCCTGTACGAGGGTTGTTAGTGCCGTCAGTGGACGAGTTGGAGGCGGAGTACTTTCGGGACAGCGTCTTTGACGTTGGGGCGGCGCACGAACTATTCGACCGTGTGACGGGCATACTCCAGCAGGGAGTGGATGTTAGTTGTTCCCGTCGTGGGGCGGAAGGAGATCGCAATGAGCGCGTTGCGATCCAACAGAATTTCGATGCACATGCCATCCTCCAGATCCCCGAACCTCTACCGACGGGACCATCACGTGGTTATGGTTTCGCTTCGGAGGCACGCTTCGAGGAATTTTCGAGTCGTGTGGACCAAAACTTCACGGACGTGTTTGGGCGATTCGACGAACTTGGTACCGCCCTCTCGCAGTTTCAAAACGAAGAGGCTCGACGGTGGGAGACGAACGAGAGAAGGTGGGGGACGAATGAGAGTCGGTGGAATGCGTCGATGAATCCATCTTTGGGATCCTCGCAATGCAGAGAAATAGCAAGGCGTGCACGAGGACAGTGGCGTACATGCCCCACAGCTTTAAGACCCGAGTCGATGAGGAAGGGGTAAGTATCAAAGGGACGGCGCACCCAAAAGGGCTCAAGCAATGGCTCAAGTACGCTAAGGGAGAAGATGAATTTTGGATGAACACGCCGTGGAACATAGCGTCCTACATCGCCATCCCGGTCCGTACGCGGAGCCATTGGGTGCTGTTGGTGATTGATACCGCAAAGCAGACATTCACGATTTACGACTCCGATCCAGCTTATGACGGGGACATGCGCTACATCGAGCGTGAGTTCAATAGTCTGTCGATCGTGGTGCCGGCGATTGTCAAGCAGCTGAAGCTAACAAATCGCGTGTACAAGGGCAAGAGCTGGCCAGCTGGGTGGTGTCGCGAATTCAGAAGACAAGGGCACCCGTAAGTTTTCATGAATGTTGCGTTTTATTTGTCGGTCGTATTTTCGTGATAAAAAATGCGTATAATGTTGGATATGATTTTCAGTGGAGACCACGGCGTGGCAATGTTGCGGGCGGCGATATCGCTTATGGTGCCGAAGGACGACGTCTCCCGCCTGACACAAAATCAGATGGCGGATTTTCGAAAATACCTCGCCATTTCTATTTTTAAGAACGATTGGGACAGTTTTTAGTGTTGTTTGTATTTTTAGTGTTGAATATAAATTTTTTGAATATTAATTTACTGTGTTGAATTTACTGTGTTGAATGTTAGTGCGGCGCATCCTTGGTCCCCTGGATGTGCCACGCACGTTAACGGTCGGGTCCCCTGAATTTAAGTGCGGGAACCCTGCTCATAACGCGCGGGTCCCATGTGTATATACGCGGGACCATGCCTGATATCGCTGGGGACCCGCGCATAAGTTCCACGGGACCAATCGGGACCCGAACATCTCAGCGCGGGGACCAAGCAAATATGCGCGGGTTCCCTGTTTTTACGTGCGGGAACCCTGCCCATGACGTACGGGTCCCCTGTGTTCATGTGCAATTTTTGATTTGTTAATTCATGGAATTAAGCCATAATTGTGCGTTTGTATACATTGTTTATCCTCTACTACAATATTAAGTCATCATAAAATAGCACAAAACCAAAAAATTGGATCAAATCACAATAATTAAAATCAATTTATAAGATTGTTAAATCCTACAAAATTCACCAACACAAGGTATGTTTTTGGGAGTGCTCTTTTTCTATCTTCACCTATGAGATTGGTCAACTCGAAATACATGTTGGATTTTTTTTTTTTTTACGTCGAAGCCTTAGGTATTGTTAATGTTACAGATAATTTTTTTTTTAATCGAGTAATTAATTTTTTATTAATTATTAACCATGTGTATAATAATTTTAATAATATTATTATTTTCCCATCCTTTTATTAACGAAATTCATCAACTGTCAAGTCATCTGTGATGTACAGACTGTATAGGCACTCTGCTCTGACATGTGAATGAGAAAATACTTTTCACCAATAATTGTTCAATTATTGGTACGACTCAATAAGTGAACGTGACCAACCCTAAGTTGGCAGAGGACCCGTCCATAAGCGCACATGTTATCAGCGCGGTACCGTGATCAAATGTGCGGGTCCCCTGTTTTCACGTGCGGGTCCCGTGTTACTAAACAAAGCATAACATCGCAACACATCACAAAATTACTTCCCCTTTATACTTCCCCTTCAAAAAAGTTGCGTCGATAGAAACGACTTTCCTCATGTACGCAAAGCCTCTGATGCATGCGCCGTATACCAAGAACATGTAGTTGAACCGATTGTCTTCGTCCATCTCCCAATCGGTGATATTGCCCTCGTTGGCTTGCCTCACCGCATCTAAGTACGCCGGCAGTAAACCGTAGCAATCGTCCCTGTTACCGACTAGTTCATCAATCGCAATTTGCTTCCCTTTCCAAGCCTTGTAGTATGAAACTTCTACTCCCCTGTTCTGCATCATCGACTGTATTGAACTGGGTGCGGAAAAGTCTTTAGGAGCCCTGAAATTTTCCAACAACGCGCTCGATACGAGCGATGAACTTCCCTGCCGATGTCTACGGCGTCGATGAGACACACCGCATGTGTGCGTGTTGCAGTACTTTCGGATTGAGAAAAGGGGGGAGTTCTTGTCCTGAGCAGCTCGTACTCGCCATTCGCATTTCTCGTTGGCACATTTTACTACGTACAGGGTTTTGTTTGACCTATCCAGTTGGAATTCGAAACACGCAGCGATTGCGATTTTAGTGATTTCGTCCTTGAATTCTTTCTTTCTACGAAATTCTTGTCCAACATATAGGCTTGAACCATCCGTAAACGAATAGGTACCATCTTCGGCCACATCTACAGCGTCATGCTCCTCGACATCAACATCGTCATCATCATCATCTGAAGCACCTTGCTCCTCGGGTTGTCCGACTTGCTCGTCTTCCTTATCGTCTTCTCCACCGACTTGCTCGTTTTCATTATCATCTTCGTCGCCGCACATTCTGGAGTAATCGCCTTCAAAGCCAGTGGTTTCATTACGTTGGTAAGGAATGTTGTAAGATGTGCTGCAAAAACCCTCAAATGGTTGGATTTCTGCGTTTGCGTCGCACTGCGCTATAAGGCTGACGTCGAAACTCGATAAATCATTATCATGAGGTTGATGTGGCGGTGCAGCACTGACGGATAACTCAAGTTGCACGTGAAGAGGTGGTCTTGACCGTGGACAACCAAAACCAAGGTACGCACGTACGCCGTAATCGTTCTCGATGTAGATGGGTCGCACAAAATTGTAGTCTATGCAAGGCATGTAGCTTATCGTAAGTTTGGTATTGTCGTTGCGTAACGACAATGCCTTCAAAATCTCGTCAGTGAGATCCTCCAATGTGCATGAACTGTCGTCGACCAAGATTGATTGCCACCGGCAACTTGGATCGGGAACCCACTTCGACGTATTGTCCTCGCAAATTATCCACTGACCATCGACTTGAAAAAAAATGCTCGTGATCGTCATGATTATGACCTATAAAAGAAGTAAAGTTCAATATAACATTTGAAAAAATGAAATTAGGGTTTAGGACCAGCGCGCGTATGGGCATGGGACCTATCAATAAGAAGCGATTATGCGCGGGTCCCCTGTTTTTACGCGCAGGAACCCTGCATATATGTGCGGGTCCCATGATCTAATGAGCGGGAACCGTCGGGACCCCTGCACTAATGCGCGGGTCCCGTGAATTTACGTGCGGGGACCCTGCTTTTATGTGCGTGTCCCATGATCAGACGCGTGGGATGCCTGATATAACGTGCGGGGACCCTGCTTTTATGTGCGGGTCCCATGATCTAACGCGCGGGGCGCCTGCTTTCAAGCAGGGGTCCCCTGATCAACTAGACGTTTTAAAAAACGAACATTGAACATGTTCGTCCTTCCAACCGAAATTTCGAAGCTTTGAGACCCCATTTAGTTTGGAACAGGGTTTAGGACAGAAAATTACAAATTTCGAGGGTTATATTCAAAATCCAACCAGGAAATTACTTACAGTGAAGAGTTTGAGGTTCGAAAATCTTTCAATGAGGACTTTCAAGTGTTCTTTCGACTGTGAAGAAGCTGATATGAGGTCGGGTTGTAATACCCGAGTTCCGCGCGTAAGTTGGCCAATAAATTTGCATGCATAATATGTGTTTATACGACTACATATTATGTGTTTATATGTATATGTTGGTGTTTATGTGATAACTAACTTATTAGAAAATTTTGAGATATGAGAGTGCGAGTATTGGGATTTTAGAATTTTCGAAAGAACATAGATTGTGAAAACTTAAAGTTTTCGAAAGAAGATTTTCGAAAACAGTTTCAAAAATATTGATCGAAAGTCTTAGCATGAGAGGAAAGTAAAACAATAAAATAATATATTTTATATAGGTTAAGATAAGTATTAGTTAAGTCCTTGTAATTTGTTCACTATTACACGCAAACATAGGATAAGAAGAAAGAAAGTCATTCATTTGCAAACGTTCGAAACAAAGAACAGAGAGAAAAGGAGATCATCTTCAACCTTGGAAAATGTATAAATTCTTACCATGATATTTATGTTGTTAATTATGATTTAGCATGTTCTAAATATTAACAAGCATCAATATTTCATGTGTTCATGTTTTATATATCTAAGTTTTGATTTTCAAAAGATTTGAGCATGTTTTAAAGTTCTGATGATGCTCATCATGTTCTGGAAAATAATAGGTTTGGATCGAAAGTTTAGAGGTTTTCGTATGAATAGTGTGTTTTTCGTATGGTGTGTTTTTCGCACGGTTTAATGGTTTTCGCAAGGTTTAAAGATTTTCGCCAACTTAAATGACGAAAAGAAAAGTTTTCGCAGGCTTAAAGTTTTCGCAAGTTAAGGTTTTCGCAAAGTAGGTTTTCGCCAGCTTAAGTGGCGAAAAATAATTTTTTCAAAGTAAAAGTTTCGCCAGTTACTGTGTTCGCTAGCTACAGTACAAACTTTTCGATACTTAGCGAAAAAGATTTTCGCTAACTTTACTTTTCGCTAAGGTTTTCGCCAAAAAGGTTTAAAAACTTTTCGCCACCTTTCGCGAAGTGGAGCTTTTCGCTACTTTTATTAGGTTTCGCGAACCAAAGCTTTTCGCCACTTAATTCGCGAACTTAGCTTTTCGCCACTCTTTATTTGGTTTCGCGAACCAAAGCTTTTCGCCACTTAGAAAAGTTTTCGCCAGATTCAAAAAGGTTTTCGCAAATCAAGTTTTTCGTATGACAACCTCGGACCGAAAACCAGTTTCGCGGGCCGAAAACCAATTTTCGCGGGCCGAAAGCCAGTTTTCGCGGGCTGAAGTCTTTCGCGAACCATGAGACATCACGGTTCGATTTTAGGTTTTCGCAAGCCTGGAAGGATTTTTTTTTAAAACTAATTAATTTTCGCATGAAATTTCGAGAAATTTTTATAATTATTTAACTTAGCTAATGCACTGACATAATAATATTTCCATGATTAAGGATCAAAAGGTTAGGAAATTCACAGGACTGCTAAGATAAATAATCAAGGACTCCAGGTAAGTGGGAATTTCAACTACAACACATAAATAATTGACTTACGTGACTATATGCTTTGGGTTTATGCTGTTACGTGAACTATGTGACACATCTGAATGGTATGTATTTTCAGTATTACTCACATGGCATAATCATGCGCATGCACGAAACATTTGCGAGGGTTTACGTGAGATGAGTATGCACTGAACATATCGCCTGAAGGCGAATGATATTTGCCGATATGGGCATTTGATGTCGACTCGCAGTTGAGTCAGGGCTACTTCTATGGCACCATGACGGCGTGGTGCGTCGTCGGATATTTTATATATTGAGGCAGGAGGAGCGACCCAGGAAGGAGCGACCTAGTTATGACTAGCGTAGGCTAACTGGCGTAGGCAACTGCCCTGTTGGCGGTGAGGAGCGACCTGGAAGGGGCGACCTGGGAAGGAGCGACCTAGGAAGAAATTCTAGCATAGGCTAACCAGCGTGGGCTACCAGCGTAGGCTACCGCGTGGCAGAGGGGACGACCTGGGAAGGAGCGACCCAGGGAAACCTGGCGTGGGCTACCCAGCGTGGGTCACTGTCATATTTATCCCTATGGGATATGAGCTCTGTATGGTGCATAGTAAGATTAGCCGAGGGCCCTGAGAGATGTGAGATGTGAGATGTGAGATGTGAGATTGAGTCTGACTCTACAAGAGTAGAGAGGCATTGGCGCGGATGCCTTTGCGGGGTTTTACACGTACACGACATTGCATATTCCTACCTACTGAGCTTCATAGCTCACCCCTTATATTATGTGTTGTAGGTACGAGCGACCACGGTACGTGATCGCCTTGTTGGCAAGGCTAGTCTTTTGAAAGCTTCCAGCGACTTTTGAGGGTGGTGTGTACATGGATGCGACCTGTGGGGTGGGTGCTAAAGTTTACCTGGCTGCGTTATTTTACAACCCGTATGTAATTAGGATCCCAACTATGATTTTGGCTTGTATGGGATGGTTTTCATATGTATATAAATAAAAATAAAAATTTATACGCATTTGTGCATGCTTGATATCCGATAGTCACGTAAGCTAGTATCGTAAATGAGTAGTAGAAGGCGGGGGTCGCCACACGGGTCGACTGACTTGCAGCAGAAGAAGAAAATGTAGGTGCTTTTTCTTAAGGACGATGAAGAAGAAGAAGAAAATTAGGTGAGCTTGCTTGGTGGAATGAATGTTTTCTGCTGGAAAATGGTCGTGTAGTTTTAATTCATGCATTGTATTTTTATTTTTCTTTTTTTTTTAATAATATTAAGGGATTAGAAGAAGATGATTAAGTGTTAATTAAAAAAGAGTGCTATTGAAAAAAAAAAAAAAATGAGTTCTATTTTTTTAAAATTGACTTCGTCGCTATTTTTTAAAAAGACCCGCAAGAATATAATCCCTAATTCTCCGGACACGAACACGGCGCTGTTACTCAGGGTGGAGCTCGCTCGACGAAGATGGCGAAAGTGTTTAGAGATGCGAATGTGTTTATGTCGCGAAGCCTTGTACCTCCCGAACACTTCGACGCGCTTCACGATGCGTTGAAGCTCAACGGCGCACAAGTTTATCTGTGCTCTGATCCTTCGCGCAACGGTGCCAATGACTATCACGTCATCGCCTCGTCTGACCACGTCAGTGAGCAGTTAACTGAAAGAACTTGACTGGCGCTTAGTTGATGATTAATTTTTCGATTTTGAGTATCTTGCAGGAGAAGCTCGACGATCTGCGGGCCAGCGGGTGTATCTTGCTTGGTATGTTTCTGAGTTATGGTTCTAATGGGGTTTAAGGGATTTTTTACTAGTGGAAGCATTTAGTAATACTACTTGCCCTTTTGAGGCATAATTTGAGTAGAGTTTTGTTTACTTTATCGCCAGGCCCTCAGTGCGTGTTTTCCTGTGCTAAAGAAAAAAGAACGCTGCCTACACGGGGATTTACCTGTTGTCTTGCAATGGATGGAATCAACGTACTTGCATCTGGCTTTAAGAAGGATGAAAAGGTACCGAGCTGCTTAGAAAATTGCTGAAATGTTTCAATGTAGATTGCTGCTTTAACGGTGTGTTAATTTCTTCATTTTGCCAAAATGTTTTGCATTGAAAGTATGTCCATGCAGTTGAACATTTGATTATGTTGGTACCCACATCAATTTGCCTTATTTTTTACTGATTTTGCAACGTCGAAAGACCTTTGACTTCTGCGGCAACCCATGCCTATATCCTAATTTTCCAGGTTCTTCCGACCAATTGTTTTCAATTAACACTTACGCATATTCTTTTCTGTCCATCTGAAGTTTCCCATTCGACACCTAAGAAGAGATTTTCTATAGTTGATGGAGCTAAGCTTGTCGTACAGTTAGACTTGATTTATTCTACAGACTAGAGTTTAACTTATCAAATTTAGACGAATGTCTCTTTTCATTATCTAGGCAATCGCTGGTGTTAATGGATTGTGAAAATTCTTAAAGATGCTAAGCAAATCTCATTTGGTGAAATTCCCTTATTGTAAACTAAGTCATGGGAATCATAAATAATCTACTTCATTGAGCAGTGCAAAATTCTATGTACTATTTAATTGTGAGAATGCTGCCAGTTGCCAATCTGATTAATATCTTAGGACCTTCATTCAACTGATATTGTTAACGGATATCTGACTTACTTTGTTATCTATCTAATTGATATAGAGAAACAGCTTATCTGCTCCATAATATTCATTTGGTATATGATTTTTCTCTTCCCTTTCTTTTATCAAAGCTTTAAAATTCCTACCCCAACTGTATAGACTGGTTATTCTGGTTTTATGTCTTGTAATTCTTTTATTCTGATTAGTTTGTTATCTGTTATAGGCTGATATTGCAAAGCTGGTTAATGCGATGGGAGGGACGTTGCACACCAAAGCCTCATCAGATGTTAGCTTTGTCATTGTGAAGAATGTCCTGGCTCAGAAATACAAGGTTATTATAATCTCATTCCGTTAGTTTTACTTAACTTTTTAAAGTTCCTCGAAGAGTCGTGCATTTACTTCCGAAAAGTTTTGTGATCTTCAAAGCTTTATTGGAGATAGGGTTCATTCTTCTGATATTAGGGTCTGTAGAGGGGAAATATCTATCCGTTAATGCCAAATGAAGTGCTAGGTTTTATGTATTTTCAGGTTGCATCCCTGTTAAGGCAGTAACATAGCCAACTGTGTCATTTTGCAATTCACCACTTTAATTTGTTAGGCACATCATAAATGCATTCATATCTCGGAAGCTTAATGGAAAGGAACTATGTTGCTGATATGGCATGTGCTGACTTGTTATGTTTTCTTTTCTCCTCCCTCTGCCATCCATTTTGCAGTGGGCACTAAACAATCTCAAGAAACCAATTGTCCCACTGGATTGGCTTCATCAGTGTTGGAAAGAGCACCGTGTAGTTCCTCAGGACTCTTATAGGGTTCCTCCATTCTCTGGATTGACAATATGTGTTAGTGGAATTCCTGCAGGTATGGATGCCTGTTATTTTTCTGCTCAAATTAGACCCAAACGCTTTTGTTCTGCCACTTTTTCTCTCAAATTAGATGAAAGAAAAGAACTGGTCCAAAAATGTTCATTCTGACACATTTTTCTCAAATTAGATGAAAGGGCAGACATGGAGGAACTTGTTATAAAAAGCATGGGGAAATACTCGCCTGAGCTGACCAAGAAATGCACACATTTAGTGTGTGATATATCCTTTCTCTTGCCTAGTTGCTGCCATGTTGATGATTTCTTGCTTGTCTATTTCATCTGGGTCAGTATTCTTTATGTAGTTGCTGCAATGCTGGCGATATTTGAATCTTATTTTACCATCCCTGATGTCTGGCATATTTTAAAATTTTATCCTTAATTTCTCATAAGCTCCTGAAGGTGACAAATACGAGGTGTCAAAAAGATGGGGTCATGTAAACATAGTTACACGAAAATGGTTTCATCAATCTGTAGCCAGAAAAGGTAATGGCAAGTATGTCTATTGCCTTACAAGGTTTTATTCCAATATCCTCTTGGATGTAAAATATATTACTTTTTGAGGAAGAAGAATTTGAATGGCTCTGACTTTTTTTTGCCCCTCTTCGTCTCTTGGAAAAATAGCATGCCTCAGTGAGGTGTCTTTCCCTGTTCGAGGTAGTTCAGCGTTATCTCTGAGTACATTAAAGTCAGCAAAGCAACGTAGTTATTGCAGATTTGAAAGAGATTCACCACATACCTCTTCATCAATTGCCACTGCCCTTGATTCAGAGACCATATATTCTGCTCAGGACATGGAACTTGATTTAGATAGCCAGTGGAGCATGAATACAGTGATGCTCCGGCTCCTTCCTTAGCCACAGATGGGAACTGTTTAGATGATGGGGATAAAGCCGATTTTGATTTCGCTGTTGCAGATGATTCCCAAAGTGAGAATGACGACCTGTACTTATCTGAGTGCAGAATCTCGCTTGTTGGTTTTACAGCTACTGAGCATCGGAAGCTAGTTGATATGGTTAGGCAAGGGGGTGGCTCTCGCTATATGTCCTTAAATGATAGATTGACACATATAATAGTTGGGACCCCGTCAGAAATGTAAGATTATTTGAAAAGATATGTGCACATGAAACATGTTATGTGAGTTTTGACAATATTCTGACGTATTTACTCTAAATCATAACTGTTTTCTTGTTACGTTTTTTAACTTCTTTTTACAAGAACAAGCTCAGATGTGCACATGATATATTTGGGTATTGTGGTGCTACATTGGAATGTTAAATCTTTAGTATATTGCCTGCTCGAAATAGTATGTGCGTGAGTGACATCATATGGTGTTAAACTGCTCCCAAGGTAAAACTCTATTGATACTTCAGTCACTATACTATTGCACTATTGTATCTTGGTTTTGCAGTGAGGTGAAAGAAGTAAGAAGCTTTGCAGCGCATGGAATCATTCATATAGTCAAAATGTCATGGCTTGTAGAATGTAACCGTAAAAAGAAAGAAGTTCCCGTACTTCAGAGTCACATTGCTTATGATTTACTCCTCCCTAAAGGTGCAAATGTTACATCCATTTGCAAATGCAAAAGTTTATCAGTATCTGATTTGCCCTGAAGTCGTGAACAAATTGAATATGGTTTTCAATTCCATTCAGCATCCTCGTTCTCTATCCTCCATCATTTGCTTTACTATTTTACAGATCCTGTACTATTCAATAAAATGACTACAAGCAAACGGAATATGGAGCCGAAGTCAGCTTCTCAGCCTGTTGCAGATAATGTTGGAAACAAGATTTCAAGACCTGCAGTTTCTTCAGGTGCTGATGACGTTGTTTGTTTGCTGCCAGAAAATCTATCAAACGGCACAGACACTATAATAATTTGTTTTATTTATGTTCGCAGATATGAAAGAAGAGACTATGCTGAAAATGCAGAGTGCGGTGAGTTATGAGGGTAGAGACATAAAGTCATCCGCTGTATTTAAAGAAAAGCTTTTCTGCTTTTCAAATTCTTTTCCAGAAGAACAAGTAAGCTGCTATCTATTATGTACTAGTTAGATGTTTCTCACCAGGTGCATAGAGTTTTTGCATTGTGCCTACTGTCAGGAAATTGAGTTCTACCTTCTAAAAACCAAGAATTGAGTGGCATATGACTTCTATATTCACTTATGTTCCTAGCAGCATCTGCTGCCTTCGTTGTTCCTAAATGCGTTTCTTTTTAAAACTATTTCCTACCTGTTTCTAAATTATCTTATCATGAAAGTCATTCTTTTGGCTGAGAGATTAACTGAACCACTGAGATCAAATTACATTTTTCCCAACAATATACGTACAGGGTTTCACTTGGAACTGCTGTCAAAAATAAGAAATGATATAACCCGAGGGAAAAGTAGTGTAATGATGACTTGGTCTGCGAGGCAACACGAGGCTCGTGTTTCAGTTGTAGATTAACATGCTCTAATCTTCTTATGCTATGCCAACCTACTTTTGAATACGTGCATGAAGTATTTATTTCTCACCTAGCTGAAGCAAAATAGGAAGCATGAGGGTTAACTTAACAACTGGGAGCGGACATTCGTTTCGATGGCTTGGTTTAGTTAGATGAATCTGAATATTGAATATCTGGTATTGCTTTGCCTGCCTTGCTTAATATTGCTTGTCAAAATTCGTTAATGGTGTTTACATATTCTTTCCTCCTATTGTTGGCAGCAGCTGGTAATTTTCTATGTTTTGACCGTATGGATGGATGTATTTTCTTCAGAGACCTGAAATTCTACTGTGGGTTAGTGAAGGCGGTGGAAAGGTTGTTGCCGATCAAAATGAAAAAGGTGTTCACTTTATTGTTGAACGTCATGGTGTAGCACCCTGCCTGACCAAAATTGTCGGGAGTAAATATGTTTCCACGCATTGGATTTACTCTTTTCTTGAGGTATCTGGACAATACACTGCCATGTCTATTCTTTTCGTCAGTTTTTTCGGCATAACGACGTCGTCTTAAAGCTCATATGATTCTGTTCTTCAAGAAAATGTCATGACTCCCTTTGTATGTGTGTATAATTTGTTTCATACATAGATGCTGACCATATTGAAACAAAATGTTGAAGGATGGTTGCTTGCTGGACATTAACAGTCACATCCTTTATTCTCCACTTCCTTGTCAAATCCCTCTTGCTGGGTTTGAAGGATCAGGGGTTCGAATCTTTTAGGGACCTTAACTAATTATAGTTATCTGTGGGATCTTGGGGTGGGTCTCATGGACCAGGGATGATTAGTCTCGCTGGAAGCCGTGGTCGTCTCATAGCCGACGATGAGGTTCGAATTCGATTCAGATCAAACTTAGTCGGTGGCGTTGTGTGGGAATACCTACCCGACCGGAAAAATAAATAATAAAAAACTAGACATAAATCACAATTTAACTTGGAAAGTGAATTTCAATGAGAAATAGTAGTAAATATGAAAAACTCGTCATTAGATGTAATAAACAGTAAAACAATTTACGGTACAAAGTAAGCAATACATCCAAGATATTCTGGCACACAATTGACATGTTACCATATGCCAAAAGAAAAACATTTACTTAAGAAGACAACTTAATTCCCACTCACAAAGACATCAAACCATAAATAAAACACTTGTGCCCTTACGTATTCGGGGCTTATTGACTCTGTAATAATCACCATTTAAGCAGAACAAACTTCAGGATGAGCAAGGAGGTACTCTTCGACGCTCTTTCCAACTTGAACGTAGCTTTCATCTTCGGCCTTAACTATTTCCTCGTCTATTTTGGCGTCGCCTTTTGTGTGCCACTCCCTTTTAATCTTGATGATGGATCCACCATCGGGGGTATCTTCGTACTTTTGGTCGTAAACAAGCGATTCGAGATGGTCGCCGATACCACCTCCTTCGACCAAAGTGAACTTTGTTTCCAACTTTTCAGCGTCAAAATGATGGAATTGATATTTTGCGTGAGTGAATGGGAAACCTAAAGTTTTCATATTATGTGTAGTTTAGAAGTTGATGCATTATAATTTTTATTTTTTTTAGCAAAATAATAATAATTTGAAATGGCCATGAAGTAGTATACTAACCATCGGCAAAGTGTGTCTTTCTATGGGTTATAACCCCATCATCGCCATGAGTGTTCTCAATTTTCTTGACTGAATGTGGCACAATCTTTGGCAAGACATCGTGCGTTTCGGTGACGAAGGCCTTGAACATCCTCTTGGCTGCGACCTTGCATTTGATTTCTTGAGTGAATGTGTAGACACCCATTCTTTTAAGACAAATTATTTATGTAAGAAGATATTATTTAGTAATTAGTTGAATGAGTTGAGGAAAAGCTTAGCCCATAAGAAGGTTATTTATAGTGATAGGTTGGTTATTTTATAACAATTGTTTTTTTTTCTTAGTTGGATTTTTTTGAATATTCAAGCAGCCGAGGTTGAATTATAGGGCACTCTAAGTCTAGACGTTATTTTGTTGACTTCTTCTACTCTAGATAAGTATCAAATAATTAGTTTCAGATAATATGCATGTTCAAGATAGTACACGTAATAAAAAATCTAGAACATTAAATTTTTTGACCAGCAAGGATATATACAAACCTTATATTATTGATTATTATTAAATTTGATAGTTAATTTTAAGGGTTAATTAGGTTTCAACCCTCTTATAGTTTCAAAATAGTGTTCAGACCCTATCAGAAAAAAAATTATTTCAAAGGACCCAATTTCTGTAAAACTTTGGAATAAGGATCTAAACTTACAAAAGTGTTGTAGAAGAAGTATCAGCCGTACTTTTTGTGTTACAAACTTACAATGTATTGTTATTTCACTACAATAAAGTGTTACTATAACAATTGGGTCCTTAAAACTAATTTTTTTCCTAATAGAATCTGAATAGTAAATTAATATTCTGACAAGGCCTGAAAAAAATTTGCCCGAATTTTAATTCAATACTTTCTTTCCTATATCATGATAGATTTTCCAACATGTAAGTCACAGAAGATTTTAGTTCGTTCGACTTCTCATTCATTTTATAGCAAGATATAATCATGTAAGTCTTTTTTTTTTTTTTGGCCCCATCAGACACTTCCATTGAAATCAAATATGTTATTCACAAACAAGCAAAAATGTAATTAAATAATTCCAACGAGTTATTTTGGAAGACAATTGCCTAACATATAACTTCTTTATACTCTTAGTTTGACTTTTCACCGCAAGTGGAAAGGCTGGTCCTCATTGAAAGCTGTTGAAGAGTAATAAATACTAACGTTAGTATTGTTATAAATATTATGAAATATTAAATAAGTTATGTAGACGTATATTATTTAGAATGGTGATTAATAAAAAGATTGTTATTAAGTTAAGAATTGAGGTTGAGAAAGTTAGATATGATTATTTTATAGAATGATATATGTGATTTATGAAAATTTGAAAGTTGAATACTTGACAAAAAAAAATCCAGTTGAGTTGTGGAAAAATTGAAAGAACGATATATCCACCTGACTACTGATATTCTCTCCAATGCAAAGTACGAATGACTGAATTTATTATTGCAAGATTTTACATCGGTAAGCGAATATAATTATGTTGTTTATAGAATTACTTTCACGTTGAAATTATGTGGAGAGACAATTACTAATAACGATATGCTGGAGAAAACATTCACCACATTTCATCTATTGAATATGGTATTACATCACCAATATTGGAAGAAAAGATTTAGAAAGTATTCAGATCTAATTTTTTACTTACTTTTGACTGAGCAAAATAATGAATTGCTGGTGAAAAAACAGAAATCCCGATCGACTTGTTCTAGTGCACGAGCTGAAGCGAATGTAATCAAAGAAAATAACATCAACAGTCAAAGTAATGATCGTGGACGTGGTCGTCGTGGACATCGCGACCGTGGACGTGGTCGTGGTTAAGGCCGTGATTGTGGCCGAGGATATTGGATGTGGTAGCCATTTCTCAGGCTCCATCTCCCGAATCGAACCCTAATTCTCTGTCACCCTTCACAACCATAGTAGGCCATCTATCCTACCATCGAAAGTTGATAGGGCAGAAATTTGAATGATGCGTCGGCTCGATGGCCGTGCAATCCGTCGAGTTATCATGAATAATCGCAGAGACGGGCGGAGCCCGTGTCGACCTTTTATCTAATAAATGCATCTCTTCCAGAAGTCGGAGTTTGTTGCACGTATTAGCTTTGGAATTACTACGGTTATCCGAGTAGCAGGTACCATCAAACAAACTATAACTGATTTATGAGCCATTCGCAGTTTCACAGGCTGAATTAGTTCATACTTACACATGCCTGGCTTAATCTTTGAGACAAGCATATGACTACTGGTAGGATCAACCAGGTAGCATTCCTCATTGACACCGATGCCGCTCAAAACGAGGGTCTCGTCCGAGGCGGCATGCGGAAGTCTGCCGCACGAAGCGTCGAACGCTTGCTTTTCGGGGCAAAAGGGAGGCCGAAGGGGCCTCATACCGATCGAATGTTCTGCATCCAGGAGACCGACCGACCATCGAGCGCCCGGGGCACGTGCTTGCACTGCCCGGGCACGCAGCGGTCGCTTCGAGGTCCGCTCCGCACGAAAATCCAGCAAAGTGGCTTCGCACGGGACGGAAAGGGACTTCTCGAGCCAACGATTGTCGCAACTCGTATTCAGCACATGAAACCCGCAACAACTGACATAGATGGCGAGGCTGGTGTTTGGAGCTCCCACGGGCTTTTGAGGTGGTCTATACATGGATGACGACCTGTGTGGCGGGCGAGTCTCTCTTGCTGCGTGTGTGTTCTATGTGTTTTTGGGTTTATATATATATATCGTGTCGAGTTGAGTCGAGTCAAGTCGTTGACGCGTGATTTTAGAGTCATGAACTTTGTTGGGTTGTATTTTATCATATCATGACAGTTTGCGGTTGACAGTTTGTTTTATTATCGAGTTTTATAAATATTGTAGTTTTATGGATTTTGTTTTATAAAGGTTTAGGATGTATAGACGAGTTTTAAATAATGTCACGCAAATCGTTTTCATAAAATTGCATTATTAATTTATTTTACGGGTGAGTTTGAGGTGGTCGCCACACCATTGGCAAAATCGATGAAAGAAAGAAAAGGAATGCAACAAGGTTCTAATACCACCAAAGAAGTCATGCCCCGACCCGTGTCGATGGCGCGACAGCCACTGCGTTTCTCAATAAACGCAAGGCGTCGATATCACTCACACGTCACAGAACGAAATCCCACGAAAGAAGTCGAATAAAAGTCAACGAAATATATATATATATATATATTCGTTTACCAAAGGAGGTTTTACACTGTACATCGATCAATGAAGGAATAAATGTACAAAGAAAATTTCCCTCTCAAAAGATATCCCTGCCAATGGATCATCCAACGTAAAAGAAAGATACTACACCGAAGTGCAAGAAAAGAACAGCGGAATGGATGATCGAAGAAAGGCAACCTCCGATCAAAAGTGATGTCAAGAACCTAGAAAGAAATATATATAAACGGGGTGAACAAACCACTAGCTCAGTGAGATGATAATACAGACACACCTTCCTCACACAGAAGGTGTGTTCCTCAACGATGATACCATAGCAAACCAAATATATCGGCTATTTCACATTCACAAGGTAATCAGTAACCACCGCTCGTACAAGGAAAATATGACAATAAAAATAAGTCATAAAACATATCAAGAACATCAAGAAAGTACACGCCATCACATAAACGATGCGTTGGTAGCCGTATCCTCCTCGAACTGAACTCCTCGTCGAGAGTCAGACGAGTCCGTCACCGTACTAAACGCAATGCTATGAATGATCGTATCAACTAGACCGTGCAAAACGTATCAAATTTGTATGACATGCATGTCCCACACCGGTGACGTTGGCCGAGTCTCATAATCGACTTTGTTACCTCCCCAACGCTCCAACTAGTAATCAATACATGGCAAATGGACGGGGAACTCGTTGGGCCTCACTCACATGGGTTTGCCAAGTCATGGGCTACTACTCAATATGCCACTCTCACTCACACGAACGTGGCCATTCGGGCTACTACTACCTCGGTACCGAGTGTATACAACATCAACAAACCATCGACAACATAACTATAAATCCACAAATCAAATCATTAATGTGGGATAGTAAGATGTTGTTAGGAGGTATGCCCTCGGAATGCCGTTCAGAGGACTGAGATGAATGGGGCGACCCATGTTGTATAAGTTCGAAAAATGTAAATGGTTTATTGTAACAATTAATTAATAAAATATTGTATTTTATTAATTTGAGGCATTCATTATTTATTTATCGAGTTTAAAGTCTACTAGCTTCCGGTAGTGCGGTAAATAAATAAAACCCTTGTGCACGAGTTGATCGATCGATTCTCATGGGATGAGAGAGGCGACACCGATCGGATCTTATTCTCTGCACTAAATAATTGTTCGCAAGTCTTAGGAATCTAGTGGGGTGACTAGATTACCGATTATGACTTGTTCGTTGACGACTCCAATGCAACGATTGTGTCAATCGTTCATCTTGGGAAGATGGGAGGTCGTGACGGAAATATTGCCATCGGGGCATCGGAGTATTCGAACACATGGCTCGATATTCGTTTCGATCGCAGGGGTTAACGCGGGGATGTCAAAGATCGAACGAAGACTATAGTAGCCCTAGACCGTTAGGCTCATCGACGGATTTGTTACCGCAATTCCGGTTTGACGCTAGTTTGCTAGGCCCGTTAAATACTCTAATGAAGGGTATGGGCCAGCGGCAAAACGCGGCCGGTTTTACGGAGATGATTGCCGGGCTTTGAGCGCTCTCGGGATTCACTGCCTCATTAACGAGGTTAACGTCCTATGAGATAATTGAGGACGACGATTACTAAGCCTCCGGCCGGAGCAATAAACTAGCTCGTGTGAGACACGGAGCGTAGTTTCGTAATCGCGGCAGTCTTGATTATAACATAGAGTCGAGTTTAGTGAGTTTGACATTAACCATGATTCTCACTCGATCGGGACGAAGGTGAAGGGCGTAAGAATATTAAACGAATATCTATAGTCGGTTCGACAGAATTTAGATTGGATCAAAATTCGTTCTCAATTAGGATCTGTCCGGTACCGCGGGATTGGCTAGGCGAATACCGGACTCGCGGATACCTCCCGTGCTAATTGAGACGAACCAAGTGAGTCACGCTTAAAAAGGATAACAATCTCTTTTGGTCGGGACAAACTTTTCAAAGGTGCGTAACGAATTGAGAATTCGTTGACGTAGTGGCACGTCTATACGGGGTATAGACACTTAGTTAAATTCCGAATTTGATCTCGGGAATAATTAAGACTTGTGATTGGATCAAGGACTTAATTTATTAACTAAGTTTGGGCTTGATTAGAATTTGAATTAATTGGATTGGATCTATTTGATCAAATTATAATTGTTTGGACTCAATCGAACTTTGTCGATTTTTCCAAGGGCTCAAATGCAAAACCTTAAATCTTGGCATGGCCTACATTTGATTTTAGGTTTATGAAAGTGCCATTTAATCTATTTTATGGACTAAGAAACGAAATTGTGGTTGAAGGGTTGAAAAGACTTGGTCTTTGTCTACCAAAGAAAATGACATTGTGTCATTTAGTCCATGGAAAGATACCTTATTCCTTCTCTTTAAGCTTGGAACGAAATTAACTCATTAGGTGAGTTTATGAGATGTTTAGAGAGAGTTCTCAAGCAAGAAAAGATCAAGGATCTTGAGAGGAAAAAGAATAGTTTGGTCCAAGTTCAACTTAAGCTTTAAAGCTAAGTTAGAACCGCCTCCTAGCAACTCTAGCCATCCGTGGGTTGCTCCGAGGTGCCAAAGAGTGCGTGTCGGCGTTTCGAACTTGCTCGGGTCAGTCCGAGACGAAGACGGATTTGCTCACGCTTCGCGTTCTCGAACGCCATGCTGTGACGATCTAGCCACGCGCAACAAGGGTAAGGTTTCGAACCTTTAGATTAGGTTGATTTGATCAATCTCGAAAAGGTCTTGAATGACCTCGAATGATCCATTTTTATGTCTTAAGACATGTTTAGGATCATGGTATAAAGTTTCGGGATCGTCGGATAAGTTTTCGGGATCGAAAAATCGAAACCGTCGAGTCGCCGACAGGTTCACGGCCAAGAGCATGTGGCTCACGGCCGTGAACCATAAGCCCACGGCCATGGACCAGGGTGGTCCTGGCCGTGGGCAGAGCCTGGACAAGGTCCACGGCCGTGGACCAAGGTGGTCCTGGCCGTGGACCCAAACAGCTCTCGGCCAAGACTGACCCACGGCCGTGGGCCGTGGTGTCTCTGGCCGTGGGCAGTGGCTCAAAGAGGTCCACGGCCGTGGACCAAGGTGGTCCAGACCGTGGACCACTTTTGCTCTCGGCCAATGTTGACCCACGGCCGTGGACCATGGCAGAGAGCTGCCATGGTCACCCGAAGGCTCGGGCCGAGGTGCTCGGGTCCTCGGGAACCTCCCGGGACGTGTTCGTGCGAGTTTAAATGTTAAAAATTTAAAATTCGGCACCTACACTACGGGATCGCTTCCGCTTCCGCTAAGGCCACGTCGCGCCGTTCGGGGGCCGCCGTCGGTCGATACGGGCTCACCCCAGCAGATGTCATCACGTCACACATCCATGTGCAACAATCAAATTAGTTCACGAAACTACATATACTTTCAAATATTCATCAAGAGATACACGAAGCAACATAAATGCCCAAGTTCACAACAACCATAGCAAATATCAACATCCTATAGCTGGAAAGGCCCACTATTTCATAATCCATCAATATCAGATAATCTCATGAAAAGCGAAATAAATTAACCCATCGCGAGGTTCACACATCCCCACGAAGGGAAAGTGTCCCCATATTATCAACTCACTATGTGAAGATCTAACTATCTCCAACGTCTGAAGTTGTCATCAAGTCCCTTGTTGATGTTCCTTCGCCTTGACAGGAGGTAGTGATTTCAGCTCAACAATATACGAGAAACTGTAATAATTGACGTCTTATAACGCTATAATATAAAACGGAAGCCTCGATATCGAAAACTGTCCCAAATCTGCTTAAAGATCATCACAACATCTCTCCGATATGTCACAACATCATTAAGATTCGATACTGACATAGAAACTAGGATAACATTCAAAATTTGTTCAATAAATTACAGAAAATTATGTTTTACAGCAGAAACTTAAAAAATTCATATAAAATCGCAGAAACGTCGGATTGATTCGATTTCAGCGGCTGCAAAAAGCTGAGAAAGTTAGCTTTCAAGAGAGACAAGTATCGAAACCATCTGAGCAGATTAGCTAGTTCGAAATTATTAAACACAGAAGCTGCGCACAGGATAATTTCTCAAAGAAAACATAATTTTTCAGAAAAATTAATTGAAGTTGATTAGGCCAATTTGGAAGTTTAGGGGTCGAGAATATATATGCCAACGCTGCCGCATGTGCAAATTACAGATGTGAAGCTCAGCTCGGCTCGGCCCGGCCCGGCCCGTGTGTGCCCATTCAATTTGTGAGTCAGAACTAGTACAACAGTCCATTATTATTTATAGGAAGGAAGGAAACTATCAAAAATATTACAAAAAAAGACCAAGATTATCCCATCTCCATATGTAATAAATAAAAATGATAACTAATGCATCAGCTGCTATTTTGTGCCTTGTCCTCTGCAATTGTTCTCAAGGAACGATACTGCAGCCTCACGTTCTCCCCAGTCTCAATTATCCTGAGCAAATACCTTTATAAGAAAGAAGAAAGAAATTTGGTTACAAAAGTATTGAATTATTAATTAATTATTTCGCAGATAACAACTAATTAACTAACTAACTAACTAACTCACTAACCAGCCATTGAGACACTGGGATGTTATTACCGCTTCCTTGCCAACAAACTTCTCAGCTGTCCTTCGGTTTCCCTGCAAGGTACCACCGCCTTTTTTAACCTAACCATAAGATTTCCAAAAGAAGAAGAAAATCTCCGTACCTTAATGACGACCTTCTCATTTACCGAGAAAGGATACTGTACAGCTCTTTGCAACCCATGCTCCCATATTTCTTCACCATTTTCCTAGAGTTTCATAAAGAAGCATTATATTATATTGACCAGAGAAGAAAGTTGATAAAGAGATCCAAGAATGCACTGTGTCTACTCTACAGAGGATATTCCAGTAGCACTTGAGGCTTTTACCCTGTGCTCAGTGGCTTCCTTCCTGCGCTTACGTAGAGCTGCATTATGGAATAGCCTGTGATCATCCTCTTGCTTCACTGCTACGGACGCAGCTCTCAGAGCTTCATAATTAACGATATCACATGTGAACGGACGGGCATTTGAATGATATACAAATACACTCCACCAGATGTGAAATGATGTTTAAATGATGATGTTGAGGAGTAGTACCATGATTAGGGATCAGTAGTCCAGCATTAATATTTGAATCACAGATTGCACATTTGGACTGCAACGGAGGAGAGGGAAAGGCAAAAAGTAATGTGATTCTTTCGTTTCTAAGCACAGATGGATTAGTTAAACGTGTGATGAGAAAACATTTCAAAACAGTAGGTGGATTGTCGTACCATTTCAACAACCTTTCTTAGCATCAGACCACCGAATGAATGCCCGCACGAAACAAGCATAGCATCCTCAAGGAATGCACCACTGAAGAATTCCCGAATTTAATCCATAAATTTGTAATTAGATATGGTGAATCAAATCGGAAGCAGTAATATATTATACCCAAGGAATTTAAGACATTCAAAACTTACGATAACGGGTCGGACAAAACACTTCTCAGTGATTGTCCCTTGTTAGAATTGTCTGAAACTACCTGCCAATTACGGATCCAAAAGGAAAACGCCAATCACGCAATTCCCAAATAATAGTCATTAAAACGATTCAAATAATTCCTCAAAAGAAGTTCATACATAATGATTGTCAGGATGGTTGCACAAAACATCTTGCTCAGCAGAAAGGTCATCCATAAACTGGCTTACAGTTATTGGCATGTAGCTCTGAGGAACTACGTGACCAACCGCAGCAATTGGAGAACAATCCAAGACTGCTTTGACTTGCGGCATAAGCCTAAAAGCTAGTGATGTCCTAGATGCACAGATCACAATTTTTGTTTCATTAAGTTATTCGTCGAGATGCATTGTTCGTATATTATGCTTTAGTTGTCATGTCATGCCTTTACCTTTTCATTTTCTTTTCCTCACCGAAAATCTTTCAAAAAATAAAAGCTTCAGACAAACATAGCAAAACTTTAAGGTCATTTTGAGTTCCGAAATTACCGTTGGTTTCTGTAGCGGGGACATAAAAAAAAAATAGAATCCTTTCGGGAATTTAGGTGAATTTTTTTAAAATTATGACTGATGCATGATCAATGTTAAAGAAACCGCTATCAAAAGTGATTCACATGGACCAGAGGATTTCCAAACATCAGATACCTGCCAAGATGATTATTAGGCATAGTTCGATATAAAACAGCAGGGCGTAGTCCTGCAGTAACATGACTAAGAGCTTTTCCGGTGAGCAATAATAACTCCCCAGGTGCCAAGCAACCATCTGCTAGGTACCAATGGCCATTGGGGTCACGAACCTATGGTTGAGATATGAACAATGAACTGTAATACTTGCTTAGCGCTAGATATATGAAAAACATATGTTAAACACTCCATGCAGTACGTCTGAATCAAACAGATACAAATAAAAGCATTGGAATAAGATTTTAACCACAAGAACAGCAAGTGAAATGGGATCACATAGAACAGAGAAGCACCTGAAGACCTGGGTTATCAGAGGAAATCAGCATTAACAAACCCTTATCTGATTCACTAGTGGAAGCAAGACTGGCTTCATTAGATGCATCGTTTGATGATTGTGCGGGTATCTGGGTGAAGGAGGCAACAAGAACTGATGAAGATGGCTCATTAGCAGGCAAAGGGTTATCATCAAGCAAGCAATTAAAAACACTGCACAGCAGAAATATTTTCATAAGTCAATTCCAAACAGAAAAGAACTTTTATAGAAATGGGCGCCAATTAATTATGAATAGAAAGAAGCTACATTCACTACTCTTACTCGCTTCGCAGCTGAAGATGCCTTGCTATTGCAGAGAGAGCAGCACGAGCCGCCCTTCCCATGCATCTAAATGCATCAGACATGCATGTAGGTGATGAATCTAAATCTTCTGAAGGCCTAACACATTGAATAGCATTATCAGAAAATGTTCAAGTTGGAGCATTGCATCAAATTTCCTGAAGTATACCAAGCTCCTATTATATGAATTAGGATAGAATGTGTGAATTTAACAACTAATCATGACCCAATATGTCAATAAGACGATGATAGAAAATGGACACCCAACATTGTCCAAACTAGGGTTGCCTAAGAAGCTCCAATCCAGCCCAAAAAGATGATTGCAACATCGCGAGCAAATAGAAGGATAATCATGATTATGAGAATCACCGATCATTTGACAATTTCAGGATATGTTTAGAACAAAGCAATTGATTTCGACATCAAGTGCACGAAAGTCAGCTAAAAGAAGAAGTTTGAATCGAATAACCTTCCGGCCCGGAAAGTGTAAAACCCTCTCGCGCTGTTTTTATTACGAAAGAAGAAACGAGCGGACTCGAGTGCACATCTCAGCAGAGAGGCGTCGTCGGAGCCGAGCTGAATGACGGCGGCGTTTTCGCGCATCAGTGAAATCGATAAGGCGTCCACGGCTTTGAGGTAGGTGGTCGTCGGAGCTCCATCGTGGGGCAAAATATCTGAGAGCCGAATCCTATCAGGAGCGGCCGAAGTTGAATTAGGAGTGTGGTGGTGGTTGATACTATTTATCTGATGATGAGTCATCATAATGGCGGATTTGGGGTTCGGACCTTCAGTAATGGTATGCAAGGAGTGTCAAATTTCTGGAATGTTAGCGATATAGCAGCCGCCTCTAGCAGAACTCCACTTTTTATTTATTTATTCATTTATTTTTTTATTTTTGTTTCAAATTGAATTAAAAATTTGGGGAACATATACTTAAATACCTGTTTGTGTAAAAAAGTTGCAATTCAGTACCATGTTAGAAAAAAAATTATATTTAAGTACCCAACTAGTTGTGTGTACCATTTTACATCCTTGACGTACCTTTTTTATATGTATATTACGTACCTAATCAAACGTTTATGTGGTATCTATATACATTTCTTTATATTACCAAAATTTATTATGTGATGCACATTTTCTTACGATATTATGTACCACAATCCGTTTCTACATCGTACCTAAATATACCTTATATGATGTACCTGCGGCGCAAACGAGTACTTATGTGTAAAAACTTTATTCTATTAGGTACCTACATGTAAAAAAATTCTGACAATGGACTGAATTGATAATTTTTATATAAAGATGTATTTAGCTGTAAGTTTCCTATATATATTTCTCGAAAATCACTCTTGGAGAGTGCAATGTTTTCCTTGGATCCTCAGAAAAAAACTTAACCAAGAATTTCAAATAAATTTAGGATCGGACTGGGCCGAGACCCATGAATATTCACGCCACCGCGGTCCATCGGCAATCAGCACCCCCCTCCGCCCCAGCCGGCCGGTCGCCAGGCCCAGCACACCCAGGCACGCGCGATCTGCGTGCTGGTTCTCACACTTTGCCAGGCCATGAACCTAGGCGATCATCGCGGGGCAGTGGAGCAAGACAGCGCGCGATGCTGCCCATCAGGCATGCTGTCCCGCCCCTGTTCTGCCGATGTTGCTCGGTCCGTTCACATCGAACTTCCCTAAGACACATCCCCGCCATTCTCCACCACGGTGTTGACGATCTCCGGCCAGCAATATTGCAGCTCGATCGATTGGTAAGCATGACACAACTAAGTTGCGCGCGCGGCTCGATCGAGAGCTGGGCAATCCGTCGCGCCTTCGAAGCTTCTGCCGGATGCAGATCTGTCCAGCCACGATCCGAGGTGGCTCATCCCCGACAGGCCAGACGTGAGCTCAGGACGGTCCGATCGAGCTCTGACCTGCGAGCTCACTACTGCCACACACGTGCGCGCGCGGGGGTCCTCAATCTTGGCGCGCGAGTCTCGGCTCGTCCACACGACACTCCAGTTTCAAAAAGTGATAAGTTTAGTCTCAAACAGTGTCCGAATAATATTTTGGAATCCAAGCTCATGAAGGACATACCATATGCGTCGGCAGTGGGAAGTTTAATGTACGCAAGGTTTGCACCAGACCTGATTTGGCGTTCATCGTTGGAATGCTCGGTCGATACCAGAGCAATCCGGGTAGAGAAGATTGGGCAGCAGCCAAAAGGGTCTTCCGATATCTTCAGAAGGAGGATTATATGCTCACATACAGATAATCAGAGTATTTGGAGATCGTTGGGTACTGTAACTCTGATTATGTTGGATGCCTATACAGTCGCAAATCGACTTCTGGATATGTTTTTCTACTGGCTGGTGGAGCGATTTCCTGGAAAAGTGCCAAGCAGACACTTATCGCTTCGTCCACTATGGAGGCTGAATTTGTAGCTTTCTACGAGGCGTCCAATCAGGCTGTTTGGCTGAGCAATTTGGTAACAAGACTTAAAGTTGTCAATTCAGTTGAACGACCAATAAAGCTATTTTGTGACAACAATTCAGCTGTCATGTATTCTACAGGAGCTCTTCGAGGTCTAAACATTAAGTTTCTAGTTGTGAAAGAACGAGTTCAGAGTGGATATATAAGCATTGAGCATATCGGAACAGATTTTATGATTGCATATCCGCTTACTAAAGTGTTAGCACCCTCTATATTTCACGAGCATGTTGCTCGTATGGATGTTTTGAATTAAGTTTATGTATTAGCGGATGCTGTAACTTTTGGGCTTGATGGTTATAATAACGTTTCTTTTATTAATACATGTTTATGTCATGACATTGGGTTTTTTCAGATATCCATTAGTTTATCTCTGAACTCTGATCTCAATAAAGTAGAATGATAAACGTATTTTCTTATGTTTATATTTGTTAAATTTAAGTCGTTTGCATGATAAGTGAAGACGTTTCGATAATTTTAGCACTTAAATATGATTTCACAGCAAAATCACACTTATACAGGCAGTTTTGCGGCAGTTTCGTTTTCTTCGCTGATCAGGGGGTAAACGATGTCCGATGGACCTGGAATTTTAACTGAAGATAGAAGACTCGTTGATATTGATTCTGACCAAAGGGACTTCCATTCCTTATTCACTCGTACATACATACACGTTACCTCCTTAAGACCCAAGAACACCTCTCCACACATATTTAGTTCGCTCACCACGCGTTCGATAAAAGTACTCAGCGAAGAACGGGGATTAACTTCGAAGCCAAATTCAGGGAAGCATTTATGATATCTTCGATGTTAATTATGTTCTTTGTTGTGATCATGATGAGTAGCTAAATCGTTTGTATTTGAGATGAGATGAGCCCTAGCGAGATCAATCGTATGTTAAGTGTATTTAATGTTTTGCTATTGTTATGACTTGTTTATGAAGCATATGATTTTGGTTATGTCTATGTGATTAAAATTGCCTAGTTAACTTGATCATGTCTATGTGGTTAAGCTGATTTAGTCCGGGAAATCGTACGATACGCTCGAGAGAGGGGCGGACGATTAAACCACTCGTAAACGAGCGGAATAAACTCATCGCTAGAGATAGGTTGAACTACCCCGCCGGATTAGAGTCAAATCTAATAGCGGGATTCACCGTACCTTAATGCAGTCTTCGGTTAAGTAGTTAGGGAAGCTTGCCCAGCTAGTTAATTCGTAGATTAGTTGTTTACGTGTCTTGTGTGATAAGGCGCAGTTTCGTCAGTCATATAAATTCGTACGCATGTTTTATGAATCCTCACGGTCTAATGGTTAGCTAAATTTTATTATACTTGTAACTCGTTCGATCGAGCTAGGGGGATTCGAAGTCTCAAATACGTTCGCTTTCATAAGGTCGTCTCGTTTTTATATTTTTATCAAACTTCTTATTTCAAGTGTTTATTGTTCTTTTTAATTTTCAAACAAAACAATTTTCTACTAGAATATTTAAACGTAAGTTTTTCTGATTACATAGTTCCTTTGGGTTCGATACTCGAATTCTTGCCAATTCTATACTATTTTCGATAGGTAAACTTGCCTGTTGAGCGTATGATAGTTTGTCGTTATTCGTTTTAATTTATTACTCGAGCTGCTCGATCATAAGACCAGTTGGAAATAGATATGCTTGATCAATTTGGCATGTAATTTCCATGCTACACGTCCACACTTGGTCTATGTCATTCGATGGAGTTGGAGTTCGTGATTAATGTGGGTTGAGTTACGATATATGTATAACGATTATCCCTTTAGTCCTTGCATCGTCAATATTGATAGACGAGATTGATTTAAATATGCGACACTTCAATTATAACTATATTCGGTACGATATTTAGTAGACGATGAAAGGGTGCTTGTCGGAGAAATACGTCTTATAGTCCAGTGGAAGAATGTTAGGTTCGGACTATTTGACTATGTATTTAAGCATCGTTAACGTTCGGACATGTAGACGTACATGTATTGCAGTATTAGTCGTATACGTAATATTGTAATTAAGATAAATGACTCATTGGGTGATCAATTAAATTTACAGGGGTCTGTCGCAAATAAATAAGATGTGTGGGGTTAATTAATAATGTGTAGAATTCCTGGGGATTGAAACGTAAATATCTAATGGGCTTATTTATGGCCAAGTCTATTATGACATCTATATATATGGGTTTGGTCCCTAAGTGCAGTACAACGAAACATTCACAGCCGTCACTCTCCAGTAAACCCTAGTGGCCGCCGTCTAAAGTTCTTCGGAGTTTCCATCTTCTCCGATCTAAAGGTTTCACGTACTCGTACTTGGAAGATCCACATACCCGATTTTCATCCGTTCGAACGCTATGGAATATTCAGGTACGGTTTTATTCCGCATTTATGTTATTTTATACGCCTCTTTAATCCGATCAAGGTTAAAGAATACGGATCCAATCGGTTTCGGATCCAACATGTTGAATTTGGCAAGGACAATGTTTTCTTTCTTAATGCTCTCGAACATTATTTTCAACATTAAGAATGTCGTTAGATGGTATATAGTGAAGGTCAATGCGCAAAAGGGTCCTTGTTGCTTTGAAAAATCTGTGAACCCACACCATACCATGTTCGGTAATTTTTTCTTATATATGATCATTAATACATAAGTATATATAAAATAATATATAATATATTGATCGTAAATCCGTGATGCGTAACAAATTTTATTGTCGACGATAGCATTGGATTACTATGTTTTTAAAATGATATTCTCGTGCTCATGGTGCTTACGGAATATGACATTTATTTTCAAGGATATAATTGTTGGATCCGGACCGTATAAATCCGTATTCCTTAACCTTGATCCGATTAAACAAGGTTTATACGGGAACATAAATACTTTTGCGGAATAAAAATATACCCGAAAGTTCCATAACGTTCGAACGAATGGGTACCGGATTTGTGGATCTTCCAAGTACGAGCATGTGAAACATTTAGATCGGAGAAGATGAGAACCCCGAATAACCGTATTTTGCAACCACTGGGATTTTATAGGAGTGACGGCTGTAAATGTTTCGTGTACTTCACTTAAGGACCACGCTCAAATATATAAATCTCATATTGAGATTTGCTATGGTGCATACCCTACCGTGAGCACCGCACACATACTTCGCCTCTTTTCGCTCCAAAACGAAATTTTTAGCCCAATGTTAATCGCATCCCCCTTACACAACATGATGATGTTGTAAAACAGATTCATCTTTATAAAAACACGCAAAAGATCGATAAGAACAATTTTTTTAATATCACATCCGTGTGATGCTTCTTATCGATCTTTTGCGTGTTTTTATAAAGATGAATCTGTTTTACAACATTATCATGTTGTGTAAGGGAGATGTGATTAACATTGGGCTAAAAATTTCGTTTTGGAGCGAAAAGAGGCGAAGTATGTGTGCGGTGCTCACGGGGTGCTCACGGTAGGGTGTGCACCATAGCAAATATCATATTATATATATATATATATATATATATATATATAAAGATATCATAATGGGCTTGTTCGCAAACAAGCCAATCGGATATTTACGTTGAAGTCTCGTGAAATTCTACACAATTATTAATTAGCCCCACATGCATTATTTAATTGCGACAGACCCGTTTGAATATAGTTGATCACCGAATGCTTCCTTTAAATTAATTACGATATTCCGTATACACCTAATACCATGCCTACATGTAAATCGTCTTTTTTCGTGATAGTATATGTGAATTCTAGGAGAGGAATATCTCTCGGCTCATAGGTCTGATTTAGTTCACCGCTTCATTGAGGCAAAGGATTTTGGTCAGAATTTTCGCAGATTGATGAGTTTAATTTTCATGGCTTTGGTGACTATCTATGTAAACTAATAATTATCTCCCGCGACGATATGTAACATATGTGAATGGTACCTTAAATATTTGGAGAATTTTTTGTTGTTTAGTTCGATATTTTAAATGAAATTGCATCTGTGTTTCGTTACTGACAGAGAGAAGTCAAAAAATATTGCTCGAAATTATTCGTTATCGATACGAAGGAGATGATACATTAATTTTTACTTAAACTCGAAAGTCATGATGTATCAGTAAGTTTTAAATAAAATGACCAATTGGTTGTAACAAAACGTTCATCGAATCAAGACTTCACTAGTGGTGGGAATCCAATATCTTATTCTAGTTATAAAATATTATCTCTTAAATATGTTACTAATGACGATTATATAAATATTAGAGAGATAACTAAAAAGATAAACAATTTCTTTTATTCAATACTTTCAATATAATTTTACACATCCCAAATCACCTATTTATACACAAATTTCTCAAATTACATACATGCACAAAATAAAATATTACATCAACCACACAAAAATAACATCTACCATTATAATTAGAGCTGTCAGTTTGGCCCGCCCCGCCCCGCCAAAGGGGCGGGTTGGGCCTGCATTTTTAAGGCCCGCCAGAGAGCGGGCCTGGGCGGGGCGGGCCAGCCCGCGGGTCGCCCGCCTAATATTAAAAAATATATTTATATATATTTTAAAAATAAAATAACATTAAAAATATATTTATATATATTTTAATAATAAAATAACATTAAAAAAATTAATTTTTAAGGTTTTTAATAATAAATTAAGGAATAATTACTAAAAAAATTAAAAAATTTAATTAATTAATTAATAATAATAAAATTAATTTAAATTTTCACTTTGGGCGGGCCAGCCCGCCGAGCCCGCGGCCCGCCAATATGGCGGGGCGGGCCTCCATTCTCTAGGCCCGCCAAATGGCGGGCTTTGGCGGGTTGCGGGCCGGCCCGCCCTGCCGGCCCGTTTTGACACCTCTAATTATAATGAATAAAATAATCAAATCTAACTTTTTCAACCTCAATTCTTAGCTTAACAACCATTTTTTTTTTACTTAAACATCATTCTAAATAATATACATCCACATCTTTATTTTAATATTTATAATATTTCATAATAATTCTCTGTTATTTGAAATGTATTCAATTATATCTACAACTTAACCACTAAATATATAACAATAATTACCCAAGTGAAACACATGCCTAGCAGATTATAGAATATAACATAGAGCATATTTCTTTTTACTTTATTAAGTTAGTTGAATAAGTTGCTAGAATCATGACCTAGTGATTAAGTTCAAGATTCTTTAAACTCAAAGCATCGGAGTTTGAATTCACTGGAGACCACTATCTTTAATGGAACATATTCAGTTGACTCTGGGGATTAGTTTCATTCTAGGGTATGCATGTACCCCAAATTAAAAAAAAGTTTAGTTAAATAACATTAAATAATAATTAATATAAACATTAAAATGATCTGACATTTGGTAAATATAGTCTTTTGGATAAGATTAACTTATCTTACCTTAGAAATTAGACTAAGATGCATAATTAATATTTATATTTAATAAGGGCCTAATAAGTAGTATCTCCAGAAGTCTTCTGATAATTATTTAAATTTATATATCTTATATATATATATATTTATATATCTATATATGATATTATAAAGAGAAATATTATGATGTTCATATATGGTTTTTCATTAGCGTGGTTTTTTAAACCGGACCGGAGCGATTGGTTCGTCCGGTTCATGCTTTATTTTAAAAAAATAAAAATAACGGAAACCATAATAAAGAATTTAAAAGGTAAGTAAATTTGTAAAAACATATTGTAGTAATTTTATGGAAGACTTTCAAATGGACCGGGTTCAATTCCCCCACCCCCCAATTTATACGTTTAATTTTTATGCTCGAGGTACAATTAATTTTTATCCACCAACACATTTTATTTCTATTAAATTTTCAGCCCCAATTTGTAAATAATAGTTCAAAAAATGTTCATAAACCATGTATGTTCCTATATTGTTTGATCGATTCACTCATAATATATATTTTTATCATTTTTAGAGACATCAATTTTATTCCTATTAAACCACGAACCTTAAACAACTATTTTTGTTTTTTTGTCAAATTCGATTTCAAAACCTCGCTATGCTTACAATTTTATAGTTGCACGTGGCTTTGTTCATCACCATGATCACGTGCACGGCATCCATTTGCCGCGGCCGGTACACTACAACATTGTAGATTAATTATATTATTATATTTAATATTTATCTAAGACTATCCTCGATCAGGATTTGTGGATTAGATTGTGGAACCGAATCATCCCTTCCATAATTCCTTGAGTAGTCCCCATGAGATTTATTTTTCATGATTTTCCTTGTCAGGTGAGTTTGGGATGTATTCACCTGACTCCGGGGATTAGTCCCATTACTGGAGTATGTGGCGCAATTAAGCCTCCGTCAGATCTGTGTGGCGCAAAGTACACGCTGGTATTTAGGGATTAGTCCTTAGCCAGATCGAGTGGGATACATTGGGACCGAAAAAAAAAATATATTTATCTAAGACCTCCCTACACTACACTACATTACACTACACTACACTACACGACAAAGAAAAAGGTGGTCTAAAGTTTTATCAGGAAACCATATCATCGTATTATTAATCATCAACACAACACAGAATGGAAAATCATATTATATTGAGGCTTATGATTACTATGAATATTATATTGAATTTAATCATAGAACTTACTGTTGCCCACTCAACTAGTCCATTTAAAAGGGATTGACGACGTTTTGCTTATAATAATTATAATCCCATTAAAATTGTGACGTACCAAAACATTATTAATTATATCCCTAATAGCTATCCACTAAATAATATATTTTATCTCGTTCGAGCTGCCGCAGGCAAAACCGAAGAACCGTCAAAACCAACGGCACGGCACATAACGCCGTTAACGTCCCCACGAGACGACGTCGTCGTTGTGTTCACGGTCCTCCGATACGCTCCAAGCCATTTGTTCTGCATAAACCGTCTTTTCCTCCACGGCGGCGTAAGCAGTCCGCTGGTCTTCATAGATCTCCTCGCCGCCTCACTCATCGCTCCAATGATCGCCTTTATTTCTTCGCTTCCGCCCACGAAAACCCTGGGCAAGCTCTCCAAGCCCAGCTCGTAGGAGCTGGTGGGCCTTGCGATCTCGAACTCCGATCTGAAATCCACGTCGACGAGGTAACGTCGACGGGGACCTTCCACGTCGACGAACTCGTAGTTTCCGGCGGTCACTCCGCCACCGCCCTTCCACTTCGTTTTGCACACCGCCGCGTCGTACCCTCTGTCGCGTAGATAGCCCATCACATTCCTCCTCAGGAGGATCTTCTTCTTATTACTATCATCATCTTCGTCGTCGTCGTCGTCATGGCAAACGAACATTCGTAGCGCTCTCCAAACGTCATCTCTGAGAGCGTTTCGAAACTCGTCGGAGTTGTCCTCGACGATCGGCTTCACCACATAAGCTACATTATTTGAATGGCAGTGATGATCAGTCAGCAGCGATGGTTCCACGTCATCATCCGACGGAGACCTGCACGAGTTATTCTCTTCCTCGTTCGCCGGAAAGTTGAAGAAGATGTCTGTGACGTCATGATGATGACCTTCAGCTTCTGCGCTGTGCTCGCTCCCGCTGCTGACGTAATCACTGTCGTGGGTTCCACCGCCGACGATCCGTGCCCTGGCCTTGTGGTCCAACCAGTACGTCACCCTCTTTGTTCTCGAAACAACAAACATATCAATTTTATGAACATCTGCTTTAGCTTTCGATCAATCAGTGCTTGGGCTTGCTTAATAAATGGGCAAAAGGCGAGGAGGTATATTTGGCTAGGAATATTCGGACTGAGCATGGAGAGTAATTAATTTCTGAATTATATATTTTAGTTAAAAATGAATAAAAATTAAAATGGGGGAGTAAGTGGCGATAAGGGATATACCCAAGGTGTTATCCGTTGGGTTTCAAAGTACGATGGTGTGTGTTTGGTACTACATAGGCATATCCGTTGGATTATTCTTAGATAACACGTGGCTTTATATGATTGATCCACGTAGGTACGAACAATTGAGACAGTACGGCGCGTGTGCCGCACGAAGTGGGATACGATGCATGGGAGTGGATGGAAGCTACTTTAGTGATCATATATCATCAATGCAATGATATATCCAATTGTACTATATATCAACTACAACAAAGTACTACCAAATACAGAGCAAGTACGTTAGGCTTTTGCAAAATTGAACGTAATTCTTAGTACATATAACCTTCAAGGGCCGACCCACCTTGGGCCTTGGGTGGTCATTTGACCTCGGCCGACACAGAATTTAACATGCGTAAGAATTTAAATTCGATGTTATTTTTGGGCTAGTAGTGATTATCAAAGGCTTCCAGTATTAAATGGACCAGAATTTGATTCCTAAGGGAGTCAGTCTTGAATTTATTTTTTTTAAACATAAATACATTACATGGGTTGAATTGGATTGGGCTAGAAATCTACTCTAAACGAACAGGTCATAGAATGCTAAGTCCGCCACTGAAGACCTTGATATTATTGTACACTTCTGTTCCTTTTTTTTTTTCCTACTACACGCAAGTGCATAATCTATACTATATATAATGGGTGAGCAGCTTAGAGTAACTGTCTTCCAATCAATTTGGTATGTCATGTCAAATGACAAATTTACCGTTCATTTTATTATTTATTCCAAATTTACCCTTACAACTCATATTTTTCTTTTTAAATACTTAAATAACACAATTAAAATTAAATTATAATATCATATATTAAATATTATAAATAAAAAACTTTTAAAATATAAAATAACATTATATTTATTCTTATATTATTGCACACACATTAAGTGTGCGTCAAATACTAATATATATTATGATATTTAGATGCAAGATCCTCAAAATCTAATTACATTTCCTATAATAATAATAATAATAATAATAATAATGATAATAATGATAATAATAATAATAATAATAATAATAATAATAATAATAATAATAATAATAATAATAATAATAATAATAATAATAATAATAATAATAATAATAATAATAATCTGCACTTAAAGACCCATGATATAAAAAATTTGAGTTCAGTACTAGTTAGACTTTTTTCCTTGCAGGTATCCATTTGAAACTTTTAACACGTTTAAGGACGTAATAAACGAAAGTACCATTGACATTACATATTATTAAAGTTTTACCTATATCTTCCATTTTAATATTAAAAAGAAAAAAATTAAAATTATGCCATAGAAACGATCGAACCAAATTATTCTTCAAACACACAAATCTCTCTTCCTCAAACACCCAAAATCAACCTCAATATTTTTAAAGAATGAACCTCTTTTCATTCTTTCTCTCTCGCCCGCTCCCTCTTTTCATTCTTTCTCTCTCGCCCGCTCAAAAAATCACAATCTCAATCGTTCGAAACTCAGGAATATGCAACCGCTGAATCAAGAAGGTATGCGTTTTCCTTAACAAACGTGCAACAGGTGATTACTTTCTCTGGTATAGATTGTTCTTATTTCATTGATCCCTTCGTATGTTGAATTAACCAATTTTGGGTTTTTACTTCCCAATTTGCTTGATTGTAGTGTGGTTGATTTATTAATATTAGTCTATTTCATCGATTTGGTTTTCTGATAGATTCATATTGTGAATTATTTTGCATTTTGGTACGACGTGATAGTATAAATTACTAATTAGTATTCTATATTCACGATTTTAGTAATGTAAGTCTCGTTTTTTGGTACTGCATATTTGGTTTATTTGTGTTATTCTAATTATTTCATATATATAATTAAAATAGTCTAGCATATTTTATGTTTACATGGCCGACCTCGAGATAATTTGGGAGTATCCTTGAAAAGTGATCATCTTGTTGACATAATGATTAATCGCGGGATCATGAAGAGATTTGTGAAGATGAACACATTGTTCGCAGCTTGCAGATTAATCCCTCGTTGTGCTTCTTCATTAATCACCATGGAGTAAACTTGATTGTGTGAAGGCATTGGATACATCAATAGTATCTGAGATATTATATTTTGATAGCAGTCATTTAAACCAATTAAGGACTGCATAATTTTTTGCCAACTGCAGAAATCTTTGTATTCATCTGTCACTTCATTTGCTGGAGAAGGAATCAGCAAGTAAGACTCATCCCATAAAGGTTTCAACCTATTGTAATACTCAGAAACAGTGGATGCTCCTTGTGTGCTAGAGTAAATTTCTTGAAAAAGACCGTACATCCTTGCTCCATTAATCTTGTCAAATCTTTGTTTTAAATCGGTCCAGATTTCAAAAGCAGTTTGATGATAAACAATACCTGAGATTAATTCTTCAGAAATTGAGCGATGAATCCAAGTTTTAACCAAAGCATCACATCGCTTCCACTGTGACAACATGGGAGAGTCCTTGCCCGAGCATTTACAAGTTCCATCGACGAATCCAATCTTGTTCTTAGCCTGCAGTGCAATTATCATCCTCATGCTCCATATCTTGTAATTATCAGATCCTTTTAGAACTCCCATCGTCAAATCAAGATTCAGAGTGTCAGATGGGTGGATATACATCAGATCATTATGATCTAGCAGTTCTGTCGGCTTCAGGGGTGCGGAACTTGAAGAAGTCTCTTCACCTGCCATTATCTCATTCAGAATTGGCTAATTGACGCAAGCTCTGATACCATGAAGAAATTGTTGAGAAATCGAAAGGAAAAATTGAAGCTTCTATTCAACTGAATTTTCTTCTCTGTTGTTTTTACATTTGAGCGAAATCGCGCGATTACCCTTTAACAACGACTAACCCTATCTATATATACACAATTTTATATGGGCCGAACTTATTAAATAAAAATAAGTCCAATAACAGAACTAGCCCACTAACAGACTTATATAGCTATTATTATTCTATCTCTGTCGCATAACTATCATTGGCAGAACTTCATAACTTCATATATTCAGGACCTCATCATCAACTCTTCACCCAGATCTTCATATATCTCAATAAAGCCCACCTTTAGCAAGTTCTTTGAATAGCCCACAATGAGTAACCCTTTATAAACAAGTGAAACAAGAAATAATTTTTTAATGTGGGACAAACATTATCATTCTTGTATGTAACATATTTATCGTATCTTTATTGGCCCAATCTTCCAAGAATTAATTTTTCAATCACCTGACATCGGTTTTGAGCAAATTAGTATTCGGTAGATTCCTCTCAAAACGTAGATTATGAATCTTTCATCAATTTTAAATTTCGACGAACGACGACTTCTCGATTTAATAAAAACCGATCAGATTTGACTTATTGGATTTATTAATCCAGCTTTGAGCCCAAAGGCCCGTAAGTCCAAATCCAACATGTCGATGCCGAAGATCATATCGCAGCGATATTTTTAGGATGGGGCGTTGATCATGCCAAACCCAAATCCCGCTCCAAACCCGAAAAAGCGGTCCAATACAAGAGGGTCAGATTCAAGGTGCTTGAGGCTACGGCAATTCGAGAAACCCTCAACCCGAACTACACAGGCTCATTTTAAGAAAGTGACGAAACTGTAGAATCCCAAAGATTTCATGTATTTTGTGATTATTGTGTGCATAAATACTCGTTTAGCAAACGAGAAGGATACAGAACTATACGTTTCAGGCAGAAATATACACTTTGTTCCACATAGGAAAGCTAGTTTGTTTGCAAGCATTATCGTCAATTTTGCAGCAATTAAACAAAAAAAAAAATTACTAAATTAGAAAAATACAAACTATATACCTTTGAATGAAACATTGTATAAGTTTAATTAGATAGTAGATATTGTGCAATGTCAAAGAATAGTTCGTATGTAATCACATATCATTCATTACATCCAAAATTAGTAATTGTTTTGCAAATGTTGTAAGGGTATTTTCGACAATGCGGCGTGTAGCAAGCGATGGAGAATTTAAAGGCAGAAACCGATATAATTTTTTTTTTTTGCTGTGTCGAGGTATCCCCACTCGACCTAGCTGTGTTAGCCCCTAAATACCGACGTGAGCTTTGCGCCACACAGACCTGACGGAGGTTTAATTGAGCCACACACTCCAGTGGTGGAATTAATCCACGGGGTCAAATGAATACGTCCCAAACCCACCTGACAACGATAATCATGGAAAATAAATCTCATGGGGACTACTCAAGGAATTGTGAGAGGGGTATTCGATCCCACGACCTAACCCACAAATTCTTAAAGTCTCCTCCTTGACCACTAGGCCAATGTCTCATTGGTAGCTGAAACCAATATATACTCCCTGTGAAAAGCGAACTCAAATGAATGAGTGAATAACCGATTCTGAGAAATTGTTTTCAAATTTGGCCACATAAAATAATTCAATGAAGAAATGCATTCATTCTCGGCGGGCACCTTAATTAATTGCCGCCACCAACCTGCTCAGGCAGCTAGGACCCTTCATTTACTACTTGGTTGATATACGGACTTGCAATATTTAAAGAGCTTTCTTTATGCATATATGTCCCTCTGCCATAGTTTATTACACAAGACAATTCATAGAGCACATATGAAGATAGTCGTCGTGGTTGCTCTCTCCTTCACATTTGCAGCATTGGCTAATGGAGCTGATGTTCTGCAGCACCATGCAAATCAAGTTCTCAAAGGACGGGTGAATTGTGTTGACTGTGCTCGTGCTTCTGATCTCTCAGGTTCTTTCATTTCTCTAATGTCCTTTGAGATAAAACCGCTTTATATATGCAATAAACTGACTATATACGGGATGGTTTGGTTTGGCCCAGTTTTTTTAAGTTTGGTGAAGAGTTTTACATGCTAAAGATAATATTCTTCACAAGTATTTGCTTGGATATGTTAGCAAAACTAGGGTTTTGATTTGTATGGCCGGATATTCTCTAGATACGTGTATTTGGATTCACTTTTCAAAGACAATATTTGGACCCTTTGCTTGAGTTACATCAAATCTGTCCCGAGATAAGACTAGAGAAAACTGTTGTGTTTGGACCCTTTGCTTGGATCCACTAGGGGCGCTGGCCCTAGACCCCGCTAAGGGCGCTGCCCCCTTGACCCCGTATGCTTTTAGGGTTCCAAAATAAAACGATCTACGAGCTTGCACTGCGCACCTCCTTACTCGTTTGTGTTTTATTTCCTAATTACACTAAAGTATATAACAGGATATTGGATATATTTGTGTGATGAAGTGCTAGCAACCAATGTTGAGATTCTAATTAAATGGGTGTCCCACATCGAATAAATCAAGCTCTCATAATCACCTAATATACTCAACAGATACCTTCACCTATCACCAATTGATTTTAGGATGAAGCCCTCAATTTCTTAATATGGTATCAGAGCGGGTTCGATCTTTGCTCACCGTCACCCGATTCATATGTTCACGTGTTAGGCCAGTCACGCCACACGTGAGGGGGCGTGTTGAGATTTCTATTATCCCACATCGGATATTTCTCCTCACTCAATTCACCTAATATATTCAAGAGCCTCATTCACCTATCACCAATTGGTTTTATATTGAAGCCCTCGATTTCTCAATAACTAATCTAAAACTAGGTGCTCTTAATCAAGTTGTTCTTTAAATACAATTATCACTTATTCCATGAGTTCAAGTGTTGGTTAAATGCGACAAAGTGAGGAAGTTGTCCATGACATATACACAAGAAGATGGCACGTTCGAGACATATCTTCCCTCGGACAACAACAACCCATTGACAAACTGCAAGGCCAAGATCATGGGAGGACCACACCAACTCTACGCTTCGACCAAAGAGTCTATAGTCTCAGTCACTAAATCAGATGAACTAGACCATTACAAAACCCTAAAATCACTAAACTTCCACAAATCTTGTCCGTTGAAGGCAAAGTGTGGAGCTCAACAGAAGAAAGGATTTGTTGAGCTCCACACTAAAGGATTTTTTTAGTGACAAACTAAAGGATTTTTTTCATTTATACTAATCGTATATTAATTATGATTAATTTTAAAATATAAGTATAATTTAAAAGTTTTATAACTAAACGCCAATACCCGAGTAGTTTCGCCGAATATCGTTCACTATAAGTGACAAGAGGTCCAAGTTCCGATACCCCGTGGTGGTGTGTGGATTTTTTTTAACGTGATTTACGATTCATTTTTTTTTATTTATGCACGTACACAACACTTAAAGCCCATGAGGTCTTGTGGTAATCCCCACATCAATAGCGACATATTATTAATTTTTTTTACTAAGTAAGCTTGAATTAATTATTGGACCGAATGAACTTTGGACAATGAACAAATTTTATTACCAAAATTACCTTATCGGAGCTTGGAATTAAATACAAACGATAAAAAAAACAAGTTTTTATGAAGCAATACATACATTTTATTATTGTTATCTGATTATTATGTTCTTTTTCATGTTATAGAAATGTCGTTTTATACAAAGATGAATTTCATGCTCCTTACTTTATTTACGGTGATCCTTACCGCTATGTGGATATTGTTCTACCAATGTTTTAAAATATAGTTATTAATTATAATTTTTCTTTAATATTATAATTACTGAAATATATTTTATTTTGAAGGATGACGCTTTGTCCGATGTTTGATCTATTACTTATGATTATTATTACGGCGATACTTATTTGGATGTGTATCGTTTGTCATTAGAACTTTTACAAAAAGAATATTAGTTATAATTTTTCTTTCAATATTTTATGATGATTTTTTTTTATAATATCAATTTGCAAAGCTTTGATTTATCACACTTTACAATTGCTGGTAATTTAAGGAATTACTTTCGCACATTACAAAAACAGTCGACACACTCAGTCTATCGGATATAATAAGAATATATACCGTGAGAAAACGATCAGAAAATATTATGGATGAATGAAAAGCATAAGTCCGACTAAATGATTATATTGCACTCCCTAAAGTAAATGCGTAAGTGTTACGGAGATTATTATCAAATTTACAATGGTGATTGATAAAACATTCCCCTGAAGAGGAAATAAATGTAAATGATATGTTGAGCAACATAAAATTCATTATCCAAATCAACATTGTCGTTGCAGTGATTCAGTTAATATTTGCACCAAAAGATCATGTTGATCTTTATAAAGAGAAATTAAAAATAAAATGAAGTTGAAATAAAATTTTGCTCAAGATTACCATATTGGTGCTAGATCTAATAAAATGCTCATTTGAATATTGTTGATCTTGATATAGATTTAAATAAAAAAAACTGGTCCATCATTATAAATTTTATTTAAGAATTATTTATTATTTTATCTTTATATATATATAATTTTATTTTGTCGTTTATTTATTTATTTATTAATGTTAGTTATTATATATTTATCAATACAATGGATATGAGCATGTGCAATGGATAATTGTGTCTTGCAGACTGTGCAACGACTAATACTATTCTACGAGATAAGAAATATTTCAGTCATCTTAAAATGAAAGAAACCAGTATTATTACTTGTAGGTCACCAAAACCCAGCAACCCTCAAGATTTTATATGGATTTTGCTCTCTTCTCCTTATTTGGAGTTTTCGTTAATGGAACAGTGAGAGAGAAGAGAGAGTGGCGGCTGCCCTTTCAAGTGGGTTCTTTTTTCAATCAAGGACCAATCTACAAGTGGAAGCCCTAGCCCACTTTTATGCCAACATTTTGGCATAATTACACTTTTGGTCCCTAGATAAACTAAACATCTAATATAATGAGCCTAAGTCTAAAACAACAATACAAATAAATATTACAAGTATACAAATACTAAAAAGACTAAAAGAACACAACTAAAAATATTCCTAACATTCTCCCCTTTTGTGTTTTTCATATTTTGTCTTTAAGTCTTTGAGTGATGTGGCACGGCTCTATCTTCTCCTCTGCCTGTAGAACGAGCTCATGAACCCCGTAGGAGATTCATGTAAGTGTTTTGCTGCTCTGTCTTTGTGGTAAGTTTGCGATAGTCATCTTCAATTTTGGTGATCCTTTCGCTGATCAGTTTTAACGTACCATCGCAGAATTTTGGAATCTAAGACATCTTGAGCGGTCTTTTCTCGTTCTTCTTGTTGAGGTTTAACGTACCATCGTACCAAATCACCTTGAACTCTAGGTATTTGATATTACCTAGGTTCTTTACTTATACTTGCATTCTGTTGACATGGGGCGACTTTTCTTTGAACAAGTTCTTTTGATCTTTTGCGATTCGTGCCGGCACATCATCTCTGTCGTCGAGAATCCATAAGTTTCTTGTTCTGTCGCTCCCTCTCAACTTTGATAACCTCCTCGTATTTAGTTGATCAAGCGTCTTCTTTCTATCCGGCCTCCTCCAGATCTTTTGACACGTGTCCTCGATCCATGGTACTGCTAAGTCCAGCTGTCTATCAACGGCTTCGCCTAACACATAGATAGTTTTGAGAGACTGTTTGAAGGTCTTGTGATGTTTGAAAATTATGAATTTCGCCTCAGCTTCAAACTCTCTACGTTTGGTCCATGATTCCTCGAGGATATAGTTGTCGATGATATGGTGCAGATTTTGATACGAGTGTGCACCGGAAATAATAGAAGAAACACTCGGTCGTCGTTGTTCCCTTGGGGCTTGTTGTTGTTGTATGGCCTTGGGCTCATATATCTTTGCTATTGCTTGTCAGGGACTGTTTTGGTGGGTTTGGGTGCTGCTTCCTCTACCCGTTGTCGTGCTCGATGTTCTATGTCTCTTCTCCCCCTTACGATGGTCGTCGTCACGGTCGTGTTGTCTTCTTTCTGAAGAGGGATGATCACCTCGGTACATGTCTATTGGTTTCGGTCTCTCGGGGCCGTTGAGACTGCAGAGGTAGTCAAGGATCATTTGTTGATCCTTCGTTAAAGTGTCGGCAGTCATCAACCGCTTGAGGAAGCACTTTTATAGCTCATGAAGGTGTACAGTCGGGATCGATCAAGCGAGCTAACGCTCGGGGATGTGGTATATGTGGAGCGGGTTCCGTTTGAAGTGCCAAAGGTGAAATGGTGGTGGTGGAGTGGTTTGGGTAGTTTGTGGATGAGAGAGATCGAGGTGGATAGGGTGGTGGAAATAGTTTGGCGTTTGCTCAGGAACGGAGGAGAGTGTTTCTTCGACTGGGTTCGTCTTGTTGTCCCGTACGGCCATCATAATATCTTCTTTGATTTTGTGGCAACGGACTCCAGGCCTTGGTAGAAGCGCTCCTCCGTCACAAAGAGAGTATCACCTCCGGGGCCACTAAGGCGCTCCGTTTGCATACGAAGTGTGGCTTGAACTTGGTTCAAGACTTCAGACCGGTCCTCGTAATCCATCCATTTGGGTAGACACTCTGGTCGTTGACGGTAAATCACACAAACTTACCGGGGGAGGTGTAAAACCAGGGCCACTTAGGCTTCCCGTTGACATCATTCTAGAGTCGTGCTCCAGAAGATGGCCTAATACCGTTGTTGTAATTGATGTTGCAACGGCAGGACTTCCTTCTGATCATATAAGCACATCAATAAATGATGTGTCTACAGAAGTTCTGGCATGGTCGCGTAGACCTACACTGTGTGTATAAAATAATGTATGTGTCCTAGAAAAATGGAAAACATTTAGTCAATGAGGACACACTAGACGTTAAAGTGCTCAAGAAATGTGTGGTATGGGGCTGTGGACCACTGAGTTCAATATCTCCCGCCTTCGAATGAAACGGTGATAGCATATGCGGTTCCCCGTGAGATATTGAAATATTTGTCTTTAGGGAGACAAAAGAGTAGCTAGGAAGGGTTGTGCATACGCCTTTGGACCTTATGAGGCGTCTTCTACCCGGGATCTGAACAAATCAGTCATGTACCTATATTGGTTATGGTCCGGATAGTTTGTGGTTGAGTTGTAAAGATTTCATCATGATGCGCTCAATTATCCTCACATACACTTGGGGTTGTTCCTGGGATAGGTGCAGTTGGGATATACTGAACCATGGAACAAGTATGTGAACAACTCATTGTTATCCTTGCACTGATTTCCTAAGATGTCACTCCCCCTCAAAGCATGAAACTGTGTAAGACACTCTCTTTGAAGCTTAGGCGCTATTTAGGTATCACTCCCTCTAAATAGTTGCGATATTCTTAATACCATGTCTTTACTCCCTCCAAATTTATGCGCTTTTTGAGAAATTACATATTATTACCCTTCAAATCAGGCGCCTTATGATTGATGTGATACTCCACTTTATATGCGCCTATTGCGCTAATGACTATCACTCCCCCTGAAATGTATGCGCTCTCCCTTTTTTTTTTTTAAGTAATACGCTCTTTTAAACCTTTTGCACTCTTTTTCCACTCCCTTAACTAAAATCAGAAAAGAATAGGAGGATCGACTACCCTTAAATGTAAGCGCGAATGAAAATAAGTCTGACTTCCTGTGAAAAGCAAGATTAAGGAATATGAAGTCTGACTCCTTAGAAATTTATGCGCTTTGTGAAATTCAAATCGGCCTTTGTTAAAATGATATTTTTCAATTACGTGCGCAATATGCATTTTGAATTTTAAAGTTTTGAAAAATGCATATTTAAATGTACCATTGTGAAAAAGGTATTTTTCAATTCAGCTCGTATGCGTATGCAATTTTAAATTTTTCGGAAATATTTTTTTTTATACGCATAATTAGAATATACCTTTTGTTGTGAAAACACCGAAAACATTAAATGTTACCGTTACGAAAATATTTTAAACATGAAATATGTGTAATTGCGAGATTTAAAGTGCAAACTTTTTCCGGTATTAATTTTTTTGATAGGTGGCAAGACTCAAAATTATTTAAAAACATATAGGGAATTTTTAGAAAAAAAATTCACAGTAATTTCGAAAACTCACCCTGAATGAAAAGTTCGAATTTTAAGTTCAGTCTTGCTCCCCTGCAATATTTAAAACATTTTCAAAATAATGCTTCCCAACAATATTTTGATGTTAATTTTACTCCCCCTCGATTAATGTCCCCGAGATTTAAGAAATATTATTTTAAAACTCTTATAAATTTTCTCGAGGCACATAATCGAGGTTTCTCCCCCTACGTTAAAGCATATCTCGAAAGAGGAAATTCATACCCTCCACTTGAGCTTTATTTTAAAACTTTTATTTATTTGAAATAAAATAAAATAAAACATGCGTTACCAGAGCAGGTTCTGAACCGACATGTTCAGAAGCTTTGCTAGAGTAGGCTCGGGTCCTACACCGCTTTCGTGTAGAAGCCTGTATCGTGAACGGACGGGCCCCGAATTGTTGAATCCAGGAGCCTTGCGGTTGCTCTTCATTTTATACCCACCATGCATGTGGAGCAACCTCTGTTACCACACATGATGGGACTGCAAAACAACTAAGTTTTTGGTACCCATTTTTAGTGGGTCCTTTATCGTTGTTAGTATAAATGCACATTCTAGATGAGGAGGCCAAATCAACTTTGACGTCAACCTTTACGGAACTCTTTGATTTAGGCATCCACACTTGCCTTTGTGTATTCATAGGAATCCACATGCCGTTTTGTTTGGCCGAGTGTGGAGGCAGTGAATTTGATCTAGGAACGGTGCGTTGTAATGCAGTCTTTTCATCACTTCTTCGTGAGTGATCAAATTTGTTAAACGAGTGAGAAGAAGGATGAAGAATTTCAAAATTTTCAATATTTTCATCACGACTATTGCTTTCAAATAAAAGTTTTGAAAAAGAAGAGCCATGGAAATAGTCGTGTTCTTGTTTAAAAGATCTTCTCCCTGAAAAGAATTAATCACTTGAAAAGTCGCAGGGAGAAGGCGTTGAAAGCTCGGAGTGTTTTTCAAAATTTTTTTGAAGTAGTGGACTTAGAAGACAATGCGTTCTTCTTTAAAAGGAATTCTTCCTCGTCCATTTCCTCCCGTTTAGGAGTTAAAAACACTCTATCTAAATGGACTTTGGAGTTTTCTTAGTTGCTGAAAGATTCTTGATCTCGGAAATCTGCTCAAGAAGTTGCCTATTTTGTTCTATTAAAGCTCTCCTTTCAGCTGCAAAACTTTGTCGTTCAGACTCCAAAGTTATGTTGCGGTCTGCAAATTTCTCAGTAATTGCCGGAATATATGGAGCGGAAGCACTTGTCTCGGCAGTTAGAGAATTATTAAACTCATTTGCTCTATATGAGAGATTGTCCTCCAATAATTGAATTTTGGAGAGTAATTTCACTCGTTCCTCATAGAGCCAATTATATTTTGCAGACCATGCACCTCGCTCACACTCAGAGGTATCTAGGCTTTTTGTTAGATCTCTAATTTGGGTCTAAAGATGTATACCTTGAGATTCCAATTTCGAGACCTTTTCTTCAGCATTAATCGAACGTGTCATTTCACACCCCTTTTCTATGAGGTTTTGAGTAAGGACACGTTGATTGTTTTCTAGCCTAGACTTTAACTCATTGACTGTTTTATTCCTGTTCAGTTCACTGGAAGACAATTCTTTAGTAAGATCAATAATTTAAAAATCATATTTTGCTACCCTAGATGATAAACAATCAATGATTCCGTGTGCCTCTTTTAGCAGCATCTTACGGATTTCCTCCTTTTGATGGCTACTTGGATCACACTCACTTTTTGCTTGGGATCCTTCAGGCCTTTTTGCCCTTATCAAGATCTTTGCTATGTTCTTTCAAAGCAACGATACACTTAATGAGTTCATTTTCCAAGTCTGAAGAGTTTACCTCTGAGTCAGATGAAGCGAAGTTTCCCACTTGTCTTCTTGAAGGATCCATATTTTTTTTAATTTTCTAGTTCATGAGGGTTGCTAGGCTTGGATCAACGTGTTAGTTAAGTAGGTTTAAAATTATTTTGGTTCGAGCAGTTAAAATAAAGAATCTAAGTATTGTTGCCGAGAAGTTTTATACCGAAAAGTTCTAACTTTTGCTCAGAGAAAATTTTCAAAGTGTAAGATTTCGCAAAGAAGAAAAACAATTTCGTAAAGAGATAGCACTTCGTAAAAATTTCGAAACAGTGAAATGCTGAAAGGTTCCTAAGGTGAATTCCGAAAACTTTTTTTGTACCAAAAAGTTTTATAGCCTGACCCGAGAACTTTTGAGTTTCGAGTGTCACAGGTATGCCGAGAACTTTTGTAAGAATATCGAAAACTTTTATGAAACTGAAACAGTTAAATACCGCAAACTTTTTAAAATCATTTGTGAATACTTGTAAGAGTAATACCGAAAACTTTCTATGAAGTAGATAACCCTCGGTTAAACAGTACTGACCCGAAAAGTTTTGTACCCGATTTGTTTTTTTAACCGAAAAATTCGGATGAACAGTACCGAAAAGTCTTATACCGAAAACTTTTCGGTTGAACAGTACCGAAAAGATTTTTTTTTTAAATTGTTTGGATGAACAGTACCGAAAAGTTTTATACCGAAAACTTTTCGGTTGAACAGTACCGAAAAGTTTTTTTTTTAACAAAAACTTTTCGACTGAACAGTACGTGAACAGTACCGAAAGTTTTTATTTTTTTGCCGAAAACTTTTCGGATGAACAGTAGTACCGAAAACTACTGTAGCTGCAAAAAAAATAATGTAGCGCCGAAAACCTCTAATGCCGAGAACGTTTTCCTGCAGACTTAAATATTTCTGGTACCGAAAACATAAGTTCTAGTACCGAAAACGTAAATCTGGGTTTAAATATTAGCTCTAAAACTTCTTAAAGTGCTGTAAACAGCTTGTTTTGAGTTCAAAAGATAAAAATCAGTGAAAGAACGCTCAAAACTCCATCTCAAACCCAAAGACGAAGCAAAAAAAAAATTAAAAAAGCTCAACAGTTCGAAAATTGGTTTGAAGAAAAAGGCAACAAAACTTCGAAACATCGAACCAAAAATCCATTTAGATACCTTGCTCGTTAAAACGGTGGCTCTGATACCACTTGTAGGTCACCAAAACCCAGCAACCCTCAAGATTTTATATGGATTTTGCTCTCTTCTCCTTATTTGGAGTTTTCGTTAATGGAACATGAGAGAAGAGAGAGTGGCGGCTGCCCTTTCAAGTGGGTTGTTTTTTCAATCAAGGACCAATCTACAAGTGGAAGCCCTAGCCCACTTTTATGCCAACATTTTGGCATAATTACACTTTTGGTCCCTAGACAAACTAAACATCTAATATAATGAGCCTAAGTCTAAAACAACAATACAAATAAATATTACAAGTATACAAAGACTAAAAGACTAAAAGAACACAATTAAAAATATTCCTAACATTACTATATTGGGTAGCACAAATATAATTGAGGGCTCCGAAAGAGCTAATGTTTTACAACCCAGATGGACAAGACTGATAATTTAAAATGCCTTATATTCTCCAAAGTCTCAAAGAAATTTATTAAGCTTTGTTAGGATTATTTTATTGTGTTCAATTAATTAGAATTATCTTTGTAGTTTATTTAAATAGATTTTATTTAAAGAAAGGCTTAGTGTAATTGGCTTGTTAGGGGCCCAAGTATTATATACCAAAATGTGGTATAAATACCAAAACCCTAACACATAATAAATGTGTATTTGTGTGAAAATCAAAGTGAGCCCCCAACCTCTCAAGAACACACAAGCACCCCACGCGAGCTTCATTCTTCCGATCATCAAATCGTGGTAAGATCGTTTAAATCTTTGTTTAGTTGGATATCTAGGCCTTACAAGTGGTATCAGAGCAAAACGCGCTCAGATTTGAGTGAAAATCTTCGAAATACTTTTTTGGTGTTCTTCGTGTTCTTCAAAAAACATTTCGAAAATTTTGATATGTTTTGGTATTTTTGTGCTTGATTGAGTGTTTAGGAGTTAGGATATAGGTGTTTCGATCTTTACCCAGGGCTGATTTGATTAATTTTGTGTTTGGGGATCGAAAAATAGGTTCAGTGTTCTCGCAGAAAAGTTTTCGGACCGAAAACCTACTGCGAAAACCTATTGCGAAAACCCACTTCGAAAACTCACGCTGCGAAAACCAGTGAGAAAACTTTTAGTGTGTGAGAAGTGTGTGAGAAAACTCACTTCGCAAACCTCCACTGCGAAAACCTTTTTTTTTTCCACTTCGCAAACTTTTTTTGTTGGCTTCGCAAACTATTTTTTGGCTTCGCAAACCTCCTGCGAAAACCACTTGCCTCTCCCCCACTTCGCAAACCTCCAACTTCGCAAACCTCCAACTTCGCAAACCCAAGTAATTAATATATTTATATATATATATATATATATTAATTAATTTATCTTTGAGTTTGCGCATCCAAAAAAAAAAAAAAAAACATAATATTCAGTTTTCGCATCCAAGTTTTCGCACCGTTCAGGTTTTCGCACTGAGCACTTCGAAAACTCCATTGCGAAAACTTTTGAGGGCATTTTCGTAATTTTCCAGTTTTCGAACCCAAAAGTTGTCGAACCCACTTCGAAAATCTATTTTCGCACTATATTTCAAAAATATTTTTCGCACTCATATCGAAAATTTAAATTTTCGCACCCAAGCACTCCGAATATTTATTTTCGCATCTTATCACTTCGAAAACTTGATTTTCCTAACACATACCGAAAATCAAATTTTCACATACCCCTTATCGAAAATAAATTTTTGCATATCATAACACATCCAAAACATCATTGGCAAATTATAGATAAGTTTGATAAATTCCGAAGTTTTCGAAATCACCTCAAAAGTTTTTCGGTATACACCAAAAATCTTTTCGGTACCCAAAATTTTCGATACTTCACAATATTTTTCGATAAATCAAACTTTCGGTGCAGAAATTTTTAAAAGCCAATTTTTTTTTATTCCAAAATATTATTGGCACATTATAGAAAAAGCTTTTGGTAACATTTTCGAAGTTTTTCGACATCACTTTAAAACTTTTCGGTACACACCAAAAAGTTTTCGAGACTTAAAATTTTCGAAACTTCACGACTTTTATCGACACACCAAAACTTTTCGGAGCTGAATTTTTCAAAAGCCAAAAATTATCAAATCTACACAACGCGTTAACGATCGCGTATCCAACTAAATTAAAAAAAATAGTAATATTTTAAAATTTTAAAAATCATGGATTCTACTTCCGCAACTTCTGAGATGAGCTTTGACGAGAGTGATTTATATAAAGCTTTTCTTTCTTTGAAGGAAGATTATAAAACCATGCGTCGTGAGCATAAACATGAACGTAGGACTACCCAAGCGTTAGAAACTAAGTTAGCTAGTGCACTAGAAACTATTTCTAGTCTTGAATCAAAATTAGCTAGCTCAGAAACAAACGTTTGTGAGCTAACCAAGAACCTAAATTCCTCTAAGCTAGGCCAAACTCAACTTATAAGTCACGAAAAGACTATAAGTGAGTTAGAAAGTAGACTAGACAATAATTACAAATGCTTAGTTAGGAGTTTAGAAGAAAGAGGTCGTCTTACTTGCCATTTAGAAAACGCGCGTGAGAAAATCACTAATCTTGAATCTCAAGAAGTAAAATTAAAAGCTCAAATTAGTGAACTAACAAATAAATTAAACAATTGCGAACTCGAACGCAATAATTATCTGTCTGATTTGAGCCATTCGCGGAGTAGTTTTAAACTTTTATTTGAGGAACGCAGTAAATTGCACTCTAAAGTTCATCACTTAGAGGGCATCCTTGCGAAAAAGGGTCAAACAGACCAAAGTTCCTCTAAAGACTTAGCGTCCAACGGGGAAAATAGTTTACATTCTAATAAACCTATCTCTTGTTGGGAAATTCCGGAGGTTGCTAGTAAAATTGCAGAATTGAACGCAACTCTGGAATCGGAAAGAGTAGGTTTCCGAGCAGAAAAGCAAAAACTCTTAGAGGAGATTTCTAATATCAAAAACTCCCCATCCTTACATGTGTTAAATAATCCTTCTAAAGAAATATCTTCCATTAAACAGGATAAGGGAACGCAAACGGACGCATTTGTTCCTAAAATTAAAAAGACTTTTACTAATAATTCTAAGTCAACTTTGACTGGCGCAGAAACGAAAAGTAAAAGCAATACATGTAAAAATGCTAAGGAACAAAAGAATTTAAGGAAGGAGAAAGGAAAATCGACATTATTTTCCAAAACCAAGGACGACATTGCTAAAGATTCTCCTTCTCCCGCTCCTACCAAAAAGGAAGTTCCTAAAGAAGAAGTTCCAAGCTCAAGCAGGCGAACTTCTCAAACTTCCAAAATCTCTCATTCTTTAAAGAATGATAGAGATGGAATTGCTTACACGCACAAAAATGCTTATTATTCTAGTAAGCAAAAGTCCATCAAAATTCATCATTATAGAGTGAATGATGTGAATTCTTGTAGGCAATACGACTCATCATCTGATGACGCATATAATGCGATAAGTTCGTATTCATACTTGAAATACCCGGTCCAGATTAAGTCTGAGAGACACCTTCTGCGACTGGCTAGGGAGAAAATCTTCAGATCTTCTAAACCTAGACACACATTCACCGGCGCTGAATTGTCATTTCCCTCTAAGGTTCACCAAACTTGGATTCCTAAATCAGAAATCAAATTAAATAAGACTTTAAAGGATGATTTAGGATGTATATCTGAACCAAATGTGCATAAATTGTTTTCTGCTAATTTGGGAGGACCCATACAAAAATGGGTACCAAAGTCCCGATAAAGTTTTGCAGGAGCCCAATCACGTGTGGTAATTCGACGATGGTTGCTCCACACGCGTGATTGGTATGAGACGAGAGCAACCACAAATCCCCGATCATGAGTAGTAATTAGAAGATGGCTGCTCCATACTCATGATCGGTACGAGACGAGGGCAACCACAACTCCCAGCATGGTTGGTATTCCGGTAATTGCTCCACAACCATGACTGGTATGCAGCGTGAGCAACTACACCGTAGGTAAATTCTATATATGCATTCCATAGTAAATTTTGGCATGCATATCGAGCTGAAAATATAATATACCTACTTTGCGAATAATAGGGTACATTATAGCTATTCATGCTTCAAAAGGGCTTTTACTTTCAAATTATTGCATGCATGCATACATGAGCCGAAACGCGAAATACCCTATTTTATAGGTACATTTTCATTATGCATACAATTTTAAGATTTTCGAGCTTAAATTTTCAAGTATGCATATAAGCTGAATCGCAAAAATACCTATTTTTCAAATGGTACATTTTAAATATGCATTTTCAAAACTTTCAAATTTAAAATGCATATTACGCACGGAAATGATAGATACCATTTTTTTCTATAAAATGAGCTTAATTTGAGGGGGAGCTACTATTTTATTTTTAAAAGAGAAGTAACCCTTAATCTTTAGAAGGGAGCTATAATTATATTTTTGAGGGGGAGCAAACTTCAAATATGTGAATTTAGGGAAAGAGATTCACATCGAACTTTCCACGCATCTTTTGAGGGGGAGCAATTTTATTTTTGGACGCATGCTTTGAGGGGGAGGAATAACAAAATATATATATGCATATACTATATTATATATATACTAATATATATTACTAATACAATATATATTATATCAATATAATATATAGTATAAAAATATATTTTACTAATAACGATTAATATATATATTATATCCATATAATATATAGTATAAAAATATATTTTACTAATAACGATTAATATATATATATATATATATACAAAAAAAAAGAAGGCCATCAATATTTAAAAAAAAAAAAAAAGGAGGCCATAATAAAAAAAGAAAAAGAAGAATGTTCTCTCCTCTTCATCAAGCTTCACGGAGATTACCTCCGACCTCCGAAGATGAACCTCAAAAGAAGAATCTCGAGCCTACAACGGTCAACTCTTTTCAAAGGCGACGGTGGTTAAAAATGCAAATCTCGGTGCTCGCTTCAACCGACATGCTCTGGCTTGCTGACAAATAAAGCAGCACTCACCACTTCCTACCGGATGCATGGATACTTCGTTCCTACGATTCAGTCAAACCCAACTGAATCTAACCTCGGAACATCACCGAGATTCAGTCGAATCACGAAGAAACAGTCACGTCTACTAACACCTTTTGAAAAGACCGACGCTACATGATTCCCTCTCCTCACAAATTATTCGGACCAACCCCCATAGGTACAGGTGCTAATTTTATTAGCTCCCGGGTAGAAGTCGCCGCAATAGGTCCAACGGCGCGTGCACAACCGAGCCTTACCCACTCGTCTGTCTCACAAAAGACAGGTGTTTCAGAAATCACAGGGAACCACGTCTACTATCACCGCTTCACTCGGAAGTGGGAGATATTGAATTATGTGGTACTCAGCCCCACCACCACACTTCCTTGCGCACTCGAGTCTAGTGTGTCCTCACTTTCCATATATTTTTATATTTTTCTAGGACACATACACTTTTAAACACCTGATCTTTGTGATCAAGTTAGAACTTCCGTAGACATGTCTTGCTTCAACATGATTCGAGGATCGGAAGGAAGTCCTGCCGTTGCAACATCAAAGCAACAACGGGTTCAGGCCATCGTCTACGAGCATAGCTCCTAGATCGATGTTAACGGGAAGTCTTCGTGACCCCGGTTTCTTACACGACGGATTGCCTTTGTGGCTCCGTCTGGTTATTACCATCACCGACCTGTCGTTTGTGTCCTCCTAATCTTCCTACACAAGCATGCCGATCTCATTAACACGAATCGCCATGAGGGGGAGAAGGGGACACGCATAAACAAATAGGTCGGACCACCCACCAATCTCCGCCGCGCTCACCACTCTGAAGTCGGGCTCCCCTGCACTTAAATGGAACATTCCAAAGGAGCCTAACACCCCACGCGTACCTTCTTCCGGAGCCAGACAAGCTTCCTTTGAGGCCGAACCAGACAACTTCCTTCGAAGAAGACGAATTCGGCGTCTAGAAGAAGAAGATTGGAGAAGACTTGACGACTGCCTTAGTGGCTACGTCAGGTTATTACCTAACCTGAGTTCCTACCAACGCCATCCTCATGTCCCGACGACGTGATCCTCTTGCCGAAGACGATGCTTCATTTTGACCCATCGCATGACGATCTCCCCAACTTGATCTTCATGAGGGTGAGGCAGTACTAAAGCAAAATGGGAGCAATACCACGATGAAAGTGCAAGATAGATCAGAAACGTTAAATCCTCAAGCGTCGTCAAAGAATCAAGCGAACACCACAGACTTCAAAGATCGAAGTTGCCGCCTCGTGTGCGTCTCTCCAAATCTCAAAGAGAACTTCCCAATTCCAACATAAGGTTGACCAAAAGTAGGGGGAGTTGCGCTACCATCGAAAGGAGAGATCGAACACAAAAAGTAGAGATCCGGCAAGCAACTTCAAACACCTTCCGGCATTTACGAGTTGAGCTTCAAAAGAAGATTAAGAAGATCTGGTGCCGAGAAGAAAAGATCAAGACACGGTGAGCTTGAAGATCTCCAAAAGAAGAGGTCAAAAGACAAAGAAGGAAATTCCTATAGGACTCAGGCAAACGCACTAAGCCCCGCAAAGATAATCCATGCCAAATTGAAGATTGAACACAAAGGGGGAGATTGTTAGGATTATTTTATTGTGTTCAATTAATTAGAATTATCTTTGTAGTTTATTTAAATAGATTTTATTTAAAGAAAGGCTTAGTGTAATTGGCTTGTTAGGGGCCCAAGTATTATATACCAAAATGTGGTATTAATACCAAAACCCTAACACATAATAAAGGTGTATTTGTGTGAAAATCAAAGTGAGCCCCCAACCTCTCAAGAACACACAAGCACCCCACGCGAGCTTCATTCTTCCGATCATCAAATCGTGGTAAGATCGTTTAAATCTTTGTTTAGTTGGATATCTAGGCCTTACAAGCTTTAATGCTATTCGATATAACGGATAGCACGTTGAGACTGCAGAAAAAGGAGATATTGTATATTTACATATTACAATAGTAAGATCGAATGGTAAACAAGTTGTGAAAATATTACCATCTTTTGACCCTGGGCTATACTACACATATCTTAGAACGATTGAATCACATGCTATCGTAAACCAGAAGTTTACTGATGATAATACGTTTATTGTTTGACATGATAGGTTGGGCCATCTCGAGTCAATTATGATGCGGAGAGTAATTGAAAATTTATGTGGACATCTAATGAGGAACCAGAAGATTCTTCAATTTAATGAATTATCATGTATTGCTTGCTCTAAAGGGAAGTTGATTATTCGACCATCACCAGTAAAAATAAAGAATGAATCCATAAGGTTTTTGGAACGTATATAAGGTGATATTTGTGCACTGATACATTCATCGTGTGGACCATTTAGATCTCTTGAATACGATGCACATGCAATATGATATATCAATATGTAGTGTTGGGGATCGTTGCCTTTGAATTCTCGGAATCTGTGTTCCTCGGGAACGTGCGAAATTTAAAATTTTCCGACGGTTTCAAATCCCTAGAATCGCTTGGATACACATAGAAAAAAGACAATGTTAAAGCAACCGTAAACCTCAAATTTAAAGGATCCAGCCATTGTACCTCAAAGCGCGCTAACGAAAGTCGATGATTGCGGTAAAAACCACCTCGGCTACCTCAGTGGCGTGTGCACGGGTTGGTGGTGGCAAGAGAGTCACGTTGACCCGTGCTGAGTCCGGCTCGAAATCTTCCTTGGATGGATAGAGAAGATTACGGCCGACAAGAGATCGCTACAAGCTAGAGTTGTGTTTTTCGAGATTTTCTCCAAGGGAACAACATTTTCGAAAATTCCTCTCTAGGAATTAGGATATGGCTCGAAATTTTAGTTCTCATAGGTATAAAATTCGTCCATTGCTTATTTAGGTAGGTTGTTGATATTTTATCTCTTTGAGATATTATCTTTTAAAGATCATATCCTTTTTGATTTACTAAAGATCTCCAAGATCTAAGGTTTATTTCAAAAATCAAATCTTTTCTTATCTTGTAAATTTTGAAAATTCCTTGTTTTCTAACATTAATATTTACGAAAATTACATCAGAGCAAATACCCATTTTACCATTTAAGAAATAGTGGTAAAATCTCAATTTATCCTTTTAGTAAATCATGGTACAATACCAATTATACCCTCACAATTTACCCATCCCTGATGTTCCGGTCGAATGAGAGTCATGCAATATCAAACACACTGAACTCGACTCTGTGGTAAATCGTGACTGGTGAAATTACGAAATTGCCCTCAATGTCCCACGCGAGTCATTTTTAATGATTTGGTCAAAAACTTAGTAATTTCCCGTCCTTGAAATTCTCATAGGACATTTACCCCGATTTACTCGTGGGCCGTGAATCCCGCCAGACAGATAGACCAAAAATCACACTATGTTGTCAAGACCGCATTTTATCGTCGACCCATGCACTTGTTAAATCGGGCCTACCAAAGCTAGTGACAAGTCAAGACCTCGAAACCAACTCTGTCCGGTCTAAGGTTCGTGCAAATTACTATAGTTAGTCGATCGATAAATTGGCTTTCCAAGCTTTTGGTAGATCAAAACTACGAGTTAGAGTCCAAATACAGACAATCCTCAATTCATCATGTATCAACGTCACGAGCTCCCAGTTCCTAATTGAATGACTGACACAGTCACTTTGGACCCGTCGACAAACAAGTCATTATTATCGATTCGGTCACCCTACCGGAGATATAGACTCATGGACTAATTTAACAGAATAATATTTCATTGGTGCCCCCTCTTTGCCTAGCAGAATCGATGACTAAACTCTAAGCATTGGGGTTTTATTTATTTATCTTCTTGTAGAATGTCCTTTAAAAGAATTATATGATAAATAAATGACATGCCTCAATATCGAGTAAAATCACAAAACTCGATAATATTTTAATTAAAATAAATTATCCGAATACAATATTCCGGATCCGAATATTACATGGGTCGTGGCCATAATTCATCTGATCCTGGAACTGGCATTCCGATGGCACAATCTCAACAATCTCCCACTTGCACTCAATAACATGTACTATGATGCTTTCAACCTCCTCCAGGTGTCGATCAACCATTGCTTGCAATAAAGGCTTGGTGTTTGGGTCTACCATGTTCTCCGCGAACACGGCTTTCTACACGACTATGTAACCATTTTCAACGAACCCACGTACCCGTGGTATTTTTTTTCTATGTGTTTGGATTTGTAGTGAGATCTAGTCTCCCTAGCTTGTGCGATTGCCTCGCTATTGTCACACTACAATGGAACGTGTAATCAACTATGCTTGGGAACGTCTTAAAGTTCTACGAAGAACAATCGTATCCAAGTATCCACTTTTTAATTCTCCATTGTCGTAGGCTATGTCGGGTGCATGCCGAGCATCGCGTACATCAGGCTATCCACTGCGCACGCATAGAGGATTCCAGTAATCTCTCTTCTCTCTTTCTCGCTACGAGGGGAACATAGTATTTGAGAGATAAATCCCATGTCGCATAGGTAAAAAGCCTTTCTCAGATCCGTCCATCTTATATCTAATCAAGACCTTTTCTAAGCAAAGTGCATGGGAGAGACCGATCATTCGATTCACTCTATTTCTAAATAGTTGAATCCTGAAATTGCATGTCGTTTCTCCGGAGTCTTTCATGGAGAATTCATTCGAATGAAACGCTTTCACCTCAGAAAGCATCATGATGTCATTTTCTATCAATATTATATAATCTGCGTACAATACTAGATACGATATCATGCTCCCACTACTATTTTATAGACGCATGACCCATCGTCATTCTTTGTGAAAACGTGGTTCTTGACCACTTCATCGAACTAAAGATTCCAACTCCCCGATGCTTGTTTCAGTCCGTAAATGGACTAGTAAGTCGACATATTTTATGAGCATCTCCTTAAGACGTAAAACCCTTGGTTAGTTCCATATAGAGCTCCTCCCGGAGGTATCTATTTAGGAAAGTGGTATTTATGTCTAACTGTCAGATCTCATATGACAAGAAAAATTTGTGTTGATGTAATTATCGCGACTGGCAAAAAGGATTTCTTATAGTCAATGCCCTCTTTATGACTATAACCTTTCGTTACAACCTAGCTTTGTACATGCCTACGAGTCCGTCAGATCCAATCTTTTTCTTGTAGATCCATTAGCACCCGATTGGTCTAAAACTATCAGGAAGATCTACCAGCGTCCACACTTGTTTTACATACATTGAGTTCATTTCTGCTTTCATAGCCTCAAGCCATTTGACAGAGTTAATATCCAAAAGTGCCTGGTCGAAAGTAGTGGAATCGTCATCGACGATACCCTACATTGCAGCATCTCCATGCTCGACGTGCACCATACATTATCTCTCTGCCTAGCGAGATACTCTACTCGACATGCGCATTTTTAGTTGCATTTGTGACTGCTGGTTATCGACTATCGATACTGGAGTGTCTGAAAGTCCCTCGTTTTTCTCTCTAAGAGTTACCTCTCGGCCTACACCACCCTCTTGAAGTCGTCCTCGAGATAATGGACATGTAGTGCTACGACGATCCCCTGATCATCGTGGAAGTAAAAGTAACCCCATGGAATCCTTGGGGCAACCTACGAAACGACTTTTCATTGACCTCGATTTTAACTTATCTGTCTTAAAGCTTTTTCACAAAGCGGGGCAACCCTAGACCTTAATGTAATTGAAGCTTGCCGTACGACCATTCCAAATCTTGTAAGGTACCTTTTCGACAGATTTTAAAGGAATTTTATTCAAAATATAACCAGAAGTCTTTAAGGCATATCTCCATAATGATATGGAGAGATCTGTGTAAGTCAGCATAGATCGAACCTTGTCAAAAAGTGTTCGACTCCTGTGTTTAGCGACACCGTTCAACTATGGTGTCCTAGATGGTGCAAATTGTGAGATGATGTCGTCTTTTCTATGAAGGTCATCGAACTTGGGACTCATATATTCACCACTTTGATCTGAGCAAACGGCTCTAATAAGCCTCTCAGTTTGTTTTTCCACTAAAACCTTATACTCGAATAATTCAAGAGCTTCGCAATTATGTCTCATCAATGGACTTTCCCTTATCATCGATTAATCATCAAAAAGAGTGATGATGTAGTGGAAATTACAACGGACACTTCACATACGTCTGTATAGATCAAATATATAAATCTATGGCTCTCGTAAAAGTCCCCATAAAGGGTGATTTGGTCATTTTTCCAAGAATGCACAATTCACAAGTTGGACAGGAATCTAATCTGGACAGCTTAATCTCGCCGTCTTTGTCCAGCTGCTCGACCTTTTGGTCGTTCGCGTGAAGTCGGAGATGCAACAGTAGACGTTTGTTCGATCCAATCGAGTTTGTGTTAATTGAATTCACAGTTTCTACTTTGACTCGAACTTGGTTCAAAACAATAATATGGGCACTATGCCCTTGAAGTCAAAATTCCAAGTAGTATACAAAGTTAAGGAACTATTAGTTTCAGAAACTAGTTCCATACTTGAAGCGACAAGGTCAACAAAGGGCGAGCGAATTTTTTCTTGAATCATCAGACAACGTGATGATTTTACCATGTATTTGCAATTTCATATTGTTTTAGTATTATCGAATTTTTCTAACTCGCAAATTATAAATTCTGATTATGTTATTACAACGATGTATTGATGAACTTATCTATGTTGGATTTTAATTAAAATAAGACATTTAGGCCTGGTTGGGCTGAAAGACCCATAAAAAATCCAAATGGTTGATTCTTATAAGAAAATAGAAATGACATCGGACCGCGAAACGCAGACGTAAATTTAGAATTGTAATCTATACTTCGAGGAGAGTGCATCGAGTTTTAATTTGCTCAAAACCAATATCGAGTAAATGCGATATTAATTTTTTAAGTTAGCCAAATTATTGGTTAATGTACAAGTGAAGGTGACTATTGTCACACATTGGAAAAATAACATTAGAATTTTCACCTTATATATTAGAACCCTTTGTGGATTATTCAAAGGCTTGCCTTGTGTGGGCGTACGTGGGCTTATATGAGCCAATATGAATTTTGGTAGAAGAATTGACCCAATTACACCACGCGCGCACACGTGCTCGGGTTTGGGTCCGCAGCTGATACCGAGTCCGAGACCAAGCCGTGAAGTGCCATGTGCGCAATGAGCGCTTTGAAGGCGCATTTTGCACGTATGCATCGTCGCAACGAGCACCGATGAACTTAAATTTATGCTTCGATGATGTGGCGCCGGTGATGATGTATCAACTGTTTAGAGCTCGACGTGGCGGTAGTATGGTTGCCTGGGTGACGTGGAGTATTCGATGATGTGTCAATGTCATGTAGGCACAAGTGGGCAACATGGTGGTGAGTAGGCGCTGACTAGACACACGCATATTTGAAAGGATCCATGAGTCGCAACAGATCGTGATAATGAGCATGAGAGCCATTGGATAAGCAAACTGGTATGACCTGAGAAAACGCCTGATCATTTGACCCAAAACAATGGGTTGAAAGCGAATGAATATTCACAGAATAGCCCTTACACCAAGAGATGCATCTATTCGTTGAATTGCCCGAGTCATTCGAAACCTATAAATAGATCGCTGCAGAGAATTGAAAAACCATTCAAACACCACAACATTCGTTGCATCAAGCACTCCCAGGCCCCTCATTTCCAGAAGCAAGAAAGAGCTCGTTTATCAACTAGATTCGCCATAATTCTATTTTTCGTCGTGCTGCATAAACAGAAGTTGAAGCCGTTATATCTTGGGACGATTGCGTTAATTCAATAACACTGCAATACATGGCTATAATGTTTTGCGGACAATGTATATAATACTTGCCTCGACTTTGTTTTCATAAGTTCAAGACTGATTTTCGACCACCGACCAGATACCTGAGACACAACAATCTGGTTGCATGCCGAACAAATGCATACTTTAGTTCGCCTAGATAACGAAATTCGCATATTAGCATGATGTTCAGTTTATTAGAAATGTCATCCATTAGGCATGACTTTCTGTTTAGTAGAAATGTCTGTCTATTTTATTAATAACACTCCATGTCAGTGTATTGTGGTCACCGTCTGTTTTATTAGAAGATCCAAATGGACAAGAATTGAAGTCTTTTTAAAAGCAAACAACAAATAATGTGTATGTAATGTTTACACGTCGACAAGAATCAAAATTTCCTGGCGAGATAGATTAAGTTAGATAATATATAAAGGGCAAATTCCTTATCAATCCCGATCGAAGTTTCAAATTCCTCTTAAATACCACTTCAATTATTTCTTCTTGTTCAGTACCATTTGGCGAATTTCTTCCTATTCAGTACCTAAAATGGTCTTTTCAATGTTGAAAAGACAAAAATAACCTTACTTCATAGGTTTGGTACCAACAAAACCGGACATCATACCAACTGTTGTCTCTATTATACTAACTATTAACACTATTATACCAATAGAATTGAATATTATACTAATTGTTATCGATATTATACCAACTGCTAACACTATTATATCAATAAATAATGTTATTCTAATTTTACATCAACAAAATTGGATATTATACCAACTGTTGTCGTTATTATACCAACTGTTATAACTATTATACCAACAAATAACATTATTCTAATTTTTTACAAATAAAACTGGGCATTTGACCAACTGTTGTCGCTATACCAACTGTTATTGTTATTATACCAATAAATAATATTATTATAATTTTTATACAAACAAAACTAGATATTATACCAACTGTTGTTGTTATTATACCAACAGAATTGAATATTATACCAACTGTTATCATTATGTCCAGTTTTGTTGTGAAGAAAGGTTATTTTCGTCATTTCACTGTTTGTGATATTAAATAAACAACTTTTCACAAATGAATATTGAACATAAAAAAATAATTCGATGGGTACTGAAAAGAAAATTTAAACTTCGAAGGGTACTGAATCAAAATTTACCGATATATAAATTCCAAAACTCAATTAATGTCATTGTAAGTCCGTGCCCATCATAGCTGTAAGAAAAAGATCTGAGGATGTGTTCTACTACGCAACAGATAGCAGATGGCATCATCATCTCAGACTCAATTAATGCCATTCTTGTAATTTCCAACCTTATCTGTTTTCAGACGCAATCTCTTCTTATCCTCTCCTTATGGAATAAATTGAGTAAGAGAACTTCAACTTCTCCATTTCATGTCACCCTCTCACTCAATATATCATTCAATAATAGAGACCAACAATAACAAAGAAATAAATAAAAGCAAACATATAGATAATAATTGCTATGCTAGCCATGATGGATCATCATCGCAACGACGACGACCTCGAAACCCTGCTTGACCAAGCACGGCCGTTCCTGAGCGGCGACTATGAGTCCGTTCACTCGGACCTTCCTCGTCAGATGTCTGTCCTACGAGCCGCCGGCGCCGGCGAGTGCTGGCACAAGCACGGTAGTTTCTTGGATCATCTGTTGGGTGTCTATCGCATACTGAAGATGTGGAAAGCGCCGGACGCCGTGTGCCTGTGTGGTCTGTTCCACTCGGCGTACTCCAATTCGTACGTGAATCTTGCGATCGTTCCTCCGTCTGAGTGCGGCCGAGATATTGTGAGGGCCCACGTTGGGGACGAGGCTGAGAGGTTGATACATATGTTCTGTGTGGTTCCGAGGCAGGAGATGATACATGACATGATTCTGTTCAAGTATGGCGACGATGAGGAGCTGCTGGAACATTTGAGGTTGTCGGAGGAGGAGAGTCTTCATGGAGGAGAAGGTTTATTATTTTTTTTATTTGTTACTTTTGGAATTTGATTTAATAAATTGGTTCAAAACTTTGACTAAAATTTCAGTAACATAGAGCAAATATGAATATGAACTAGATCTTTGTTAGGAGATGATCAAAATGGTATATTACACTCGTTAAATCGAATAAGAATGAATGAAAAATTAATTACCGTAAAATTTGTTATAAATGTTTAATTTATAATTATTTTTTTAATTTTATAAATTAATTAATTAATTATTTATTATTTTGTTTTGAAAGGGTTTAAAATAAAAAAATAAAAGACATGACTTTTGGGCATAATTACAATTTAAGTTTAAAAAATTTACTTTTTAACCCTTTAACTTTTGAAAGGTCATATCTTTTGATCCAAAACCTTTCTAAAAGTTGTTTTCTTTCCTAAACAACTCTACGGATCCTATAAATAGACTCTCCCATAAGTCCTTATCATTCATTCAGCATCCAAACATTTAGTGTGATTAAAGTATAATCATTCTTGTTTTTAAGAAGTGCAAGAAAATTCCGAGTCTTCAGTAGATTCGTCAATAGTTTTGTTTCGTGGTGTAGCGATATAAAATTCTGAAGTCGTTGTATTTTCGGAACGAATTGCAATAACCCGATGTACTGAAATACAGGACAATAACGTCTTACGGATAATGTACGTAGTACGTGCCTCGACTTCATTCTAACAAAATTTTATTCGAGTTTCTGCAGCCACCGACCAGACAATATACACCAGAACCACCAACTTCTTATCTATTGTATATATATTGTGTGTGTTCATTGATGGCTTGTAGTATGTGGGTAATATATGCAAGTTTTTTTCTTCAGGCAGTGAAGAGACGATGACATGGCGAAGAAAACTCAATTCAGTATGTCCCGCAGAAGGGTTAAAGGTAAAGCACATCAAGACTGGCGAAGAGATGTTAGTTGGTCGAAGGCTTATCGCCACTTTCTTACTTATGACCATGGCTGACTTTAGCGATCAGATCTTCAGTTTTCAAGATGAGTTGTTTCAGAATACAAATGGCCGTCTCGAATTCTCCGGTAATAAAATTTTGATGATTGATGATATATATATATATATATGGCTTAAATATATTTTTAGTCCTATATATTTGAGGGATAGCGTTTTAAGGACAATTAAGTTAATGGTTGCAATTTTAGTCCTTTAAGTATCAAAATTGAAGCAATTTAGGGCCATTTAAGTTAATGATGACAATTTCATTCCTATAAGTATTATAAATGAAGCAATTTTAGGACAGCTAAACCTAGAAATATAATTTCAGTCCGAAATTTATACACGTGGCACCAAAGATGCTGACTTGAACTAAATATGTTTCCTTTTTCCTCCAATTAATCGTCACCTCATAAGTAAAAAAATAAGTAAGAGCTTATTTGGAGGAAAGAGAATAAATTTTAGTCATGCAAGTATCAGAATTGAAGCAATTTTAAGAAAGTTAATCCCGAAAACATCCTTTCGGGCCGAAATTTATACACATAGAAAATGCTGACTTTGACTATTAAGTGACGTTTAATTAAAGGAAAGAGAAAATAAATTTAGTCCAAACCAACATCTTCAGCGCCACATGTGTAAATTACGGGGTGAAATTAAGTTTTTGGGTATAATTTTTCTAAAATTGCTTCAATTTCAATACTTATAAGATTGAAATTGTTACCCTTAACTTAAGTATCCCTAAATTGCTTTAATTTTAATACTTACACGACTGAAATTGCCACATTTAACTTAAGTGTCCTTAAAACGCTACCCCCCCAAACATACGGGACTAAAAATATATTTAAGTCTATATATATATATATATAGTTTTTGTTGAACTTAGATACATGTCATTTTATTTTCAAATCGTGATCGTGATCATCATCAGGTAACAACACGCTTAACTCGCTATGGCCCGGCGACGGAAAACCTGGTTTGTGGATGAACTCCATATCAAGAATGGGAACTATATACACTCTCATAGCCCGGGAAGAGAAAATCCTCTCTAAAACACCGTCCGAAAAAGCCCGAGCAAACGAGTTCGAAAGTTTGGAATTGGTAATCCCGCCGGTTTTTGATCGCTGCACAAGGATTTTAAGCCCGAATGGGCAGATTAGGTCGAGAGATCTTTATTGGGAAGCTGTTTGTGAAGCGGCCAAGATAGGGCTTGATAGAGCCGAGGAGAAGTTGCTAGAGAGTATTGAGAAGAACCCTTTTGTGGGAGAGGGTTATGTGGTCTTAGGGCAGGTTTTTCTTGGGAAAGGGAAGTTTGAGGAGGCTGATCAAGTGTTGCAGAGAGGGCTGAGGTTGCTGCTGCAATGGGGAAGTCCATGGGATAAGAGGATGACGTGGCAGGGATGGATTGCTTGGACAAGGGTTTTGTTGATGAAGGCCAAGGAGAGGACATGGCCGAGTGATCCTTGGGGTATTCTTAATTTGGGTCTTGTTCCTAAGAAGCTTGCCTAACTAATGTATATCAATTGGGAGTTTCCCATGTCATCTAAAAGCATATTTCCTTTTAATTTTCGTCTTTAATTCTTGTTGTCAAATCATAATGCATAAATAGTTGGTCTTTATGAGAATTATATTAAAAGCAAATTTGAGTTTGCACCTATTATATTTTATTTTTACGAGAGATTGATTATATATACTAGTAATCGGTGAACACTCAATGTGCGTGTATCAAAATTTGACCTAACTGAGAATAAAATCAACAAATAGCATTGACTTTAAATGAAATTATATTTAAAAGCACCGAAAAGTATTTTACTAAAATGTTATATAAAAAAAACTCAATATAGTATTTCATTGTATCTAATAACCGAAAAAAAAGGGGTAAAAGAACTCACTTTCCCTTGAGAAAGATCATGAAGTTCGATTCACCAATAACTCAAGGATCACCCGGGCCCAAAAACACCTCTATTCATATGCAAAAACGAAGGACATAAGTATTATAACTGACGAAGCCTACAAGGATGGGTGGGAATAATAAATGGATCAATCACATAAACATAGGAAACATGCCATCATCAAGCAAATATTAGATTTTGGCCTCGGGTTCATTGTTGGGTTAATTAATCCAAAAGCCAAAAATGATTGGTTTTATCAAATTGAGAAGCCGTCATTCGTCTAAACACAAAATCGATGAAAGATTCATTATATACGTTTCGAGGGGAATCTATTAAATATTAATTTACTCAAAACCGATGTCAGGTGAATGGTAAATTAATTTTTTTAAGATTGGACCAATAAAGAGATGTAAAATACATTAAGTGTATAAATGAGGATGGTGTCTCATATTCGTTAGAGCATCTCTCTTTCACTTGTTTATATGAAATTACCTTGCGTTCAATGAATTTTCCTTTGGGCTAAGTGGGCCTATGGCTGGGGGTGTTGTTATGCTCCAAGTAATGACCCAATTGCAACGAACCTCCATGCACCGATGAGCCCAAGTAAGAGCATGGTGCCCGCACCCGAGGCTGATCCTGAGACTGATCGATGTGCCTCGTGCGCAATGGGGGCTTTGAAGGTGCACTTTGCAGGAACGCATCGTCGCAAGGAGCATTGAGAAGCTTAAATTTATGCTCCATTGACTGGGGCCAGCGATGATGTGTCGTTTAGGTGGCTCGCATCGTGTCGGTGATGTGACAGCCTGGGTGACGAGACAAGCGAGATGACGTGTCGAGGACACGCAGACAAGTGAACAAGACGTGCCACTGCGTACGACAAACTGAGGTGGATAGCCCCGCTGGGTCGATGGGGCGCAATGATTCACTACGATAGAGTCGTTGGCGATGGACTAACCCGATCCAGGAACCCGCAATTCGATGTGATGGGTCACAGAACAAGGGGTGGCTCACGTCGTTGTGGTGATGTGGAAGCTCTAGTGATGTGGCAAGCGAGGTGACATGTCGTGGACACATAAGCAAGTGAACAAGACGTGGCACTGATGGGGCACTGTGTACAACGAACTGAGGTGGATGGGTCGATGGGGCGCAAAGGTTGGCGGCGATAGAGCCGTTGGTGACGGACCGACCTGATCCAAGAATTCGTGATTTGAAGTGGTGGATCGCAGGAGAAGGGGTGAGATCTGGATCGTTGGATCTAGATCGAATGGATCAAATTAAATATGAGCAAAGAGCCAAAAGATGTGACTATTCACAGAATAGTCTCTATCCAAAAATTATATCTATTCACAAATTCGCCCCAGAACCTCTCAAATGCTATAAAGAGACCCCTGACGAAACTGGAAATTCATTCATTCATTCAGCACCACTACATTTAGGATAAATTCACTTCACCTCCCCAAATCCCGAAGGCAAAAAAATCCCGAGTCTAGAAGAGATGTGCCCGATAATTTTGTTTCGTAATGCAGCAATAACAAAATTCTAACGTCGTTGTATCTTGGGGACTGTTGCGTTAACCCAAGGCACTGAAATACAGGGTAATAATATTTTACGGACAACGTATATGATACGTGCTTTGACTTCATGTACACACGAAGTTCTGACCAAATTTTAGTCACCGGCCAGACCGACAAGACGATCGCGTCGTAGTCGTAGTCGATTGGTCCCACCAAACGATTGTGTAGTCAGTGAACTCAGCAGCAGCAATGGTACCTTTCTTTCATTCCGAATAGTCATAGCACGAATTGCATTTTTGTTTCCCACTCGACGTACACCTCTAGATCACTTTTACCTTGGAAAGCTGAAATCTTAACTTTAGTGCCCCCATGTCTTCACGTTCTCGATCACTTTAGCATCAAGGTTTGTATTAATGTGTAAGTCGTTGCATCGTGGATGATTGTGATCAGCACTTCGATTGTGCTCCTCGATAAAGTCTTCTGTGTCGATGTCCATTGGCTCATCCTCGTAATCGTTGCGTATGTTATGTTGCACGTTGCGGTTGCGGTTGCGGTTATGATTTCCATCTTCCTCGTGCTCTTGACGATGGGTATCACGTCGATGTATGTTATTGCGGTTTTGCGAGCCCGCTGATCTGAGTATTAATCTCATCGAATCGATCCTCAAAAAGTAGCATGATGCGTCGTAGTTTGCCAGTTATCACCTCTAAAGTCATATGAAGATCTGGTTGCTCGATCTTATTACCGTCCGTATGTGATGTTTTCGAAATGTTCCTACAAAGACTAAAAAATGCTAATATACATATTAATATATATATATATATATGGCGTTAGAAAAAAAAATCCTCACACCTCACAGTTTCACTCGTGTTTTCACTCGCACTCGTTTGTTTCCACTCGCACTCGTGTTTGAACTCAATGTAAGATAAATATGTAGTAGTGAATTGGGTGTTGACTATTCGAGTACTTTCCTCGCTCAAGATGGATGGTATAGACCTCAAACCCAACCACCAAACAAATCCGACAAGGTCCGATAATAGTCTATGATCCCTTGCAATTTGCAGCTCAATAAATAAGTCTAACTCGCTGGTCCAATTTGTACACCAGGTGGTCTAAAAGAAAATTTGACCAAACTAAAAGTTGTTGTCTAGCCACCGTCATGATCGAAATTAACTTATAAACGAGGTAGAAATAAAAGCTAGTAAAAAAAATAAACAAAATCAGCAATTTTATTTTTTGTGAAGCTTTTTTTTTTAATTCAGCATGGTTTTTTTTTTTATTTATTTTTTTATTTTTCAAGATCTTTTTTTTTCGAGCAAACCCTTTTTTTTCAGAAAAAATAAAAAACAAAAATAAAAATATAAAAGAACTAACGAAGATCACCGGTTTTACGCAAAAGGTTGATGTGTGGCGCATTCTTGATGTTCTTCGAACGATTCTGGGTAACGAACCAAATGTGGATTAGCTCTGATACCACTTGATAAGGAACCCTTAGTCCATTTAACTCGAGTCCCCCAAATCGAACTTAGCTCTGGCTTAAAAAGGATCACAAGGTAGTGTCATTGAAAAGAGAGATCGGACTTAGTCGGAAAATAGGGTTGACCGATTTTTATTTAATTTAGTGGTTCAATATTTATTTATTTTATTATTTAATAATAATCTTAAATAAATATTACCAGGATAAAGTTGTTATTGTACCATGACTTAGTTAGAAGGGTAGTTTAGTATTTATCTCAATGGAATTTTCAAAATATTGATTACTAAGGTACTTTCAATGTATATATATGGAAATTTATGATTTTGAAATATATACAAGATCTTTTTGAAAGATATGGTTAGTCAAATATTTCAACCACTTACCATTATAAGTGGAGCTCGAAATTTACATATGAAAAACCTAAGAATATCGGTCACTCGTGTTCTTTTGATGGAAATCTCTCTCTCTCTCTCTCTCTCTCTCTCTCTCTCTGCTATAATCGAATTCTCCTCTAGTGAAGGGAGAATTTCGATTTGACACACCACGAGATCGGCGTGACTTATCTTTCTGTAATCATCAACCGACATTCTTAAGCCGTTGCTCGCTATCGTTCCGGGTATAATGGCTTGATCCCTAAAACTTTGAGATTTAAGACTGTTTAAATGTTATATATTGTTCTATGTGCATCCGAACGATCCTAGAAAATTTGGGTTCCCCGAAAAATTTTAAATTCCGATGCTTTCCGGGAATCCGACGCCATAACCCAACACTTCATTCGACTACGAGTACGCTCGGGATGACAAATTAAGTTTAGTGGGGGTTGTTGAAAGTATAGACTTGATTTGGACATTTGGACTTTTCTAACTAAGATATGATTTAGTATGTCGAGAATTATTAGCCCACTATATAGAAACTTACGGATAACCTAGAGACATCTATCGAATCTTATAGAACATATTTTCAAGGAGAAATTTGGACTAGTGATTTGGGGGTTAAACATTAGTCATACATTAAGGAGATGAAAGTAGTATAAGTAGGGGTCAACCCCTTGGCATTCAAAAACTTGTAATCAGTGAGTTGTAATAGAAAAGTCTCTTTCATTCAATATCAATTTTTTCCATTTTAACAGAAATTCTACTTTTCAGCACATATGTCAAGGGAAGCATGTAATGGAAGCTTTTCATAGCTTCTTGAACTGAACTGTTACAGAGTGGCCTAACTTCAAGTTATCGATACGAACAACACTTTTTGTATTTCTCCTTGTCATGAGTCGTTACTCAGTTAAACGCTAAGAGCTTGTTTAGTAAAATTTTAAATGTTGGCTCATTATATGTTGATGTGTTTCTTAGGTGAGTTTATATAAAATATTTGTTTATATATAATAACTCTAAATTTATGTATATATGTTTATATGTTGATGTGTTTGTTACGTGAGTTTATAAAAAATATTTGTTTATATATAATAACTCTAAACTTATGTATATATGTTTAGATAAATACATATTTCTGGTTGGTTATTTTAAACTCACTAACGAAACAAATATTTTTTTTATACCGATTAATTAGTTTTATATAAATCTTTTTAATTTAAACCATTCTAAATATTAACCATATACCAAACAATCACTAAATATTCCTTTTTTTTTATATTTTTTGTTGCATAAAGGGTTCACATGGCCGTATGGATATCGAGAACTATAAAAGTTATCGTGACACTTTTATTTAATTTATCCAACTTACAAAATAAATGTGGTACGTATATGTATGTGAAGAATTTTATGGTGCTCACCTTATGTGAGTACCTTGCGTGGGCAGCTGTTGATGTGACACTGATTCGTGCCACATCAACATATCATCAGAGTTAATGTGGCAGTAATTGACACATTCTAGGTGTCATTAAGCAACACATCTGATGCTGATGTAGCATCTAGACATGAGACATACCACGATGCCACATCACCGTCAGAGGTGTCGATCAGTGTCACCTAGATGCCACATCAGCATCAGATGTGTTGCTTAATGGCACCTAGAATGTGTCAATTACTGCCACATCACCTCTGATGTTGATGTGGCACGAATCAGTGTCACATCAACATGTATCCACGCAAGGTGCTCACATAAGGTGAGCATTATGTGAGCACCATAAAATTCCTCTGTATGTATGTATATAATATTGAATAAATAAGACGTCAACTAGCTTTCCTATATTCTATTTTTTATCTCTTTAGGTAAAAAGAAAGAAAAAAGGAAAAATTAGGAGGAACTGCGACGTGACCCATCATGTATCTCAATTAAATATGAAGAGTCATCTTCAAAATCAATCAATATGCCCATTAAATTTGAGTAATCAATTTAGAACAATCCACTTATTCAAGGGATGAAATAGATAGAATGATAGTTAGAAATATATAACCAAATAATAGCCAAGAACGAACATTGTGTCCCCTCTCAATTTCATCAGCGCTTACATTCGCCACAGAAGTGAGCTTCCATTGGAGCTCCACAGTTGTAACAAAAACCGCATCCACACCTACACATCACCAACAAGACAAACTAAACCACTGTGTATATATATTATTACCACATTGTTCTTAATATATATCCTTATCATTATATATTAATGATGATTAAGCATATTAATAAAATGGCAAAATTATAATTCTTGGTCACTAAGTATGTTTGTTTTTGTTTTTGGATCACTATGTTTGATAATTGCAAAAGTAGGTCACTAACTTTGTATGTCAAAACAATTTTGGGTTATTTTTTTAATTTTGGGTCACTAAGTATATATATTTTTCGATTTTGGATCACTAAGTATCAATTTTTGAATTTTGGATCACTCATTTGGCTTATTAAAAATTAACCCAAAATTGAAAAATTGATACATAGTGACCCAAAATCGAAAAATATATACTTAATGACCCAAAATCGAAAAAATAACCTAAAATTGTTTTGACATGCAAAGTTAGTAACCTATTTTTGCAATTATCAAACATAGTGATCCAAAAACGAAAACATGTATGCTTAGTGACCCAATTTCATAATTTTGCCTTAATAAAATAGTAATTTGATGAAATAATAACCTGCATTTGATGAGCAAGCATCCAGATGATCTCTGCACATAAAACCTGCAATGGGGACACCTCATCCACTTCTTCTTCTTGGCAAGTTCCATCAGCTTTATGTCGTCGTCGTCGGCGTCATTCTTACCACTCTTTTCTTTCTTAGATTTCTGAAACTTCTTACATGTTAAGCCCGAGTGCCATGGAACCTTACACTCGCTACAAAACAGCCTGTGGCATTCGGGGCACTCACATTCTGGTGTACCATCGTCGTTCTCGAAGGTGGAATAATCGATCATTAGGACAGCCGAACAATCCTTAAAAGGGCAGTAGATTTTCTCCGAACCGACGATCAAAGACTCGCACAACCCATCGCACCACTTATCGTAAACCTCCTTGGGGAGGATACTCCGACAAATCTCGGGCTCCAAAGAGACTTTACAGCCCGAGAAAGGGCATATGATCTTCACAACATTCTCTCTCACCTTGGAATCGACGTATTTCGCCACACACACGGAGCAATACGAATGACCACAGCCCACAATAGTGAACATGTCAACCTTTGGCTTCTTGTGTGCACATACATTGCATAAGACCTTCGATGGCGTCGGTTTATTATGTCTGCTGCTGCCACTGCCGCCGGCGGTTGAATGAACCTTTTTTAGGGTTTTTGAAGTTGAAGTAGCGTTACTCATCACTTTCATTCGGACTGAGGTTTTCATGGCTGGCAAGGCGGGCAACAATGTTTTTCTCCTTGTCTTGGCCATGGACGTCGTCGTCAAGTGTTCCCTTTTAAAATCTGCGAATCAAAAGAAGCATCAATGGCGATGCATTGTATTTGTTGAAGATCAAAAGATTGAAGATAATAATCTCAGAGGAAATTATCATCATCGATCTCATACCATATCCGGCCCCGACAAATCAAGGCAACGATCTTATCTACCTTATGCGAACCACGAAAAGACCATGCCATCAATGTTCAATGTTGTAAAATAGGAAATTAAAATCAATTACAACCAAATTTGCATAACGGCTACTTTATGTACTAGCAAGTAGTATAAATAGGGTCGATTGTAAGACTGCAAAAATAAGAAAAACAATTCTCTATGAAGCAATATTTTACACCATAATTTTCTACAGTATTCAACCAACAATAAATGAGATGGATGTGTATTAAATGTGAAGCACAAAAGTCTCTTCATATAAACTCCAAACAAATACATACCAAGAGTCGCCAAGTGAGAGTATTATTAACTTTGCCTTGTTTATAATAATAATAATAGTAACAACAATAATAATAATATATACATTTGTTATATATGCTGGTTGTAACGGCAATAATTTGTTTGAAGAAAAAATTGTGGGTTTCAAATTAATAAGAGCAGCACAGCAGAATGGTTCCACACCTTGAGAAAGTAGTACTTAAATTACGCACGAGATTATTAACTTTTGAATTAATAAAATAAAATAACTAAGCAGTGCATTATATTAATTGTAAAAGGAAGAAGTGATCCAAAATCAGACGACAAAATCTACCATCCATGAATCGTAGTACTGTTGGAGATTGTTTCACAATCGCATGTATGTGTATGTATGAACCAAAATAAGCTTAAAATAAGGTGCATACATACTAAATTAAAAATTCATGACAAATAATGATTATAAAAAAAAAAAAAGCCAAGATGGGGTATTTTATTTTTGATTCATGTCAACAGCTAATATGCTTCGTGTCAAGTAAATATCACTACAACTAATTCAAAATACGATGACTATCTTATATGTTCGATTTAGTTCAAAGTATCCACCGTTTTAAACAAGACCCATAGTAGGAATTTTACTTTATAAGGATTTAGGAAATTATCTATACCTTTTCTTCTTAGGTGAAGAATGAGAGGAATCAATTTTGTGGCTATCACTATCTTCGTACTTTCACAGTAGGTGTTCGACAGTAGAAACCATTTCAATAATATGTTCTTTTCTTATATAGAGAGAGAGGTTGAATGAAGGGAGAGTTGTGTATTCGTGTGTAGAGTTGGTCTTTATATAAGAACCAACTTTTGCACGATGAGTGATGGTGTGACCACTATTCTCTCTTTCTCTCCCTTTTAAATTTAAATTAAAGGATACTTTGAACATTTTGGAAAACTAACTTTCGCTTACTTGCACACGTTTGAAGAAAAAATAAATTCTTTTTCTTTTTTTGGCGATTTTATTAAGGTTAATTCTAATCACATCACCATGGATTCTATTCACACCCCCTATTAATTATCTCATAAATAATTACATGATTTGTATTCTTTTAATTAAATTTTTTTTACTAAATTAAATCCTAAATCATTTCCATTAATGAGTTATTGCCTTTGACCAATTAAATTATATCATTTTCCATTACAAATTTATTGATGCGTGGATTTTAAAAAAAAAAAAAAGAAAAAGAAAGAAAATGAAGGAATTATCAACTATATTATATAGATAAAATTTTATTAACCAATAAAAAAAATCTAAACCTTACATATCTACATAATAACGGAAAATATTGTTTAGGTAATATGAAAGTAAATATTACGTTTATTTCTGTATTTAAAATGAAAATTATTACCTATTTCAGTATTTAAGATGAAAATAATTACTTATTTTAGGTCTATATGTATAGGTTAATAGTAAATATTTATATTGTGTAATTTTTTATCTAATAAGTTAAATATTAATATTGATAAATTTAAAAATACTAATATTTTTAAGAACAAAAGTGAGAATTCATCTTAAAATATACTGATATAATATAGAAATAACTTGATAAAAAGTATATTAATAGTAATAACAACTGGAAATGTGGTAAATTTCTGGTTGCTAAATTTAAGGTAAGCAAAATTAATTTAGTTTCAGTTTAAAGGCGTCCCAAAGTTTTTTACACCCCCAAATGGGGTGTGAATAGTAGTACCATTAAATAAGTCGATAAAGGAATCAATTTAATTTAATAGTCAACTTTAAAATCAAATGGATAATTCTTATAATAACTAAATAAATATGTAAAATACCCAATTAATTATTTTACTCCTTTTAACTTAATATACTTAATCCAACGATTGAATTAAAGTTATGTCAATTAATTCAATTATTGAATATATCAATTTCATATTGTCATTTTCAAAATTTATGTAATCGTTTAGGTTCACGGCTAATATTAGTAGTGGGTTTACAACTCATTCCTAATTAATTTTAATTAACTCTTTAGCTTCAATAATTCACAAATCATGGTACCACCTAGAAGTGATATGATTATATAGTGTTAAGTGAAATAACGAATACACAATTTTTTTTAATACAAATACATACATATATGGAAAAAAAATACAAATACATACATATAAGATCATTTTGACAACTAATTTTTCGATTAGAACTTGGGCTTGGATTTATAAGCCAAAACCCAATTGATCTAATATCTATTATTTCATTTGATGTTTACATTGTTCTATAATGTGATAAGGAATTATTTCACTCGAGAGCCGAATTCCGAAATTCATAAAGTTATAAAACATCATTTACTTAACAACCATGAACTTTAAGACCTGGATATTGGAAAAATAATAATTTGGAACTAATAATAGTTAATGATTAGTCAGACTCGATGAACAAGTTCCAATCATCATATATCAAACTTATTTTAAATATTGAATCAAGATTCGTAAGAATTTAATATTTTGAACCTTAGACATGGACCACAAATAAAACTTAAGAAACTCGTGCAAAATTCATATATCGAGGTAGAAAGAATATACTTGTGAATGTGGTGGGTAATTATGGAAAAAAATATATGAAGTCGATAATTTACTTTTTTATATATATAAGAAAAAATGACAAAACCTGATTACATTTGTCGGATGCTATTTGTTCATTCAATAGTTTAGAAATGTGGAGTCGATCAATAGTTTAGAAATGTGGAGTCGATCAATGTCACGATTGCTAATAACTTAGACAAATTTTTCGCGTCGAACTTGCGATAGGGCGCAAATGACACGATGTTGTCGCACCGCATCACTCAGCCAACACTCAGATATTTCAACGACGACCCTCTTCGAAACCAACACGCTCATGCTCTCGTTTGTTTTGAGACTCCACAGTCGAACTCACACCAACGAGATACGAACAAGTACAAATGCACACAAAATTTACGAGAGCACTCTCTCAACCCACTTCGACTATATTTCGAACGGGCCCTTAAGCCTACACACTCAAATGCTCGTACATACAAGTCGATCACTCGCACGCTTGCCTAACTTGCTAGAAATAACTCGATATTATGACACTTGGGGCTCTCGAAATGCCTATCCCGGCTATGACTTCTTCTCTTCAAGACTTTGATATTCACCTCACTTCTTTCAAACTCTCTTGTTCTTTATAGTGGTCTTTTCTCTCAAGCTTCTTTCTATCTTATCTTTTGAGGGATAAGTGATAAGGAGTGAATAATTTTCCTTGCCTTTGCTCCCCTTCGCTTTCCGCCAAGTAAGCTCTAGGTGACAAGTGTCCTTTCCACCTTGTAATATTCGGCCAATGAGCTTCAAGGAAAGTGGAAGGAATTGCCTAGTCATCTCTTCATGTGTCCACCTAGTTATCATTCCATGAGATGAGTCATCACTCCATGGCTTAAGATGATAACACATGGATTAACCCTCTACTTAGTGAAGACTCCACTTATTAAGTGAGTGGAGATTACTTGCTCAACAAGTAAATGTCCCTTGGTCATGAAGTCAATGGTAAATCCCGAGTCAAAGTCTTCGAGTCAACTCTGAGAACTCATTGGGTTCCGTATGCACGCTGATTGGGACACGCGAACTATTTATTGCGCGCGCATGTGCCGCAAGTCTGCTCGAGCGCCCGCATTCCCCGCGCTTCTTTTGTGCTGAATCCCCCCAACGCGGTGCAAAAGCTTCTCTTGTCCAACGTCACATGCCGTAAATATCCCATATGACGTCTCACACCAATGTACCAAGTCCAGATCGTGTGCGTCGTGACCAACTCGCGATGCTAATGTGTGGCCGAACTTTCACATCCGACAATGTTCGGTTGACAATCATATTTTGCCACACAATATGGGCTGACTCCGAGTCTCTGTCGCTGGCCGGCCACCCGAAGTCAATGGTCGACCTCGTAATAATCAACGCCAACCCTTTGAAAACACACAGGACCATACCGTACACAAACAGAACTTATACAATTCCTTAGCCATCTTCAACCCACGATACAAAAATACAATCCATTTTATACAAAAATGTAGTTGTTGGAGTGTTTTTACTTCAACCTATAAACTCTATTTTCTACACTAATTTTTACTCCAACTTATTATTAACTCTATTTTTTACACAAAAAATAATATTTCATACATATTTCTACTTATTATTATTATTGAAATTAATTTTTTAAAAATAAACATAACTTCAATTTAATTTTATAAATTAAGTATAGTTAAGATTAATTAAATTTTAATTGTTACATAGTAATATAATTTTGTCCGCCAGTCAGACTTTGTTCTGTTGGGAATATGGGACTCCAACATGTTCATGGCCGTGAAGGCGGGCATCGAGCTACATTTCATCCATGCTTTGTTCGAAGTTGATCCTAGCTTGTTCTGATCCATTTTCGAATTATTCGAGTTTTGGATCTCAATATCCTAACACATGCCTTAGCTGCTAGGCCAGGTGGTGCGTCGTATCGCAGTAATTGGGCCCCGTCTCAAGTTTGTAATGGAAACCAGCTCCGAGTTAATTCGGCCGAGCTGGCTCATTCCCTCAATCAAGTGAGGCCCCTTGACTACTTCTCGGCGCTTTTCTACACTTCAATCGACTGTAGAGGGCGAAGGTGAAGCAACAAATTTTCAGTAAATTCATAACAGAAGCATATGAGTTATTTCGGAACATGAATCTTATGATTTTTCCTAGTCGCATAAGTTTATATATATTATTGACCTACAGTAATTATACATTACTAAGACCCGTGGAAAAAAAACTAAAAGTATATATACATGGGAGTGGTGAATGAATTAAGAATTTCATTGCGCAACCAAATCTTTTCTTGGAATCTATAGATGAAATCAAGTTTGGGCTATTAAATAAAAATGATTTAAAAAATAAAGGGTAGGAAGTAGAGCAAAATGGTGAAGCACTATTCTGATAATCATTACAAATATTACACAACAAGTTATAAAAACTAAAAATATAATACATAGATAGGCAAATATTGTCATATAAAATTCGTTACGTTGCGTCGAAAGTGAAAAACGTTGAAATTTAAAAAGCGTCACGTTAAAGTTAAAGTGACATAACATATAATAATTATTATCTAACATAATAGAATTTAATGATATAATAATAATTATTATCTAACATAATAGAATTTAATGATATAATTCCATTCAAAGGCGCAATTAAAGGTCATCCGAAACTGGCGGCCAAAGCAAACATGTTCCCCCAATCTATCTGCACGCATATCGCGGCCACCATGTAACTAACTACATATAACCCCACCTATGACAAAATTAATAACTTATTTCAACATTTTAAATAATAATATGATATTGAAACTTTACTCATTTTTTCTTTTTTTTTTTTTTACTGTCACGAGGTATCCATACTCGAGCTGGCTATGGGCTAGCCCCTAAATATTGGCGTGGGCTTTGCGCCATACAGACCTGACGGAGGCTTAATTGCGCCACACACTCCAGTGGTGAGACTAATCCCCGATGTCAGATAAATATGTCTCAAACCCACTTGACTAAGTTATGTTAGATAAATACGTAATATAGGAGATGATTAAAGGAAGATATCTCCTCCGTAGCTCGTTACACAATGCTTGCCTTAAGACATGGGATTGCCTGGAAAAAAGGGGCACCATTTGTAGTAAACGCAGCTTAAACACAAACTTATGACCCAGACGTGGGTGGGCTTTTTTCTAAGGAAAAAGTATCTCATGGAGGAAGCAAGTCAATCCCAGAACTTTCCTATATAGTTCTGAAGGAAAGGGAAGAGGATTTGGACTTCTTGAAAAAAGTCTAGTTCTACTTCTCGTAAACAACAAGAAATAGCAAACAAAAAAAGAAAGGGTAGGTACAGCTAGTATCCCTTTACTTTAAGTAATTTCAATTGATTTGGCAGAAATATGTAAAATTGTCCCTCCACTTGACTAAGTTATGTCAGATAAATACGTAATATATGAGATGACGTGATAGGCATAGCTAATTTAGAAGTTGGCAAAATACGAACAATAACTTTAAAAAAAATGGTAATTTAGGGACATTATACGCTACGACCCTGTATTTTGACCCAAACCCGCTTATGTAACGCCCGACCCGCTGACATGTGCGCTTTAATGGCACGACACATCATTAAAAGTATCCGATGTGGCGCCACGTCATCGTCTGAAATTAAAAAAATAAAAATAAAATCAATTTTTGAAATAAAAAAATATTTGTCGGGTGCTTCAGGCGATCGGCGATGTTGGGTTTGAGACGCGAAAACAAAAAAATCAATTTTTGTTTTTATTTTTTTAATTTCAGACGATGACGTGGCGCCACGTCGGATACTTTTAATGATGTGTCGAGCCATTAAAGCGCACTTGTCAGCGGGCGGACGTTACATCAGCGGGTTTGTGTTAAAATACAGGGTCGCAGCACATAATGTTCCTAAATTGTCATTTTTTCGAAAGTTAGTGTCCGTATTTTGCCAACCCCTAAATTAGTTGTCTTATAACGTCACCCCTAAATTACGAAAAAAAAAAAAAAAACATTTAAGCCTTTTAAATAATAATATGATATTGAAACTTTACTCCTCGTTGATAGTTGGTTAAGGACTTTCAAACTTCCCAAAAAAAAAAAAGAAAAACACATCCTCATCCATATGTCTTTAGATTTGTATGTTGTCGACAAACACACACACACACTGAGACTGTTGTTAATAAAACATATAGATATTTATTACAAGACTGATGGTCGGAAATAAAATAAAAATAAATTAGGACAATAATAAAAAGTTTCCCAATTTAGTTCCAGGATAAACGGATGCTGTTATTTATCAATGATGAAAGGATAATTCATCCCACACCGAACTATTTATAACTAAAATTCATGACGTTCTAATTAAGTCAAAGATTAACCATATTAATTTATTAAGCGAATGATAATTTTGATGGTTGCGTCATATATATATAAATAATTACATGCTGAAGTAATAATTTTCTAATTAAATCACGCATATAAGTAGTCTAATTTATTTTTTTTGTTAAAAGATCATATAAAATGGGCTTAAATTTGATGGTAGCGTTTTAAGGACACTTAAGTTAATGGTGATAATTTTAGTCCTGTAAGTATCAAAATTGAAGCAATTTAAGGTCATTTGAGTTAAGGGTGGCAATTTCAGTCCTTTAAGTATTATAAATGAAGCATTTTAGGACAGCTAAAACTAAAAATCTAATTTCAGCCCGAAATTTATACACGTGGCACCAAAGATGCTAACTTGAACTAAATTTATTTTCTCTTTCCTCCAATTAATCGTCACCTCATAAGTAAAAAAAAATAAGTAAGAGCTTATTTGGAGGAAATAGAATAAATTTTAGCCATGCAAGTATCAGAATTGAAACAATTTTAAGAAAGTTAACCCCAAAAACATCATTTCGACCCGAAATTTATACACATAGAACCAGAAATACTGACTTGGACTATGAAGTGACGTTTAATTAAAGGAAAGAGAAAATAAATTTAGTCCAAATCAGCATCTTCGGCGCCACATGTATAAATTCCGGGCTGAAATTAAGTTTTTGGGTATAACTGTCCCAAAATTGCTTCAATTTTAATATTTATAGGACTGAAATTGTCACCCTTAACATAAATGTTCCTAAATTGCTTCAATTTTGATACTTACAGGATTAAAATTGCTACCATTAACTTAAGTGTCTTTAAAACGCTACCCCTTCAAACATACGGGACTAAAAGTATATTTAAGCCTATAAAATGGTCAATGCTATATAGACTTTTAATTTGAAAGAGTGCTATTGTTACGATGCCCCACAACACAAACAATCATTTAAGAGGAAGCACATGTTCGACACAATAATTGGATAAATATTCCTCCTAGATCACTATTATCATTACCCAAAATACAATACATCATTTTTTTTAATAAATCAATTGTACAATTGAAAAAATCTATATTAAAACCTCCCCCATCCTTCTTACACCCGACCAAACTTCACAACTCTTCAAAATAAAATCAAAAAAGAAAAAAAAAAATGAAATCTTCAATATTTTTCACGACTATAATTTATATGATCATCACATCCTTGGCACTAACGTTCACAGCCTCAACGTCTAGCAATGTAATTGACAACAACCATCCAAACGCAGCAGATTTTATACGCAACAATTGCAAAACCACACTATACCCCTTGACGTGCTTTCACTCGCTGGCGGGCTATGCCAATGCGGTCCAGCACGACCCGGCCCGTCTGGCCCGCATAGCCGTAGGGGTGAGCCTTGCTCGAGCCAAAGCCACAGCACACTACATAGCAAACCTGACCCGCAGTGCCGACTACGGACCGGACCCGCGAGCCGCATCAGCCGTCCGTGACTGCTTCTCGGTCATGAGCGATGCGGTGGATCAGATTCGGGCCTCACTCAGGCAAATGAGAAGGCTCACTGGTAAGAGTTTGTTCGAACTAGGGTTTTGTAGGTACACAACGGACTTTTTATTCCATACGGTGAGCTTAGTTTTTATCTAACTATAATTTCATGTATATATATATATATATATATACAATTTTATATGTAGAGGGCGAGCAGCTTAGGTATGAGTTGGGGAATGTTCAGACATGGATGAGTGCGGCTATAACAAATGAGGACACTTGTACTGATGGATTTGCTGATGACATGTACTATGATGAAAACGACGGTGATGGCGGCGAAATGAAGAATGATGTGTTCGATAGGATTGTGAAGGTTAAGGAGGTGACAAGCAATGCTCTGGCCCTTGTAAATGGTTTTGTGGCTAAGATATAATTGTAATGATTCCATGACAAGCAATGCTGTTGTCTTTTTTTAATTTGTCTTTGTTTTTAACTAGAGTGGCTTGGCTTGGCTTCTTAATTGTTAGAAAATTGTGTGTTGCTTTGGTTTGGTAGTGATAATGCTGTGCAGCTAATGTAGTCGTCGTCGGGTCGTCATGCATGTTAACAAGGCGGAAGGTTTGGCAACTTTAACTATGTTTATCAATATTTTGCATATAAGTATTTTAAATTAATCTTTCCCCCCACACAACTCAACTATGTATAACACAGCACTTGATGATTGCTTTGCTTTGTTTTGTGTAAGGGCTTAGCTTACGAAGACGACCTTATTTATATTTAAGGTATTCAGAACAAGAAATGATGAGTTTTCAGTATTTATTTTGAAACCAAATGAGTTGACGATGGATTTTGTGGAAGGAAACTCTTGATTTATGGAAACAAACTAAAAGGGTATAATTGTTTTGTATTTCAAAGTTAAACTAGGTATATATAGCAGTACATGCTTGTGAAGTTTGAACAAAAAAAGCTCTCCACGAATGGCAGTTATTGTACTGAATTTGTAAGTAGGCCGACCTGAGGGTTTCCTTGAGCCCACTTTGAACGTAATGAATCGGCTCCAAGGGCAGTACTAACTATTTCTTTTTGGACCTTCAATACGATGATGATGATGATGATGATTGTTGAGTAAAATGAGCCTAAAACCTCAGAATCAAAGCTTGGGATGATCACAGCTTCAAGAACAGTTTGAAAATGTTGAATTCTGCAGATTAAATGTGAGCCATCAGATCTTTGGCGCCTGATCGAAGGGTTCAGGTTTAAACTTTAGAGATTAAATAAGGGACGTCGGATTTGGTGGGTGAGAGATCGAAGGGCTAAGATTGTATCGCGCCATGACTTAAAGAGTCGCTGCAACATTTAATGAGCAAGTTGGGCACGTGGTACAAGTCAGGATGCTCAAAGTACTACCCGTCAAAGCATAGTAGCAGAAACAGTTATTTTATACTGTTATAAATATCAGAACATCAGGTTTTGAGTAGCTATGTTCTTGAGTTCGTAACTTTCTGTAGAGTGCGATTTAGCGAGATGTGCAAACATGAAAGTTGTAGTGGATGTGGCAAAGTTGTAAATCCTTCTTTTCGTTTGAATAGAAAAGGCTTTGTTGGTCCGTGCAGTAGGCTGAAAGTTGCAGTCGAACCACGTTACATCTTTGTGTTCTGTTTCTTATTCGCTTGTTGTTTTCGCATTCGATCGACTTCAAGATCGTTGTTCTTGATTCGATCAACAAACTCAAGTGAAAGAACATCAAGTTGTGAATCGAGGGGCGCTGGAATTTCAACAATTGGTGCGGCGAGCGTAGAACGACGCGTGACAAGAAGATGGCGGCAACTCGGTTCGAAATGGAAGTCTTCAATGACCAGGGAGATTTTGGCCTGTGGAAGAAGAAGATGAAGGCCCTGCTCACCGAGAAGGGTCTTGAGGAGGCTCTCAAGCCTGAGGCCGAGATGGAACCAAAGGACATGACAGCTGCGGCAAAGAAGAAGATGAGAGAAAGTGCATATTCATCTTTGATTCTATGCTCATCATACCAAGTGCTGCGTAAGGTGGCTAAAGAAGACACGGCAGAGGAGGTATGGAAGAAGCTAGACGCTCTTTACATGACCAAGTCCCTTGCCAAGAGACTCTATTTGAAGGAGGCCCTGTATAGGTTTCAAATGCAAGAGGATCAGCCCTTAGATGCGCAACTTGACAGATTTTCGAAGATGATCTTGGACTTGGAGAATGTGGGCGATGAAATGAAGGATGAGGACCAAGCGTTGTTGTTGCTATGTGCCTTGCCACCTAGCTATGGTCACTTCAAAGAGGCCCTGCTATATGGAAGGGGAAGGTTGAAGCTTGAGGACGTTTTATCAGCTCTGAACTCGAAGCAGCTGAGCACAAAACAGAATCAGGAAAGCATGGATGCTGCGCAGCTACTCTTTGCTAAAAGGAATGATGATTCTTGGTCCAAGAAAGGGAAAGGAAAGAAGAAATCTGAGCCTAGAAGTCCTGTGAAGTGCTGGCACTGTCAGGGTGAGGGCCACATTCGAAGAAACTGCCCCAAGATATCAAGAACAAACTCAAGCCAAGGTATGTCTCATGCTGCAGCAGATTTAGTGGAAGATGGAGTTGAATATGCTGAGATCTTGAATGTTTCCGGGCAAGAAGCAAAGCAAGAATGGATCATTGACTCAGGGTGCGGCTTCCATGTCACGTGTAATAAAGATTGGCTGCAAGATTTCCAAGAAACGAACCAAGAAAGTGTGAAGCTTGGAAATTGAGATTTCTGTCAGATTTTAGGCGTCGGATCTGTGCGTTTAAGGCTGGAGTCAGGGAACTTAGGTGTTCTAAGAGATGTTAGATATGTTCCTAAGTTGAGAAGGAACCTAATATCGATCGGACCATTGGATGAAAGGGGTTTCATCACAAAAACTGCGGGTGGAAAGATTGAAATCTTGAAGCAGGGAAGGCTGGTTCTGTCAGGGTATAAAAGGCACGGTATCTTCGTGCTCGAAGGCTGTATTGTCGAGGCGAGCAAGGTTCAAGATACTAGGAAGTGTGGAGACTTGAACAATGTCCAAGAAGACCCACAGAAACCTCATATTGAGGTGGAGAATGATGCTGTAAAACCTGAGGTTGAAGCTGTAATAGCAGAAAATTCAGATTCTGCTACAAGTCAATCTGATGAAAATGGCTCTGATTTTGCACGTTCCGATGATGAAATGGAGATGGTTTCAACTAGGGAAGGAAGTAGTATCAGACCATGTTCGGAGGTAGCATCCACAGAAGAAGAAAGTACAGAAGAAGTGGATGAAACATCACACAATGGCTCGATGAAGATGAGTGAAGTTGAGTCTTCACAGGTGAAAGCTGAGGTCTTGGCTGCAAGGAAGACCAAGACGCTTGGATCATGTTGCTGTAGATGGGTCTGCAAGAAGACTCATGAAGCTAGGAAAGCGAGGGATTCATCGAGAAGGATGAAGAGAAACTCGAAAAGCCAAGTTGGCTCCAAGTGGGAACTTTCAATCTTGCTTGGAGCTGATAAGGCTTCATTCGAGGTTCGAAGTTGCTAAATGAAAGGTAGACCAACAAAGCAGATAAGGGGCGTCGAATGAAGGTGGAGCCTTGGCTTAAAAGTACAGAGAAATCGAAGGATAGCTGCAAGGTTCAGACAAGGACTTGTCTGTGAAGTTTTCTGCCGATTTGAGTTGTGTGTTTCGAGCTAGTTTAGTCATTTTGGTTGGACTGAAGAGGTGAAGATCATCGAGTGCTTTGAGGGTTCTAGGCTCAAGGTGGAGATTGTTGAGTAAAATGAGCCTAAAACCACAGAATCAAAGCTTGGAATGATTGTTCAAAAGCTGGAATGATCACAGCTTCAAGAATAGTTTGAAAATGTTGAATTCTGCAGATTAAATGTGAGCCATCGGATCTTTGGCGCCTGATTGAAGGGTTCAGGTTTAAACTTTGGAGATTAAATAAGGGACGTCGGATTTGGCGGGTGAGAGATCGAAGGGCCAAGATTGTATCGCGCCATGACTTAAAGAGTCGCTGCAACGTTTTTATGAGCAAGTTGAGCACGTGGTACAAGTCAGGAAGCTCAAAGTACTACCCGTCAAAGCATAGTAGCAGAAACAGTTATTTTATACTGTTATAAATATCAGAACATCAGGTTTCGAGTAGCTATGTTCTTGAGTTCGTAACTTTCTGTAGAGTGCGATTTAGCGAGATGTGTAAACACGAAAGTTGTAGTGGGTGTGGCAAAGTTGTAAACCCTTCTTTCCCTTTGAATAGAAAAGGCTTTATTGGTTCGTGGAGTAGGCTGAAATTTGCAGTCGAACCACGTTACTTTTTGTGTTCTGTTTCTTATTCGCTTGCTGTTTTCGCATTCGATCGACTTCAAGATCGTTGTTCTTGATTCGATCAATACACTCAAGTGAAAGAACATCAAGTTGCGTAAAAACCAAACCAAACCGAAGCTAGAAAATTTTAGAAACCGAAAATCGAACTGAAATATTCATTTCGATATTTCTGAATTTTCAGGTTAGTTCGGTTACCCGACTAAAAATGAAACTTTAAATTGTAATGATAATTTTAATATTATTTATATTGTTGGAAGTATAAAATGTCTATTATATATATATATATATATATATTATGTTTTTACAAATCAAAAAATAAAAAAAAAATTCAGTATTTAATTCGATTCGATTTCCCGAGATAATAAATCAACCCGAATCGAAATTTTTCGGTTATAAAAAATGAGAAGCGAATACAAGTGAAAATTCAATTTCGGATCGTCGTTCCGATCGGTAAACAAGAACTTTGAACTACATTTCTTTACCACTTATCTCAATATGATATTAACGATTTCTGCATTACTATCAGAATTATAATCATTTCAATTTTCAGTTCTCGTATATACAGTTTGAACTTTGAACAACCCTAACTTCCTATACGAAGGTGTTGGATCCGAAACTGAATGGATCAATATTCCTTAATCTTGATCAGATTAAAGAAGGCGTATACGATAACATAAATAAACTTTATGCGGAATAAAATCAGACATTAAAGTTTCATAGCGTATGAATGGATGAGAATCGAGTTTGTGTATCTTCCAAGTACGAGTACATGAAACTTTTAGATCGGAGAAGATGAGAACACTGAATAACCGTATACTGTAGTCACAAGGGTTTTACAGGAGTGGTGATTGTGATTGTTTTGTTGTACTGCACTTATGGACAACACCTATATATATAAATATCATAATGGACTGATCCGTAAATAAGCTCATCAGATATTTATGTTTCAGTCCTCAGTAATTCAACATAATTATTAATTAGCCTCACGCGTCTCATGTAGTTACGACAGACCCCTTTAAATATAATTGATCACTGAATGAGTCCTTTAACTTAATTCCGATGTTTTGTATACGACTAATACCACAATATATGTATGTCTACATGTCCAAACGTTAATGATGCTTAAATACATTGTCTATTATAATCGATAAGCCTAAAAGCTACAACATCTGCTATGACACATAAACTTAATTCGTCACACCCATACGCACAACATGCTCCTTAAATACAGCGGGTGCTAACGCCTTCGTAAGCGGATCTGCAATAATAAAATCTGTTTCGATATTATCAATGCTTATATATCCACTCTGAGTTTGCAAATCTCACTAGCTATTTCTCCGCTTCGATCACGAAATCATAATTTTCAAACTGGACGGTCTTGTCCCAGTCCATGCGGGAATCTTCCCTTCTAATTGATTACCCGGAAATATCTGGTTTAATTAGCTTCGTGGTTTCCTAATGAAGAAGGTATTATCGACCTGATAGATTGTTATCGTACAAATTCAACGATAGCAGATAACTTGGAGATTTCCCAATGAGCATGAAATTTTTCCATTCAAGTTATTGCTTCCAATATTTATCACAGAAAGTAATGGCTCTAGTTCATCTAGCACTCCTGAAAAATTTCCATTCAAGTTATTGTCATACCAATGGTCTGAGATAGGTCGTAAATAACGAACCCGAACGAAGCTTTATATCTCGCTCAGAATAGGTCGCCGGTGAAAGCTGTTTCCTTTCATGTCTAGCGAGACCAAGTTTGTGAGATTGAAAACCCAATGAGTGTACCAAGTTTTTGGCTAGACAAGTCGAAGAACTCATCAGACAGTCGAATAATTCAAATGATGGAGATAGCAAGAAGATATAAATGCAGCTCAATCAAAGCTGGGCAACCTATTAATAATCGACAAAATAGGACCAATATGATTGATTGCAAGAACAATATATATATATATATCTATATATATATATACAAAGACCTGATGCAATTTTTTCTGGCTGGCTGTTTTGAAATAAACAAAGAGAAGGACACGAGTGACTGTTCTTTTTTAAACCAATAGCAGGGTGAAACTATAGCAACAATATATATATACTGTTATAAAATATTTATTTTATGATATATTAATCTTTTATGATATTATAAATTATAACAATATAGAGACTAAACTTATTATATTTATAATATAGAGACTATAATGAATAAGCGTGAGTGGAGTTTCTAGTTTCTTCTGTACACCATAAAATGAACTATACGCTAAGGCTATTTATAGGCTAGATTTTACCTGGACATTAAATTCATTCGGCACACATATCAATGGACATTCATATAATATCATATATTTATAATACTTCCCCTTGGATGTCCATTTAATCTTTCTGACCCGATAATATTAGTTGTCTCGTTAAAAACCTTACTAGAAAAAACCCAATATGATAAAAACCTAGTGAAGGAAAAAAGAGTGCATCGTATATTATCTCCCCCTGATGTAGGCATCACTCGAGATCTCTGAGCTTTCGAGGTCCAATTAAACAAACAAGCTTTTCGAATGTCCTTGGAGGAAGTGCTTTAGTGAATAGATCTGCAGACTGCAAGGTTGTCGCTTGAGCCGACTTGTTGTACGTCAATTTCGCCGGTCTTCTGAAGCTCATGTGTATAAAAGAATTTGGATGATATATGTTTGGTTATATCACCGTAGATATACCCTTCCTTTAATTGATCGGTACATGCTGCATTATCTTCATATAAGATTGTCGGGGATAAGTTTTCTAATAATAAGCCACATGTTTGTCGTATATGCTTAATTATTGATTGCAACCAATCACATTCTCGGCGAGCTTCATGAATTGCTAATATTTCAGCGTGATCAGACGAAGTGACGGTTAAACTTTGTTTAACTGAACGCAATGAAATAGCAGTTCCGCCATATGTGAATAAATAACCAGTTTGCGATCGAGCATTATGTGGGTCGGATAAAAATCCAGCATCTGCATACCCAATTAAATCTATTTTTGATTCATTCGAATAGGATAATCACATATCAGTTGTTCGTTGAAGGTATCGAAAAATCCTTTTAACACCATTCCAATGTCGACGAGTCGGAGAAGAACTATATATTGCCAATAAATTTACAGCAAACGCTATGTCAGGTCGCGTATGACACGTAAGATACATAAGTGCTCCAATAGCACTAAGGTATGGTACTTCAGGACCGATTAATTCTTCATCATTTTTACGTAGCATGAACGGATCTTTATTCTTCATCATTTTTAATAGATGAGTTTTATCTAGTCATGCCCAACCGCCGGTTTCGGTTAACCGGCGGTTGGCGGTTGGTCCACGCCATGTAACCGGCCGGGGGCGGTTGCCGGTTAGGCCCCCCCGGTTACGGTTAGTTTAACCGGCGGGAGTTCAACCGCCGGTTTTTTTTATATATTTTTCTAAAAAAATATAATTTACTTTTTATTATTTTTTGGCGTTTTTTAATTATTTTTTGATTTTTTATTTTTTTATTTTTTTATAATATTTATATTATTTAAATATTAACCGGCAGTTTACAACTGGCGGTTCGCGGTTTGGGAAAACCCCAAACCGCGGCCAACCCGTTCCTAGGCGGTTGTCGGGACGGGTTGGAGCCGGTTACGGTTCCGGCGGTTGGTGAACCGGCGGTTCGCCGGTTCCGGTTCAAAATGGGCAAGACTAGCTTTATCCATGTAAAATCTTTTCAATAACTTTTTTGTATAAGTTTCTTGATGTAAGATTATTTCATTCTTCAAATATTCAAGTTTATAGTCCAAGAAAGAATTTTATTTTTCCGAGATCTTTTACTTCAAATATTTATTTTATGATATATTACTCTTTTATGATATTGTATGTATTATATATTATAACAATATAGAGACTAAACTTATTATATTTATAATATAGAAACTATAATTAATAAGCGTGAGTGGAGTTTTTAATTTCTCTTGTACACCATCAAATGAACTATACAAGGCTAAGGCTATTTATATGCTAGATTTTACCTGAACATTAAATTCATTGGGCACACATATCAATGAACATCCATATAATATCATATATTTATAATACTCCCCCTTTGATTTCTATTTAATCTTTTTGATCCGATAATATTAGATGTCTCGTTAAAAACCTTAATAGGAAAAACCCAATAGGATAAAAACCTAGTGAATGGAAAAAGAGTGCAGCGTATATTATCTTCCCCTGTTGTAGGCATCGCTCGAGATCTCTGAGCATTCGAAGTCCAATTAAACAAACAAGCTTTTCGAATGTCCTTGGAGGAAGTGCTTTAGTGAATAGATCTAGAAGGTTGTCGCTTGAGCCGACTTGTTGTACGTCAATTTCGCCGGTCTTCTGAAGATCATGTGTATAAAAGAATTTTGGTGATATATGTTTTGTTCTATCACCTTTGATATACCCTTCCTTTAACTGAGCGATACACGCTGCACTATCTTCATATAAGATTGTCGGGGATAACTTTTCTGATAATAACCCACAAGTTTGTCGTGTATGCTTAATTATTGATTACAACCAAACGCATTCTCGACGAGCTTCATGAATTACTAATATTTCAGCGTGATCAGACGAAGTGGCGGTTAAACTTTGTTTAACTGAACGCCATGAAATAACAGTTCCGTCATATGTGAATAGATAACCCGTTTGCGATCTAGCATTATGTGGGTCGGATAAAAATCCAGCATCTGCATACCCAATTAAATCTATTTTTGATTCATTCGAATAGAATAATCTCATATCAGTTGTTCATTGAAGGTATCGAAAAATCCTTTTAACATCATTTCAATGTCGACGAGTCGGAGAAGAACTATATCTTGCCAATAAATTTACAGAAAACACTATGTCAGGTCGCGTATGACACGTAAGATACATTAATGCTCCAATAGCACTAAAGTATGGTACTTCAGGACCGAGTAATTCTTCATCATTTTTACGTGACGTGAACGGATCTTTATTCACGTCTAAAGATCGAACGATCATTGAAGTATTTAATAGATGAGCTTTATCCATGTAAAATCTTTTCAGTACCCTTTTTGTATAAGTTTCTTGATGTAAGATTATTTCATTCTTCAAATATTCAATTTGTAGTACATGACAGAATTTTGTTTTTCCGAGATCATTCACTTCAAATATTTATTTTATGATATATTAATCTTGTATGATATTATATGTATTATATATTATAACAATATTAGACTAAACTTATTATATTTATAATATAGAAACTATAATTAATAAGCGTGAGTGGAGTTTTCAATTTCTCTTGTACACCATCAAATGAACTATACAAGGCAATTTATAGGCTAGATTTTACCTTAACATTAAATTCATTGGGCACACATATCAATAGACATCCATATAATATCATATATTTATAATATATACTAGGAACAATATAAATAAGATAGTAGACAACATATATGAGAGAATTCTTTTCATTCACTTAGCTTTTTCACTTTGACAAACACCTTTAATTATATACTTGAGAAAGAGCCTTTACATTAATCACAAAAGATCATGAAGTGTAAATGAGATAATGGAGATGAATGTACTATATAGGTGAGATCACCGGATAAACATGGAGATTATGGATTGAAATAAATAAATAAAAAAAATATTGGAACAACCACTACTTTCGTGGTTTACAACAACAGTGTATGTATTATACACCACCGATCATATTCCCAATCAAATAAATCGGAAATTCCACTTGTCCGCCTAGCCACTTGGTTGCGGACATGTAATACTTCTAAATATAATTTTCAACTTATTTTATCGCAAAAATAATTGAAGATTCAAATTTTTTCCAACATGTGATATTTTAGCGACCTGTTTTTATAGTTACAAGTACAGCTTCCTAAAATCCAAAAAAAATGATAAAGTTAAATAAATAGAGTTCATTGACATATAGTAGTTTTTCTTCTGCTGATTTCCAACAGCTTCAAGAAAATAGGGTTGAGGAGCTGACTTTAAGAATAATATAAAAATAACATGTGGATTAAGTCAATAATATAACAGAACACATTATTGTCAATAATATAACATGTGGAGCTGACCACCTATTGTTTAGCTTTCGTTTAAACATGACTCAGACTCAGTACTTGAAACCCGTAATGATCATCAATATTTACCATGTTAATTAATTTAGTTTCTGATGTTTTGCTAAAACCAATTTAGTCACTGATGTTGTGGATCAATTTGATAATTCCGTCACGATTAACGTCAATTTTAACGAGAATATCGCAGGTGTCCCACACTAAATAATGTCTCAATCGATAAATTGAAAGGATTACTCAAATTATGGCTCGAAACTGAAAATTTTTCCTCCAAAATTCGAAGATGAGCTATAAATCGTTTGCTTCGTCGAGTTCCATTAACAGTAGAAGAATATGATACGAACTCCCAAATCCTGCGAATGTTTCAAAATTAAATCAAGTCATGATTTAGTATGGAATATGTGCGAGATTCGTATTAAAATTAAAGTTAATCGTGGCGGAAGGATCAAATTTGGTTCAAATCGAAAACATTAGAGATTAAATTTGTCCAGTCGAAACATCAAAAACAAAATTTGACCATAGGATAAACATTGAAGTTTATCTTGGATTTTTTCGCCCTCAATAATTCATAGGAATCCAAGTAGACAGACTCCGAACACAATATGATAAAAATAGAATGAAACTGAAAATAGAAACTCCATAGTCGTCTCAAGATGATGAGCCAACGGCCAAAAAGTGATATGCAAGCTCCTAACTAACTTGCTAACCTCCTAAGATTCTTACACCACTAAAACAAATTAGCAACCATTACTCTCTCTCTCACAGTTATAGCTTGACCATCCATCTACCTCTCCTATTTTGCTCCGATACATATATATCGTGCATCTCCACACACAGCACATTTTTTCCTTCTTTCTTTTTGGTAAATCCCATTAGAGAAGAAATACTAATTAAATCAATCATCCTTTGCAAGATGTCTGCAAGAGAATTATCGAGAATCGAAGAGGGAGTTGCATCGTCGAGCAATCAATGCGAAAAGAACAGTTTGCATGCTGATGAAGGTGATGTTTTATTAGCTCCCAATAAAGCGAAGAAACGAAGACGAGATACTCACACACGCTCCCAAGATAAATGAAGTAATGTTCGTGAATGGAATGAGTATTCGGGACGAATATCTTATCTTAGCATTGGTTTCTTTCTTCTTTCAGTTACACACTCATGCACGAGTTCTCTTTTTTCTTACTCACTATCACACTTGCATGCATCTATATATATATATATATATATCCCACACACATGCATATATAATATAATATATTACATATAGGACAAAACTTATCATGCGTGTTGAAAAATAAAAGATTTTGGGGGGCTGCGCGTGTATGCGCAGCCCATGCGTTGTCTGATTTTTATATTTTTTTTATTTTTTATTTTTATTTTTTTTTTTTTTTTTTGAGATTATCCAACAAATTCCTCCCTTAATCTCAATGCATCCGATCTCTCATTCCGAGCATCCTCTTAAAAGTCTCGAACGCATTTGTCGGTAACGGCTTTGTGAAAATATCTGCAACTTGATCGAGACTCGCAACGTGCACCATCTTCACTTCTCCGTTTTTAACATGCTCTCTGATAAAATGATACCGAGTATCAATATGCTTGCTTCTCTCGTGATAGACTGGATTTTTCGCCAACTCGATCGCTGACTTGTTGTCTACTCGAATTTCAGTTGGCTCGACTTGTTGAAGATTCAACTCGAGCAATAAGTTTCTTAGCCAGATTGTGTGACAAACACACCACGATGCTGCTACATATTCCGCTTCACAGGTTGATAGAGTCACGATCGGTTGCTTCTTTGATAACCACGTGAATGCAGTGTCTCCTAGAAAAAATACATAGCCGCCCGTACTTTTCCGATCATCGATATCTCCACACCAATCACTGTCCGAATATCCGAGCAGTTTGCAGTCAGTCGTCTTAGAATAAAATAGTCCGAGTGATTGAGTTCCTCGGATGTAACGTAGAATCCTCTTGATTGCTTTGAGATGTGATTGCCTTGGTTCTTCCATGTAGCGGCTAACGACTCCAATGCTGTAAGCAATGTCGGGTCTCGTGCAAGTCAAGTATCGCAGGCTTCCCACGAGACTTCGATATTCGGTTGCGCTTACTGCTTCTCCTCCCTCAAACCTGGACAATTTTGAACCAAGTTCCATCGGTGTTGCCACAGGTTTGCTTTCCTCCATTTTGTTCTTCTTCAATATGTCCTTCGCATATGCTTCTTGTGACACAAATATTCCCGTGCTTCTTTGATCGACTTCGAGACCGAGAAAGTATTTCATCAGACCCAAATCCGTCATCTCGAACTCCTTCGTCATCGCCTTTTTGAAGTCTGTGATTATCTTCTCATTGCTCCCCATGAAGATAAGATCATCGACGTAGAGAGCGACGATGATCATTTCCGCTTCTTCCTTTTTGACGTACAATGCATGCTCGAACGGACATTGCTCGAATTTATTACTTTTGAAGTATCCATCGATCCGGGTGTTCCATGCTCGAGGCGCTTGCTTCAGCCCGTAGAGCGCTTTCTTTAACTTCAACACCTTGCCTTCTTCTCCTGCTTTTGAATATCCCGGGGGTTGTTCAACGTAGACTTCCTCCTCAAGCTCCCCGTTTAGAAAAGCAGATTTCACGTCCATCTGATAGATCGGCCAGTTGAGTTTTGCAGCTTGCGCCAGGAGCAAACGAATCGTCTCCATTCTTGCAACGGGAGCAAAGACTTCATCGTAGTCAATTCCCGCTCGTTGTCGGTAGCCCTTCGCGACTAGTCTAGCCTTGTATCGTTCGATTTTTCCTTGAGCGTTCAACTTCTTTTTATAAACCCATTTCACTCCTATGGGTTTGTGCCCGTCTGGCAACTCTGCAAGCTTCCATGTATCATTCCTTTCAATTGCTTTGATTTCCTCGTCCATTGCTGCCTTCCATCTTTTGTCTCTTACCGCCTCTTCGAAACTGATTTGCTCCGAGTCGACTAGCAAGCAGACTAAGTGAACCTCCTCGGTTGATTCATACAGGTCCTGTAAGCTCCTCGTCTTTGGTTGTCTCGGTTCGTCCTCGTCGTTATTTTCTTGAGATGGTACCGAGACAGGTATTGGTGCCACGCTCAATGGTTCTCGTTGCGTTGTTTTTCCTTCATTCTTCCAGTCCCACGAACTTTCTTCGTCTATACGAACATCTCGACTCACTGTCACCTTCTTAGCTACTGGATCGAACAGTCGGTACGCCTTCGTCTTTTCATCGTACCCAATGAACACGAGCTTTCTGCTTTTGTCGTCGAGCTTGGTTCTTTTCTGATCAGGCACGTGTGAATACGCTACACTTCCAAATATTTTGAAGTGTGCTACGGTCGGTTTCTGGCCACTCCATGCTTCCTGTGGTGTTTGACTCCCGAGTTTGTGATGTGGACATCGGTTCTGAATGTACACAGCACAATGTACCGCCTCAGCCCAGAACTCCTTTGGCATCTCCTTGGTTTTCAACATCGATCGAACCATGTCAAGTATAGTTCGATTCTTCCTTTCGGCCACGCCATTTTGTTGTGGTGAATACGGTGCGGTGAGGAACCTCCTGACGCCTTGTTCCTCGCAAAAAGTCACAAAAGCACCTGACGTGTATTCTCCACCTCTGTCTGATCGGAGCGCTTTGATGTTCAAGCTTGTCGCCTTCTCGACAATGGTCTTGAATCTCTTAAATGTCTCTAGCGCTTCTGATTTTTCTTTCAGGAAATACACCCAAGTCTTTCTCGAGTAGTCGTCGATGAAAGTGATGAAGTATCTCTTTCCACTGAAAGATACCGGTGTGATCGGTCCGCATATATCTGTGTGGATAAGCTCGAGCGGTTTGCGCGCGCGAAATTCGGCCTGCTTTTGAAATGCCGTCCTCGAATGTTTCCCGATCACGCAACTTTCACAAAGCTTCTTTCCTTCTTCTATCGTCGGCATTCCATGCACCATGCCCTTCTTGGAGAGCTCTTTCAGGCCTCCGTAGTGTAAGTGTCCGAACCGCATATGCCACAAATGGTCTTTGTCTTTCAAGTCGACTTGCAAACATTTTTCTTTAATCGTCTTCAGGTTGAGTTTGAACATTCTGTTTCTTTCCATCTCGACCCGTGCAATCATCTTGCCATCCTTGTTTCGTAGTTGCAGTGACCGGTCCTTCATGAACACCGAACATCCCTTTTCAAGCAGTTGGCCCATGCTTAAGATGTTGGTCTTTAAATCTGGTACGAAATAAACGTCCTCGACCGATCCTTGTTTGCCGTCCATTTGAGAGAAACATATTTTCCCTCGGCCTTTGACTTCTATCTTCGACGCGTCTCCAAAAGACACGTGTCCGTCATCGATCTTCTTTATATCGGTAAAGAGATGCTTTTGCCCGCTCATATGATTGCTGGCACCGGTGTCAAGATACCACACCATGTCGCTGCCCGGATTTGTATCTTCGAGCGCCATCAAGAGAACGCCTTCATCTTTTGGCTCTTCTTGTGCGATTAGGTTCGCACTTTCTTCTACTTTCTTTTCGGACCAGCAATCTTTCGCAAAATGCCCGAACTTTCCGCAGTTGTAACATTCAACGCTCGGTCGATTTGAGCGACCGCCTCGTCCTCGGGCTCGACCTCGTCCTCTCCAATTTTGATTGGTGGTGTGTTCTTTTTCTTGGTGGTATCCTCGTCCTCGGCCCGTAGTTTGGCCGAAACCTCGTCCTCGTTGGCCACGTCCTCGTCCTCGGCCATGGTGCGTATACAACGCCTTGTCCTCTTTGAGTGACAATTTCGTCTGTAGGGCCTCGTCCAGAGACTCTTGTTTTTTCTTTTTCTTTCGTTGCTCGTGAGCTTCGAGCGAGCCGGAGAGTTCATCGACCGTCATCTTCTCAAGGTCTTTGGATTCTTCAATTGCGCACACCACGTTCTCGTAATCGTTCGTGAGGGAGCGTAGAATTTTCTCGACAACTCGGGCGTCTGTTAAGACCTCGCCGTTTCTCTTCAACTGGTTCGCGATGGTTTGAACTCTCGTTATATATTCGGACACGCCTTCGCTTTCCTTCATTTTCGTCATTTCGAATTCGCCACGGAGAGTCTGCAACCGAACTTGCTTTACTCGTTCGGCACCTCTATACGCTTTCTCCAACGCCTCCCAAGCTTCTTTCGAAGTTTTCGCCCCGGCTATTTTTTCGAAACCGGCCTCGTCTAGAGATTGGTGGATGATGGATAGCGCGGCGCTGTCTTGCCCGCTAGATTCTCTCAACGCCTTTAGTTGGGCTTCTGTGTATCCTTTCGTATCTTCGGGTTTGGTATGTCCGTTTTGAACAATTTCCCATACACCCCGAGCACTGAGAAACACCTTCATCTGGATGCTCCAGTTGTCGTAGTTGGACCTGGTGAGGCGCGGAATGAATAGACCGTTGGTTGCTGCGATGTACGACATGGCTCTGATACCAATTTGATGTTTTATTAGCTCCCAATAAAGCGAAGAAACGAAGACGAGATACTCACACACGCTCCCAAGATAAATGAAGTAATGTTCGTGAATGGAATGAGTATTCGGGACGAATATCTTATCTTAGCATTGGTTTCTTTCTTCTTTCAGTTACACACTCATGCACGAGTTCTCTTTTTTCTTACTCACTATCACACTTGCATGCATCTATATATATATATATATATATCCCACACACATGCATATATAATATAATATATTACATATAGGACAAAACTTATCATGCGTGTTGAAAAATAAAAGATTTTGGGGGGCTGCGCGTGTATGCGCAGCCCATGCGTTGTCTGATTTTTATATTTTTTTTATTTTTTATTTTTATTTTTTTTTTTTTTTTTGAGATTATCCAACAGAAGGCTCCAGCGTATGCAGTTCACCCACCGTTGTTGCGCTCATACAAAAGGTAATAATCTCACTCTCCACGAACAACACAATATATATGTGTGTGTCTGTTTTTAACTTTCTTTTGGATTAGGTTATTGCGGAAGCGATTGGAACGTATTTTTTGATATTCATAGGCTGTGGATCGGTTGCCGTAGATAAGACATACGGATCAGTGACATTTCCAGGAGTATGTGTGGCATGGGGATTCACCGTAATGATTATGATTTACGCCGTTGGACATATCTCCGGCGCTCATTTTAATCCCGCTGTCACCGTAGCTTTCGCCATTTTCCGCCATTTTCCTTACAAGCAGGTTTTGTGACAGTTTAATGTATAATAATGTTTTCCAATAAGGGAAGAATATATAAATATATATATAATATAGTTTAATTTTGTTACATGCAATGGCATGCAGGTGCCTCTTTACATAGCGGCACAACTTCTAGGCTCAATTCTTGCTAGTGGAACACTTTACTTACTCCTCGACTTGACGAAAGAAGCTTACTTTGGTACATTGCCAGTGGGATCCAACGTACAATCTCTAGTCATGGAGTTCATTTCATCCTTCCTTTTAATGTTTGTCATTTCTGGGGTTGCCACAGACAACAGATCCGTAAGAAAAACTACATAAAGATTTGGATGGATTCTAATACGTATGTATATATATATATTAATATATATATATATGAAAGAATATAATTCCATTAGAATAAATTTGTTTCGATTTTGTAGATTGGAGAACTTGCCGGCATTGCCATTGGTATGACAATACTCGTCAATGTTCTCGTCGCCGGGTAAGTATTATTCATGTAAGACTGTTTATTTAGATCATAAATAAAAAAATATTGCTTGTTTGGTATGCCAGTTTATATTTAGGAGTGTATAATTTAGTAATGTTTATATAAAACTAATTACTGAATATAAAATAAAATGTGTGTTTAGTTAGTGAGTTTAGAATAATCCATTTAAGAGGGTGTGTTTATCTAATATCCGTACACACGGGTTTAGAGATATTATACACAAATACATGTTTTATATAAACATATGATCAACCAAATAAGGGCTAAAAGCTCTGGTGAAAATATTATATTGCATATATTTCATGTAAAACAAATTACATGCATACTCACCCTTTTTAAGTAAACTGAGCATACTTATATACCATATTTATTACCACAACATTCAAATTTAAAATTATAAAAGAACATATAAGTTCGAAAAATACAATTTTTATACATGTATTATAGTTTTTCTTGTGATTTGGCTTCAAAAGAATAATAAAAGTTAAATGCAGAGCAGACCTGTATCTGGCGCTTCGATGAATCCAGCGAGGAGCATCGGGCCTGCACTGATAATGCACGAATACAGAGGGCTTTGGGTGTACATTGTCGGCCCTTTTCTTGGCACCATCGTCGGCGGCTTTGCTTACAATTTAATAAGGTTTACTGATAAACCTCTCAGAGATATCACCAAAACTGGATCCTTCCTTAAGACTACTTCTTCCCGAGCATTTTAAGATACATCCTTCTGAGAGTTTTACCCCGAATAAATATATTTGATTAGCAAATTATTTTGTAATTTTTTAAGGCAATTCTATGCACGGTTTTTTTTTCTATCTGTTGTGTTTTACATGGGGAAAGTACTTTTGATACATAAGCTACTGTCAGTTTCGTAATGTCGATTGATGCATTCAAAATGTTTGAGAAAACTGTTAGGATCGATCTGTGTTTAGAGAGGGGTCGAATAAATACTCAGTTATTTTACGCGCTTTGGACCGATAGTTGGTTCGATTTGAACTGACTATCTGTTTTTAAAATAACATTTGAGGCGAGATGCTGAAGTTATCTTACTTGCTCTCATTGTGAACAGCAGTGTGTGACACAGTGTGAATATCAGTTTGCGAATATGCACTGAATTTGTTTTTGAAAGTTCGAAAGCTAACTCCATCTACGTTTCCCCTTCCGTAAGACTACTTCAAGAACATTTTAAGAAAAATTATGCTCTTATGTACAGCTTCCCTGAGTTTTAGGCTGAACTAAATTTATTGATTAGTGAAATATTGTAATTTTTGGGAGATCTTACTACTATGAAAGGCTCTAAACGTGCAATTATTTATACTCATGGATCATTTTTGTATTTTTGTTATTATTGTTATTTATTAATCCATATCGTTTTTGAAAACTTAAATTTAACATTTTCAATTTTGGATCATTAACTTTATATCTTGGAACAAATTTGGGTCTTCTATCACTTTTCAAACAATTGAAAAACTTGTTTTGTCACTATTTTCCATATCAGAAGCCAATTGGTTAGGAAGTATTCGACGTCGGCAGTTAAATAGTGAAAAGTATATAAGGAACATATGAAGAATTACAGAAATGGGATTAAATCCCTGCTTTATTATTCATTTCAATGAATCGAGGAGAGGTTTTACAAAGCTGTATTTTTCAGCATGAAAAGGACGATTTATTTACACAGTGTATAACTGCACACCTAATCCCTGGACAAATATAATCTTCTAATCTAATCCTTATACATTTTTACTATTACAAATAGGTCCCTTATTATATTTCAATATTCCCCCTCAAGTTTGTGGTCCGTACAAATCTATGACCCCAAACTTGGCTAACAAGTACTCGAATTGCTTCTTTCCCAATGCCTTTGTAATGATATCAGCTCGTTGTTGATCCGATGGAATGTAATATGTCTGAATCACCTTTTCTTGAATTTTGTCTCGTATAAAATGGCAATCGACTTCGATGTGTTTCGTCCTCTCGTGTAACACGGGATTAGCTGCAATTTGAAGTGCTAATTTGCTGTCCGAGTATAGCTTGACTGGCTCTAAACCTGTGATCTGCAAATCTTTTAACAAGCTCAAAAGCCATAGTATTTCTGATGTTAACATAGCCATTGCTCTATATTCCGCTTCCGCCGAGCTTCTTGAAACTGTATTTTGCTTCTTTGTCCTCCAAGATATCAATGATTCACCCAAAAAAACTGCATAACCTGTTAAAGATCTTCGAGAAATCGGGCAGGCTGCCCAATCAGCATCACAACAAGCCTTTAAACACAACGTGCTATCAGATTTCATTAATATTCCCATGCCTGGTCTTCCTTTAAGGTATCTTAATACTCTAATCATAGCATGTACATGAGATTTCCTAGGCTTATGCATGAATTGGGACAGAATTTGCACGTGATAACAAATGTCTGGTCTTGTCAAGCATAGATAAATCAATTTTCCCACTATTTTTTGAAACTCGGTGACATTTTCATGTAATGAATCATGCTTATTTTCTGTCTTTGTCAGCTTACAGTTTTGTTCCATAGGCAAATCAAGTGGTTTACATCCCAACATGCCTACTTCACTCAACAAATCTAATACATATTTCCTCTGATTCAAGACTATTCCTTCTTTGGATCGCGCTACTTCAATCCCAAGAAAGTATCTTAAATCTCCTAGATCTTTCATGTAAAAAGTGCTATTCAAATAGTGTTTGGTTTCCTCCATCATTATTGTGTTGTTACCAGTAATGAGGATATCATCCACATAGACTAGTAAGATCACAATATCATTCCCCCTTGATTTTACAAACAAGGAGTAATCATTTTTTGATTGAATAAAACCAAACTTGCTTATGACACTAGTAAACTTATTGTTCCATTGTCGCGAAGCTTGCTTCAAGCCATATAATGATTTTTCTAACTTGCATACCTTTTGAGTAATACCTTGATCTGCAGAAAATAGTTTGTTTCTGCTCATACCGGTAGCGTTCTATAATGGGGCTTGATATTTTCATATTTAACATATTTTGATATTGGATATTTGACAGAAAAACTTACATTAGGTCCTCAGAAAAAGGTGAGATATAATCTTTCATCCAATGTGGAGGCCTAACAGGTCTTTCTGATCTTCCAACATTTACCTGCTGTTGTGAAGTTTCAGGTGGCTGTATTGGTTCATGGTGATCTATATGGTCGATTTCTCTTGGCAGACCCTCTTCATCAGTTCCTTCATTAAGGTTTGGTCCTATCTGTTCATGTTCAGACCCTTGATCTTGTTGTACAACCTGTTTACTTGCATGCTTGTAGGGATATACTAAATCATCATAATGCATATTATCATCCAAAAACGTACCTTTCTTCTCTGTATCAGTCATATGGAAGAGGATGAGAAGGGAAAAATATTTTCATGAAAAATCACATCCCTTGATATGAGAAATGTCTTATTCTCAATATCTAGTAATCTATATCCCTTTTGAGTTATTGAATATCCCATAAAGACACACGGTTTAGATCTCTTCTGAAATTTATCATTCATATGCAATATTTTAGTATAGCATAAACAACCAAAGATCCTCAAATGTTGATATTTTGGATCTTTACCAAATAGAATATAAAATGGTGTTTTTCCTTTTAACAAAGGTGTAGGAGTTCTGTTAATTAAGTAAACTGTTGTTTTCACACACTCACCCCAATATTTTATTGGCACTTGAGATTGAAACTTAAGCGCTCTAGCTACATCTAGAATATGCCTATGCTTTCTCTCAACCACGCCATTTTGTTGGGGGGTGTAAGGACAAGAGCTTTGATGAATAATTCCCCATGAATCAAATAGAATTTTGCATTCATGACTGAAAAATTTCATGGCATTATCGGTCCGTACAGTTTTGATCTTAAGATCAAACTGGTTGTTCACATATTTCAGAAAAGTATCTATTATACCTGAAACTTCTGATTTCAGTTTCATCAAGAAAATCCATGTGGCTCTTGAGTAATCATCCACAATGGTTAAGAAGTACCTTTCATTATTATGCGTGGTCTCTTTATATGGACCCCAAAACATCAACATGAATTAATTCAAACACATGAGTAGAGTCATTATCTTTATTAGGAAACTTTGTTCTACTATGCTTTGCCAAAGGACATATATGACAATATTGGTGATCAACTAATACACTCAATGATAGTTCAGGTAAAAACTTAAACCTACTAAAAGACATGTGACCAAACCTTCTACGCCATAATGCTATCTTATCTATCTTAGCTGTACTAACAGAAACATAAGGTTTGATCTTATTACATGCAAAATCATTAGAGACATTACTAATAGAGTAAAGATAGTATAGTCCATTCTTCAATCTACCAATCCCCCTTATCTTGCCAGTCAATGTATCCTGAATTAAGCAGAAAAGTGGATAAAAAAAAACATGAACATTAGCATCCCTTGCTAATCTAGATACGGATAGTAAATTGTGTTTAAAATCAGGCATAAACAATACTGAGGATAATCTAAAACTTTCTCCTAGGGTTACTGTCCCTACTTTAAAAGCCCTGCTAACATTCCCATTAGGTAGTCTCACTGCAATACTCATTTCATGTTGGTTATCACATTGATCATATAAGCCCAAATCAAAGATCATATGTTGATTAGCCCCCGAATCTATAATCCAGTCACCAATCTTAAAATATATAACAGAATCTTTCATACTTGATTCTGTACCTGTGTGGTTTGTAGCTGCCATCACTTGATTTGGATCTGCTTGGCTTGTTCCTGCTCCTAGTAATGCTATCAGTTGGTGATACTGCTGAGGAGTGATTTGAGGCATAGGCACATAATCTTGTGCATTTCCATGCAGCTGAGGATGGTTTTGCTGCTGAGTCACTTGGCTGGCTTCAGTAGAGTTTGCCTTGAATACTTTATTACCATCTTGATTGTTTCCTCTTCCAAAACTTTGAACGTTGCTTCGGCCACCACCTCTTCTTCCACTTGTGCCTCTTCTTCCACCTCTAACATAATTAGGTGGATATCCATGTATTTTCCAGCAAGTATCTTTAGTATGACCGTTGAAGTTGCAATGATCGCAAAACAGAGTTGATTTATCAGCTTGTATACTGATCTGTCCTTTATCTTGTTGAATGTTGCCCAAAAAAGCCATTGAGCCATCAGATGCTATTGATTGCATTCCTATAGATCTTTGTGTTTCTTCATTCAAGACCATTGCAAAAACTTGACCATGTGACGGCAACGGAACCATCATCAATACTTGTGATCTAATTGTCCAAAAACTTTCATTCAATCCCATAAGAAATTGCATCATCTTCAGTTGTGAACAGTAGTCTATATATTCCTTTGATGGATTTGCAGCTGGAGATGGCGTAAGACTATCATATTCATCCCATAATTGCTTCAATCTCGAATAGTATTCAGTCACAGTATTTGTTCCTTGACTGGTAGTGTTGATTTCTTTATACAAAGCAAACAACCTTGCTCCATTAACCTTGTCAAACCTTTCTTTTAAATCTCTCCAAACCATATTAGCTGAATCACAATACACCACTCCATGTATTAAATCTCTAGAAATTGATCTATGTATCCATGATCTTACGAGGGCATTGCATCTTCGCCATTGATGATGTAGCGGCTGATCAACACTTGGAGGCTTACAAGTTCCATCGATGAATCCTATCTTATTCTTCGCCTCAAGCGCCACGATCATCTCGCGACTCCAGATTTTATAATTCTCAGAACCTCGTAGTACCTCTGTCACAAGATCAAGATTGGGCGTGTCGGAGGGATGTATGTATAAAGGATCTTGAAAGGCGATTTCAACTCTTCTGTCCTCTTGATTCTTGGCTTCACTATTGGTGGATTTCGCCATAGCAGCCCGCGATAATCCTCTATGGATCTTTTAACTATTTGAGGAGAAAATGACTCGACGTAGCTCTGATACCATGTAAAGTATATAAGGAACATATGAAGAATTACAGAAATGGGATTAAATCCCTGCTTTATTATTCATTTCAATGAATCGAGGAGAGGTTTTACAAAGCTGTATTTTTTCAGCATGAAAAGGACGATCTATTTACACAGTGTATAACTGCACACCTAATCCCTGGACAAATATAATCTTCTAATCTAATCCTTATACATTTTTACTATTACAAATAGGGCCCTTATTATATTTCAATAAATAGAATTACCCATTTACTTTTTCGAGAAAAATGATCGAAACCCCAAATTTATTCGGACAATAAAATTAGTGAATTATTCTTGCAATTATCAAAAAACTTAAAAATTAGTTGTCTTTTTTTTTTTTTTCAAATCAATAACACTCATTAATACGACAAAAAAGATTTACAGTCCGTTAAATAACCGAAGAATCCCCAATGCGCACATCGACACTACAGTAGGTGGAATTTAAAAGAAAGACCCTTCATTGGGTCAAAGCACAAAAACAAAAACAAAAGAATTCATGAAGACACTCAAACAGAAGGTCTACTAGCCCCAGTGCAAAAAGAAGAAAGCCGTAGGACAGACAAAACCGACATTCGTTGAGGGGAGTTTCTTAGTTTACAAATAGGGTCCTTTAATCTTCCAGCCCTGAAGATGTGCAGAACAAATTCAGCAGGTTCTTAATTTTATGTGTCTGGGTTGTGTCAGCTACACAAAAATAAGAGTGAGTCGGCAACAAAAAATATATATGTAATCAGTGGTCCATTCCTATTCAATTTGATTCCTTTATACTTTGTTTGATAAGGAAAATGAGAGGCCATGTTTGTAAAATGATCTCAAGGAAAATGTGGAGGGCCGTTTTTTTAATTTTGCTGGCCCAGTGAATTTCTGAAAAAATGTGACCCTATATAAAACATATTAAAATTTTGGCCCAAAAATGTGGCCATAGCCTTTTAAAAGTTTGGCCTAAATTTTTTGTGGCCATGTGCAGTGGGCCTGGATGCACAGGCCCAAATCCGGCCATGTCCAGTGGGGGTGAAAAAAAGGCAAGATGGCCAAAAAATCCATTGGAAGGTGCCGCGTGCCACACACAAGGTGCCACGCAGGCTGCCGCAAGGTGCGCGCGCTGTGCTGCCAGGGCCGCACGCTACTGCTGCCAAGTCCGCGTGATGCCCCGCGTGCGCCAGCTGCCCAAAGCCGCAACGTGGTCGAGGCCTCGTGCGCGTGCGCTGCTGACGATGAGGCGCGATGGTCCGCGCCAAGTTGCCGATGAATCGCGCGCTGCCGCGTGCGCTGAGAGCCGATGGTAGGGCGCGATGCTGCGCGCTTGCTGAACCCCGATGCCGCGCACGCTGCTGTCGAAGCGTGCCACGCGCCTAGGCCTGATGGGGCGCGCTACCGCTGCTGATGGTGCGCGCGCCCCGACTTGCCCGCTGGCCAAGTCCAGTTGCGGCCGAGATTTCAGGTTCGGCCACCATTGACTCGCGGTCAACGGTCAACTCCGATCAACGTTGTGATGTGACATTTTGCCTCTTGTGAGGGCTTCAGCCTCTCCTGAGAGCTTTTGCCTAAGTTAATGACTTTTGCCTCTTGCGGGGACTTTTACCTCCTTCCAATGTCTTCTTCGATGATCGTCTTCTATGTTAAATGACTTTTACATCTTACGAGGGCCTTTAGCACAAGTTAAGGGCTTTTACCTCTCTTGACGAATTTTACATTTTTCGAGGGCTTTTGCCTCCTTCCAGGTTCCCCGTCCATCATACTTGCTGGGTCACTTTTGGATGCTTGCATTTTGAGCGAATCAAATTTTTGAAGGATTGTGTGCTACATTGGACTTGTGTTCCCGTCATGATGTTGATATATCCTCGCATAGAAAGATATACCTTTATTCATTTAACGATGCTTTACATCATTAAAATGGACAGTCATATTAGAAGTAAAGAAAGTCAAAGCAGGAAGATGGGGAGAAAGCCTCCCTAGATATATGCCGAATTTCCTTAAGGCTCCATCGATGATTTGTGCCCTTCTCTAGTCGTGGGACGTTTGTGAGCAACTCCTATGTGACTATCAGCATTTAAACGACTTGGGTGTGACAAACATTTACCCAGGGAGGTCCATGTGGCCTGTTGTTTGGGTCCTTCTTTAGTCCGCATCCTAAGATCCTCAGTCATTGGCCTCCTCAAGTTCTTGCCCTAGCAGGAACATCTTGTAATGTGATTTTGTCTTCAATGAGAGTCCATACAGTGGCTTACTCGAGCACGATTCTATCCTCAAGGATACGACCTCCTTACTCTGCTTAGTTCTGCGTACGTCTCCCAAGCCCTTATTACTCCTCAACTTTGAATTTGGCACGGCCTTTGTTGTTGTTTGAAGAAAATAGCTGAGAGCATCTGGAGAATCTTCAGTCTCCCCCTATTTACATGCACCCTCTTTTTCTTCTTTGCAACTTGAATATTCGTCACCTTCTTGCATATATCAAAGTCGCGCGGATCGTCAGCATTGACTTGTCGTGTATGCTCGAACCATGGAGAGAGGTCTTGTTTGTTGCGGTTCAGCACGTGCGTTGAAAGCTTGGCTTCTTTAATAAGTTCACATGCTTGGCCTCCTTGATATACTTCTCCCCCTCATGGCGATTCATTTGTATCGTCATGCTGTGGAATCAAGGTGAACCTGAGTGTACGTGGAACGTGTTGTCGTTGAATTCCGGATGAAGTAGCTAAAAATGGGACAGACGACCGATCATCGTGAAACATCCCTTGATGCCACTCTTGGTCGTTGATACAAAGTCACACAGACTTGCATTTGAAGGGACTACGGGGCCACATAGGCATCCCGTTGACATCGTTCTAGAGTCGTGCTCCAGAAGATGGCCTGCTACCGTTGTTGTTTTGATGTTGCAACGGCATGACTTCCTTCTGATCATAGAAGCACATTTTTGCTATAAATGTGTCTACAGAAGTTCTGGCTAGGTCACGTAGACCTGCATAGTATGTGTAAAATAATGTTTGTGTACTAGAAAATTTAAAAATATTTAGGCTATGAGGACACACTAGACATTTACGTGTTCAAGAAAGTCGTGGTGTGGGGTTGTGGACCACTTTGTTCAATATCTCCCGCTTCCAAATGAAACGGTGATAGCATATGCGGTTCCCCGTGAGATATTGAAACATCTGTCTTTAGGGAGACAAATGAGTAGCTAGGAAGGGTCGTGCATGCGCCTTTGGACCAGATGAAGCGTCTTCTACCCGGGATCTGATAAATCAGTTCTGTACCTATATGGTTATGGCCCGGATAGTTTGTGGTTGAGTTGTAAGGATGTCATCGTGATACGCTCAATACCCTCACATACACTCGGGGTTTGTTCCTGGGTTAGGATCAGTTGGGTCTACTGAACCTTTGGAACAGGTATGTGAACATCTCTTTTGTGTCCATGCGCTTGTTGGCATTTAGGTAGCTCTCCCTCTTCAAAGCATGAATGTTGTTTTCAGGGCATTCCCTTTTAAGCTCTAGCGCTGTTTTTAGGTAACACTCCCCCTAAATACTTGCGCTAATTCTAATGTGATGCCCGTGCTCCCCCTAAATAGATGCGCTTTTTGAGAAATTGCATATTACGAAGAAATCAAGCGCCTTTTGTATTTGAAGTGACACTCCCCAATAAATGTGCCCTTTTGCACTTATAAGTATCACTCCCCCTCGAACATATATGCTTTTTATATTAGAACTATGGTAATATGCTCTTTTGAAATTCACGCGCCTAATCTATCTATCTATCCACTCCCCCAAAAAGAATATAGAATATTAAGACCGAATATTCTGTAAAGGTAAGCGCTCTTTATAATAAGTCGAACTCCCTATGAAAATTAAGAACTTAAAATATAGAGTTTGACTCCCCTGAAATTCAAGCGCACTTTGAATTTTGAAATCGGCTCGGCCTTCTTTGAACATTGTAGCTCAATTTTTTTATTTTATTTTATTTTATTATTTTTTTTATGGCCTTTTCTTTTTTTTTTTTGGCCTCTTTTTTTATGGCTTTTTCCTTTCTTTTTTTTTTTATAACAGAAAAATAAAAAGAAAAAAAATGTCAAATCAAGAACTTCGGAATAGTCTTGATTTGGTGTGTTTGCTCACGTCACATACCGATCACGAGTGTGGAGCAAACCAAATACCACACGTGTCGGGGTCTTGTACGACTGCTCATCATCGCATACCGACCATACATGTGGAGCAATCGTCGTCTATTTACCATGTATGATCGGGATCCTGCAAAACAAATTATCGGGACTTTGGTACCCATTTTTGGACGGGTCCTCCCTTATTAGCAGATAAACATTTAGGCATAATAGGATCAAGTATGCAATCATCATGTAAAGTAGTCTTTAACTTAGGAACCCAAATACGTTTTGGACTACTTATTGTCATTTGCAATTTTGGAGTCCATACTTGATTATCCCTATATGGTTGAGACAATCTAGATTCAGTGAATGTGTGTCTGTTTGAGAATATTTTCTCTTGTGCCAGTCGCATAAGATGTTTTTCGGATTTGACTTTGACTGGGTATTGTAAGTAAGAATACGAGCTAATAGAATCAATGGCATTAAGAATAGAAGTGTCGTATTTCCTACCTTCTAGACTCACATCATTCACTTTGTAATGTGTATTAAATGAGCTACTTTTGTTTAGACAATTATTATTTTTAGACGTTTCAGCTTTAATAGAGAATGTATAATTATTGTCTCCTTTAGTTTTAGTAGCTTCTTTCTTAAATTTTGATTTTAGAATGACTTTTGGTATTTTTGGATTAGGAATAGAGGTAGAACCAAATTTGGTCGTGGCAATAGAAGATAATTTGTCTTCCTCTATTCTTTCTTTCTTGATAGCTTTAGTCATTCTTGCGCCTTTTTGAGAGGAATTTTTGAGAATTAAATTCTCCTTTAAAAGCTTATCCATTTGAGCTCGAAACCCGTTTCGTTCGGAATCCAGAAGAGAGTGTAATTCATCAATTTTGCGAGCACTTTCTGGAGTGTAGCAATCCTTAGGTTCGGGTTTTATCGATAGTATATAATGTTCCTTAGTTGGCACTGACTCAATTGTTTGAGTCGACTTATTTAGAGACAAATTTTTCTCAAGTTGATCTTTCTTTACTAGAAGAAGCTCTAGTTCTTTAATTTTAGAGTGTAATCTTGTGCATTCTTCAGAAAGATCTTTACTTTGAGCTCGATATTTTTTATTTTCTTCTTTGTAGGCAGACAAACTTTTTGTAAGTTCATGTATTTTTGTTTCTTGTGAATCTTCCTTAGTTGTTAAACTAGTTATTTTTTCATTGGCTAATTTAAGTTGTATCTCAAGATTTGCTTCTTCTAGTAAGTGTTTTCTTAGGACACGTTCATTATTTGCTAGTCTATCTTCTAGCTCTTTTATAGTCTTTTGTTCGTGAGAGGTGTTAGAATTTATAGTTTCAGATTGCATTCTCTCAATTTTTGAGTTTGAAGTATTTGAGCTTGTTGAGGAAGATGAGCTAGATAATGGCTTTTCCTTCTTTAATTGTTTATTAAGTTCATACATTTCTTGATCATATGTATAGTAATCCATTTTAATCTTTTCAGCTCAGATATGGAATTTGAAAATTAGGTTCAAATAATGTTGGTAATTAAATTCTATATAGAATGTTGGATTTTAAATTTTGTTCAAATAAAATTGTTGGATGTATATTGATCGTTGACGTGTTTTAGAATTGATTTAATTTGTGATCAATATTTTCGATTCTGTTAAAAAAATTGTAATTTTTGATATTAACCGCAAACTTTTAATTTCACTTAAGTTTTAATCTTTTCAGCGCAACAAAGTTTTAGATACAACAAAGTATTAAAAATCAAGTCGTGAGCAATTTTCGGCTTTAAAAGATAAAGTGTATCTTAGACTTTGTATATTATTAAAAGAATGTAAGTTTTACGGTTCTGATTTGACACAATATTAGTTTACGAATGAAAGAGAAGCTGTAAACAGTGCTTTTTGGTTTACGAGTAAAGAATGTTTACGAATGAGAATCGTTCGTAAACCTTTAAGAACTGTAAACAGTAACTTTCGTGAAGTAAAGGTTAATCGTAAACTAATAGCGCTTGTTTACGAATGAAGAATATTCGTAAACCTTTCTTAAAGATAGTTTACGAATGAAATATATTCGTAAACAGTAGATATGTGAAGGTTTACGATTGAGATTGATTCGTAAACAGGAACAATCGTAAAGTAAGGCTTTAAAGTTTATGAATGAGTGAGAGCCGTAAACAGTAGATTCGACAAAGGATTATTAGTTTACGAATGATCTAAAGCTATGAACAGTAACTTTTGGAAAGTATCAGTTTACGGGTCTAAGTTTGTATGAAAAGGTTTTCGTAAATATTTTTAAATGATTTAAAAAAAATTATACCGAGAGTAATTTTTGTACTGAAAAATTTTACCGGTATAAAAAAATTTTTTGTTTCCGAAAATTTTTTCCTAAGCCTCGGAAAACCTTTGTAACGTAGGTACAAAAATATCTCGTAGCAAAAAATTTAAAATTTTAGGACTTTTTTTGCTACTGAAAACCTTTTCAAATGTTTACGGGTCTGTAGGTTTACGAGCAGAATTTGTTCGTAAAACTTGTTCGTAAATGAGTTTACGAATGAAAATGATCCGCAAACAGTGCCTTTATAGTTTACGAACGAAATGTATTCGTAAACAGTTCACTTAGATAGTTTACGAATGACCAGCTTTCGTAAACAGTAACTTCCGCAAAGTAAAGTTTACGATTGAAAAGTATTCGGAAACAGTGACTTTCGTAAAGTAAAGTTTACGATTGAAAAAGTAATCGTAAACACTGTCTTGAGATAGTTTACGATTGAAATTTATTCGTAAACCTTCCATTTACTGTTTATATCGTAAACTTCGAATCGTAAAGTTCTTCCGGTAAAGTTTCGATCGCAAACTTGGGTTCGATCGCAAACTTGGGTTTGCTCGTAAACTTTTATGATTCGTAAACAGTCTCTTACAATTAGTTTACGAATGAAAAGTTAATGAGGTTTACGATTGAGATTGATTCGTAAACTGGAGTCTTTGTGGTTTACGATCGAAATAGGTTCGTAAACCTTTTCCTAAATGAGTTTACGAATGAAAACTATTCGTAAACCTTTGCTATAGATGGTTTACGAATGAAATAGAATCGTAAATAGGAACTTTACGAGTGAAAACTAAATGGACCGTAAACTTAAAGTGTTTGACCGTAAACTGTAAAGCTTTGACCAATTTTGAAAACTTTCTTATGTGAGAGGCTCGTAAACCTTTTTGTTCGTAAAGTTTTCGTCCGCAAAGCTTAAATAACAGACTATTGCAAAGTTAATATTCGTAAACCTTTTCCTTAAAGCGTTTACGAATGAAAAGTATTCGTAAACCTTACTTAAAGATAGTTTACGAATGAAATATATTCGTAAACAGTAGAAATGTGAAGGTTTACGATGAATGTGGATTCGTAAACAGATAATCAAGAGGTTTACGATCGATATCCGATTCGTAAACTTTGCAATTCGATTAAATTCGATCAAAAACACTTAAGTTCTCGAATTAAGCTCAGATAATCGATCGAAAACAGTAAGTAAACATGTAAAAACACTCGATTAATCCAGATCAAAAGCAAAACATAAACAATTTTCGAGATTTTCACATGAAAATTTTGAAGATCATGAAGGACATTTCGATCAAAATTAAACAATTTGGTCCAAATTCAGCTATAATCAGCTCAATTAATCAATGATTACTCATCGCAAACAGTATCGTCAACATCATCGCAAACATCTTAAGCAAGCAGCACATACAAAAATGCGATGAACAGTGATGATCACGATGAACAGTAGCTATCGTAAACATCAAGTTTGCGATGAACAATGCAAAATCGAAATCAATTCAGCTCAAAACTTATCAATTCAAACACGCATGCTCTGATACCAATTTCACACATCCAACATATATTCCGAGATTGATTCATCACATATAATCGAGAACTCAAGCATTAGATTTGATGTTGATTACCTTGAATGAATTACACGCGCGGAAGCTTGGGATTAATTCATCATCAAATCTTCATTGAATTCCAAATCCTCTCTACAATACACCTCACTTTCCCTCTCAACAATTAAACCTAGCTTTGCTAAAAATGAGAGAGAAACCTAATCTAGAGAGAGAATTCCTACCTTGAGTTATTTGTATTCTACACACACTCAACCTATATATACCAAAGCATATTTTGGTATATTTTCAATCTAGTCCCTATATGTACATAAAATACAATTTAATCTCAAGACAAAGATAACATGATTATTGAACACTAGAAAATATTCCTAACAATCTCCCCCTTAGTGTTCAATTGTCATTGAAGCGCCGATTGTCTTTGTCTTTGATAATCTTCAGTCTTCATCATCATTTGAACACAATAGACAGATTCCTAACAGTCTGATCTCTAGGGATTGTTGCCTGCGATGCCTGGATTGAAGCGGGTTAGGGAATTTTCCCTCCTACCTAAGTCAAGAGGCTATGTCTCATTTTAGATAGGTAAGTCGAAACTAAGAGAACAATGTGTAAAAAAATTATGGTGAGCGTAGATAAACATACCTTGAATGACGAATGGACAAGGGTATTTATAGAGGTCGAGGTGACATATCTTTCCGATATTTTAGGATGCGGAGGATCCCAAAGAATCCGGAATTCGTTCATCGTTTGAACAATTTCCTTGCCCTGAAACACTCTCCTGTTGTCGGACTTTTGAATTTGAAGGCCCTTCTTGTTACGAAAAATCTCTCCTTTGACTTTGAGTTTGAATGCCCTTTGAGATTCTCGAAGTTGGTTAGGCTGAGTCTAAATCGATTCAGACTTGGATGACTCAGTCTGCGCCTGTGGAGGTGCTGTCTCGACCGGGGATGGCCTTGGTCTTGTAAGTGTTTTGTCTCTCTCATTCCTTCAATGTTTGCAGTCTTAACGTGCTTGAATTGTTAGCATAACGTCCCGAGATCACACGAGTTTCGAAGATGGAGTGACTTGGAGGTGGCCTTACCTCGGCCATCATTGGCCTCGGTCGGCTTCGCCACCTCGTGTGATGACCACGCCACTACACTACTATACGACACTAATGACACAAAAAATATGAGTTCGAGAAAATAAACCGCATGAGTTCCGTTCAAAACTTTTCGATAAACCTGAATGCAACCAATCAAAACAGATTCACAAAACAATCAAATCATAATACCTGATAGAATACCTTTAAATTTCCAAAAAATAAATTCTCTCACCACATTCAAAATAACAAACTAACACAGCTCGACTCAACCATCACATCATATATATATACATATGCAACGTTGTCCCAAAATATGACAAGACACTCTCTAAACGATATATATAAGACAAACCAAACCGGACACCAAAGAAACTCCCTCGCCCACAGGTCATCATCCATGTACACGTCATCTCAAAGGTTTGCGGGAGCTTCAACATCTGTCCTCATAAGGGAGGATCAAACAGCATCATTTGGCTCACCTAAAACACATGAACAAGTGAGCTAATTGCTCAGTAAGCGAAAATCATAACAATAATAAACCTGTGTGTGATGCACGGAACTATATCAACCTGCAATATAATTTTCTCAACTATGAAACAAATGCAACAATATATGATGATATGCCACTCATGATCTCGGTATCATACTCTCATGCTAACCAAACACTCATACTCTCGAAATCATACACTCAAAAGGGACCCCGAGACCGAATACTACGGTACCGAAGAGCTCAATCAATATCAATGGGCCTATAAATATAAATGTTGGATGGTCTATTTCACCCACCCGTGGCGAAGAGCTCGGTGGACCCTGCTGTTAAAAGGTGGTTTTCTCCCACTACGAGTTTCCCAAAAAGGACGTCGTCACGTCAGGCCAATAAGCTCGTCGTATACCGTCAATGGGGAAGAGCTCGGTGGACCCTCCTATCAAAAGGTGATTTCCTTCCACTACGAGATTCTCTTGCATACCGTAGCATCGTCTTACAAAATAATATGACAATCCTCACATACTCAGTAATCGCACAAAGAGATATAACATGATAATCGTCATATACTCAGTAATCGCCCAAAGCTATTTATTACCATCAATACATGAGACCGTGTGCAATATTCTATGCATACCACACTCGTACTCAAAACAATATCTCGTATCTCGTATAGAGCAATGTTCTCGAGATAACAAATAATTTACCACAAATCATATTTGTTCATATCTCAACAAATAAAAACAACATATACGGCGACTCGCGCCCGAGGTACGGTTATTCGTACCGAATAGTTCATACCTCCGAAGATACCCAAGTCAACATTGAAACACATATATTACAACGTAACAATACACAAAAAACTAGGTTCATGTGTCGTAATTGCGGGTTGACAAACGCTTACCTGTCGTCCTAAGCTTTGATAGTTAAATTTGGTTTCTTTAAATTGAATAAATGTGGCGCCCCGGCGTAAGTTTTCTAGCTTCGTTGTATTTCTTTTACCTAATTATTATTAACATAAAAGATTCAGAAACACATACAAACTATAATTATATATCCCAACATCGCTTAGACTGTCATAAACTATCATTAAATAGTAATTATACTTCTAACACAACCAAAAATATATAAATTCCTCCAAGTGTTACAGTAAAGGCCACAACAGTTCAAGAGTAAGGAACACAAGGAATGCCAAAACCTATGCTCTATACTTCCTTCACTCTCCTTCGGTAGTTCTAATTATTTTTCCCTCTTTATTCTTTTTTTTTTTTTCGTCCATTGCAGCTCAAAGATGAGAAGAATCTGTTTTGTTTAGATTTAAAAAGGTTTGAGGCGGTGGAATTGTGCCAAAAACCCCACGCGATAAGAAACACAATTGTTAATTACAATGGTAATTTGCATTTTCAACCCTATTAGATACGTATTTGCAGATTTCAATGAAATTTTTGGCAAAACTTACGAATAACTATCAATACGTGTGATTTTCAAAATTGACTACACGTACTAGCTAGATACGCGTAACTAGTCGTATCTAATGGTCGACACGTATCTTATCACCAAACTGATTCAACTAATTAGATAAGAACTCCTAAATAATTTCGCAAACTATTATTCATATAAAACATTTATTTATTTTATAATGACACCAAAATTAATCACTATTACGTCAGTCAAATAAACCACAAAATATATAACACATGAAAACACGCATGATATGCAAAGCATAAACTCCATATAATATGCAGACATGCATACATTATTTAAGGTATTTAGATAAAATTAATTAGTCCGTACAATGCATGATTCATATTGGTCATGCGAGGTTACGGTTTTATTCGGGTATCACACATCGGCCACCTCGGCCGCGGCCTTGAGATTGGTCTTGTTTCCTTCGTGCCTTACTTGTTCCATTCCTTCTATGTTTGGAGTCTTATAATTTCTCGAGATTACGCGGGCATCGGAATGAAGTGGCTCGGGGTGACCTTGCCTCGGCCACCTCGGCCTTGGGTTGTGGCCAGTTTGACCGATCAGCCTTGAGCCGGGCCTTGTTCCATTTGTCCCTTGCTTACTTTGAGTTTCCGAGGTTGAAGGTCCGAGGAATTTTGTTGACGGTGTTGGTGACCTCCGGTGGATGGTTAAGTCGCATCCGCCGAATATTTCATCGTACAAAATTCTCGTATTATCAATTTAGTTAGTCCATTATGCTCTTTCACCCATTTCTTATTTGCATCTATATACCGTAAGCAGAGATATCAACCATCTACTAATCTCTCTAATTGTCTCTCTCTCTCTCAATCAAGCATTGATCAACTATCTACTCTGTTACATCGCAGATCGTGACAGAGTTACTCTCAATTCTTTCATATTTATATCTTTCTCGTTTGTTTTTAAGCATTTGATACTATGGAATATTTCTCATGATAAAATGCTCTGTGAAAAAGACTTAACCGCCTACCGAAAGTAACCCGAAATCGTACACAAAGCCCTTCGAACCTTTAAACTTAGAGCAAACGAAGCACGGACAAGACCAAGGTCGGCCGGCCGACCGGCCAAGTAGGCCGAGACTCGCCAAGGTCAAGATGTTTGAAGGTCATGCAATAATCATGCCAACTCAAGCACGTCAAGGTCCTAAGAGGGTGGAACGAAAGGAAGAAGCAAAGCACGAACAAGACCAAGACCGACCGAGTAGGCCAACAGGCCGAGCAAGCCGACCAGGCCGAACGGCCCGATGTCGAGCAAGGAGAGGTCCGTTGATTATAACTTATTTGAATATTGATTCGTTCATTTAAGTTTCTCACTAAAAAGTTAGGATCATGAGCTGTATTCCACTGTCCCTATACATGAAACGTTAACTTGCCTTTTTTTTTTCGTCTTTTGCCTTTCTCTTTATAACTTTTTGTCATAACTACCTTTTGACATCCCCTAAAAACTAAATGGACAAGAGAAAAAAAAAAGAAGTTGAAATCTACGTCTAACTGGCGATTTGCTTGCCAACAATCGTATAACCCAAATTACCAAATAGCTCATGGTTAATAATACTCAGTAATATTATGATATTTATTATGAATGTTTGGGTAATTTCATGATTTCTTGAGGAATCAATCATACAAGAATATTTCATAAAAATGAGTACCAAGCATAATCTCATCTCCCCAAGATCGGAGTAAATGGATCTAAAATAACAAAAAATCAGAAATATATCTTAATTGTTCATCATCGGATGTCTTATACAGCCACATATAATATCACAATGATTTAATAGATGAACATCATTAAAAAAAACATCACAAAGCCCATATTAAGTAAGAGGGTAATCAACTTAATACAATATATCATCACGATTACACAGTAATTTGCTTGCCGACATTTCCCATTAATTAAAACCTAATTCTAAAAGAACCAAAAAGATAACAGCAACCACACGAAAGATGAAGCGAATAGAGTCCCAATTCCAACGTTTAAGCTGCTGACGTCGCCAGAATAATAAGGAGACACTTGGTACACATTACCCGGCGGGCCATTCAAATAGGCGTAAGGAGAAGTCGGAGTATCGACATATGGCCGTGGAGGCGGAAAGTACTTATTCAGTGGCGGCGGCCGTGATTGTGATGGTGGCGGCTGTGGCAGCGCGGGGGGCGGCGGTGGGTTATTACATGGGCTACTGCACGGGCAGTTTCCACACTTGTCGTCGTCGGCGTCTTGAGGGCTTGTTGATTCTTGATATGTGGCTTGTGTTGGAGATAAAATTAGGAAAGTTAGTAAAACAATAATGTAAACATAAGTAGCTGGTAATAGTTGTATGAGTTGCTTGGCCATGGCAATGGCAATGGCAATGGCAATGGAGGGGGGGTGAAAAAGTGTCACTAATCTTTGTGCTATTGTGGTCGTGGAGTACGTTTTTATACAGGCCACTGAAGTGCAGGGTTTTCTTAAAGACCAATCCTCTCGAACTAGTTAAAATTCGGATTTGATCTATAATTATAAAAGAAAAGAAAAAATAAATAAAACATATAATAAAGCAAGAGAGATTTACACATAAATACCTATCGTCCGTCGGCCTAAAACTTCTTTATTTTACTTCTTATGTCAGACTTTATATCTTTTAAGGAACAAGTGGAAACATTTCATACAAATAAGGATCATTTGTACGAAAATACTCATCAGAACTTCCATTATTACGATTTTACTAGGATTTTTAATTTAAATAAAAAAGAAAAAAATGAAAATCACTTTGCCAAACGAACAATGAACAACGTACACAACAATTCCACGATGATTCTCTCAAATCGAACGTCCAAATCGAATGCCCACGAAAATTTTCCACCTCCAAAGAACGATTTACGATCTCCTCCCTCGTCCGATCCCGGTACGTATCGTTTTCGTTTCAAATCGTCTGACATAAATCATTCGAACCAAATCATCGTCGCCGTCTAGAAATTAGTAATTTTTCGCGTTAGCTTTCAGTTAATTACTCGGTTCGGGTTATTAGGTCTCGATTTAATTTTTGATTCCCTAATTTATAATTTTTCTTTAACACCACATTTTACAATTAATATTATCCCCCACACATTTTATTTCTATTTAATTTTTAACCCTCCAGTTTATAAAAACCTAGTTCAATCACTAGCTGAAAAGTTATTATATGAGCTGATAACTCATTTATATTGCTCTATTATTTGATTAATGGACTCATAAATATATTTTTATTATTTCTGGAGGCATCCGTTCCACTTCGATTTTATTCCGGTTAAATCACTGAATCTTAAACCTGTAAATTTTTCAATCTGGTTTTAAAATCTGGTTTCATAACCTTGCCTAATTATTGTTGAGTTACCCAATAAAAAATTAAACAAAAATACATTTAAATTTACGTCCACACAACTTTCTTAACATTCATTTATCTTATGAAAATTGACACAACCATGTGTCATTTTTAATTGGTTTTTTTTTTTCTTTCTAAAATTGATTTTATTTATGTTTTAAAATTCGAAAGTACCAGATCTATACATATCATTAGTCGCTAACGAATGTCACTCCCCATCGGAACAAAGATGTTAAGCTAAACAATGCACGATATTGTTACATTGTCGCTTAACAAAAGAAAAAAATAACCGATAGAACATAAGTGGAAAACTTTAAACAGTCATCAAGGATTCTTCCATACGTATCAAATTCGCCGCATTTTAGAGATGCACTAACTCAAGGATATGCATTGAAAAAAGCTCGGAGAAGCGCAATGAACAAAAGAGAGACTATATTGCAACAAAATCGAAGAAGATTATCAGTACACAATAAACATATAGCTGTTGTTTTCATTTCAAGGTCCCTTGAACATGGAAGTCGGAGCAAGCGGCGGCGTATCCAACTGATACAGATTAAGCGCAGGACCAACAAACCTAAACACGATCCACCCGCCAATGACTACAAATATTGAAGCATACGCAAACTTGTTTAGCCAAAACAATAGCCCCTTTTCGCCCATGTATAGCTCCACAGCCTTCTCCGAGAGGCTCATGGAGTTCCAATCCTTTGGCGGCGATGATGGGACGTTTTGTTCTTTGTTCAGACGATCTTGCTCTTGCTTTCTTCTTCGCCTCCTCGACCCCCGTCTGAATCTTATTTCTACTGCGTTCGTTTCTTCACTGCTCGGAAAGTCATTACGGTCGCATCTCATAGGTAAGAGAGATGGGGCGGGGGGGCATCGATGCACGAGATGAGGTCTGTGAATGGGGAAAGATGGAAGTGTTTTGGTGAAGGAAAGCATTTTGGGAGTTTTTCTTGCAATCCACCTGACACACACACACACACACACACACACCAGAATGTTTATGTGATGATGAGCCACAAAATATATTTCTTCCTTCCATATGTCTAATTTCCATTTCAAGCAGACAAGCATCATACGAGTAAGAAATCCCTCCAAACACATACGAATATGCATACTCAGAAACAAACAATAATCATCATATAAACATGGAAAGGAAGAACCTTGTCTGCCTATTATTTGATGGAATTCTAAGGGCACCCCCAATAGGAATTTTTTAAGAACATTTTACAGATTCTGGACATTTATATTCAGCAGTAAGATTCCTCAGGCATGACATTAGTAGGGGGAAAAAAACCATACAACATATGAGGAGGAAGATATATACCTCTGTAATGAAATGCAGAATCTCTGAGAAGAGAGTTGGTTCCCTGAGTAGTTAGTGTGTGGTCATACATAACGGATAGGAGAGTGATGATCCAATTAGTTAGAAGAAGCTGCAATGCGACTTATGAATTAAACACCATCTCCTATTGCGACTTTCAACTCTAAATGTTATCATTGGTCGACAGAATACCTTATCCATAATTTAATATTAACAAATGAAGAACAATAGAATAAATTCGAATTATTATTCGGGTCTAATATTAAATCAGATAATATAACTAATAATAACTCATTATATCTATTATGTTTGGTTTAATAATTTCAATTTGTTATTAACTGAAAGTTCGATAAAATAGTACTAGCCTGACTATAAATAAAATTGCTGAAATATATGAGATAATTTATATTGAGCTTTATTATAAATAATTTATAATGGCCATTATCTGGGGCTTAGAAACAAACGTTTGAAACGAAATGGTGTATGAGCATCGTCAACTTTGTTCAGATACAAAAATAAAGAGAACTAACTCTATTCGAAATGGTATGATTTTCACACACTCCTGATTAAAAGAATCTCCGTAACACAAAATACGGTACATTTTTTATCCAGTGAAATTGTGAATTTAATTTTTTTTGTGCAGATGAACAATATTAATCTACTTTTAGTGAAATATTATTCATCAACCCAAAAATAGTGTTATAATTTTTATTTTTATTTTTCGTTTTAATTTCAAAATTTAATTTCATTATATTTAAAATATATTAGATTATTGTAATTTAATAAAATTAAAATTTTACTAATATTAATTTAATTAATCTTAAATATTAATTATTATACTATATTAATTTTTATAATTATGTTGTTGGATTATATTAAATTTAAAAACCTATTACAGGTAGTACATAAGAAAATAAAATTAATTATAATAATAAAGACTAGGAAGATGTATGAAATATTTATTTTAGTGTAGAAAATATAGTTAATGGATTGAAGTAAAAATTAGTGTAGAAAATAGAGTTACAGAGTTGGAATAAAAAACTGTAGTAAATGTATTTTTGTGTAAAATGGATTGTCTTTTTGTGATGTTGGTTGAAGATTGCTTAAGGTTGTATTTTTACTAAAGAGAGATTAATAATGGAAATTTTAGGTGGAAAGTTGGATTGGACTAAATATTATCGAATTTTAGAAACGATAAGCCGTTCATTGCATGTTTGATATGTCGGTTTATATATAGAAGGGTTTAAATGATTAAGGTTCATATAAAACTAATTAATGCGTATAAAATAAAATGTGTGTTTGATTAGTGGGTTTATAAAAACCTACCTGAGAGGGTAGGTTTATCTAAACTCGTATACATAGGTTTAGAGTTGTTATCTATAAATTAATATTTTATATAAACACATGAACCAAATAGATCAAAATGTCTTAGACCAACATTTAAAAATCGTAAACATATAAACCAAACAAGCTCTCAATGTTGAAATTATTAGGGATGGTAAGCGTATGTGTATTTTGAACTTACTTAGTAAAGTCGCCATTCTCAATCATTGTATGTAAGACGAAATAGCCCCGAATATCAATGGTCTTCGGTTTCAATAATCATCCTCAAATATTTCTAATTCACACTTTTGTTATCATAGCACTACGTCAACCAAGTTATTATTGGGAAGAAGAAATTGGTGGATATGCTACGTTATTACGAGTGGTAGGATATCTTCGATGATTTTTCCATCTTACAGGAATATATCAATAAGTTCGGAAGAGTTATGACACTGTATAATTCAAGTCGGCCTCAACAAATGATTGGCTTCAGAATGACTATAGGTGGAGGTGTCACAAATGCAAATGACATAGAATTTTTCACGTTCCAAGCTCGGGGTTGTGCTGGGAGTGACTTAGTGCACCACTCGCTTCGCCACTTAGCCTTACTTCGATATGTTTCTCTCGTACGGAAATGCACCTAAGACTCGTTTCTTCTCCTATGTAGCTAAGTCAAGTAATCTTTGTTTCATTTAAAGTGATCCTATTACCACTAACACGTTGATGCTTACAACAAGACTCTCAAATCTATGCTCTCACTGTCACGCCCACGAATGACTTAGAAATTGTTTTTGACGTTCTAAGTCGGCATGCCGACAATGGCCAAGGCTCGGCGGAACACAGCCGAGCAGCCACAATGCACGCTAAGATGCAGAAGCTATCTTTGAAGACACACACACACACTAAGTTACGTTATCACAGCCCCATAGTATTTGAACTCATGCCAACACGAGAAAGAAAGGAACACAAGAATTTACATGAGCATCCTCCCAACTCACTCTTCGAACTAAGAAATGGGAGCCCTTTCGGGAAGTACAAGTTGGTCTAGCTTGTATACAAAGAACACTAACACTCAATACTAACAGAATGCTCGAATGCTCATAGCATGTTCAAACTTAAGCCTATCAATGACTTAAGAACAAAGTCAAGGACCAACTTTTCAAACTCAAATAGCAGCTTGCAAACTCCAGAACCAGCTGTTGAAATGAATGGCTTTGGCACCCCTATATAGGGCTCGAACCAGGCAGCCCAAAGGTCACAAAAACCTTGCTCCAAACTCGGTCAATCACGACCCCGCCAAAGCCCCTCCCCCTCCCTCTCCCCCTCCCCTCCCCTCCCCCTCCCCCTCCCCTCCCCTCCCCCTCCCTCTCCCTCTCCCTCCTCCTTCTTCCCCCTCCCCCGTCTCCATTAATGGAGGTTGGGGGAGCTTTTTCCCTTTTATTTTAGTTTTATAGTTTAGAATTAAAAAAAATTGCAGTCGCCCGCCAAAGCTGCTGCCGCCGCCCAAACCCGCCGCCCGCCATCGCTCCGTCGCCTACCACCGACGCTGCAGCAGCCACTACCTTCGCCGCCAACCCCGCCCTCGTCGCCAACCCCACCCGTCGCCCGCCAACACCGCCCTCCAACCGTTGTTTTGCCGCCCACCGTCTGCCGCTTGTCACCCATTGCCCGTTGTTTTTTTTTCTTGCTCTTCCCCGCACGCCGCCCGCCGTTTGCCGCTTACCACCTGCCGTCGCCGCCATCCGCCACAGCCGGTCGACTCATCCTCTATCCTCGTTCGCCATCCACACCCACGAGTCTCCCGAGTAGGGAGCTCGTGTCTCTCGGCTCCCGGGTCGGGAGCTTTGTCTCCCTCGTGGAGCTTTCATATCCCTTTGTGGAGCTCTTTCCGAAGAAAGTGAGATTTTTGTAGTCGAAGACCGAAGTAAGTGAAGAATATTGTAGATTTAGCTTAATAGCTAATTTTGTGGTAGGATCTTTAGTTCTTCGTGTTCAAAAACTGAATTTTTCATTTTTTTCGGCTTTTTTCTTCTTGTTTCATGCTTGGTTGGTCATGCTCCTATGTGAGCCTTTGTTCTCTACCGGTGGATGTTACCGGAGAGACCTCTTGGGCTATTTAGTCCGTGTATTTTGTTGTTAATGAAATTTAAGTTATCATTTCGAAAAAAAAAAATGCGGTCAATCACAGGTCTGCTCAACGGTCCGACTGGCCAATGCAGAGCAACTCTTTTCAGGGCTGGCCAAGAGCTTTTTAGGGGCAGCAGGGACTGTTCAGAGTCTCGGCCAATGCATGGAGAGGCTTTTTCTGATGTGGCAGGTGCAGAGAAGGTCCAAGTGACCTTCGGCATACTCGGCCACTCACAGGGCTGCTTTTTTTGGCCAACGCAGAGCAGTAAGGTCAGAACAGTGACTTTTCATCTTCTTGGCCAATCGCTGGACTGGACGGGTCGGGCTGGAAAATCGTTTGCAGCCATGGTTTCCACGCGTGCGCAGATGCAGCGCTCTGATGCCTGATGTCGCGCGTTGCCGTCGAGAGTTGCGCGCTGCTGCCAGGTGCGCCGCGCAGGTGCCTACCAAGGTGCGCAAGATAATGCCCAAGCCGCACGCATTGTCTACCAAGGTTGCGCATTGATCCGCTCCAGTTCCGCGCAAGTAAACCTCAATGCAGACGAGGCCCGCGCGCATCAAGCGGCGATGGTGGGGCACGACGATCTGTGCCAAGCTGCCAATAGTGTGCCCCATGGATGGGCGCACGCTACTGCCATGTGCGCGAACCGAATGGCCACAAAATCCAGTCGCAGCTGGGACTTTGACGGTCAATTCTGATCAACATCGTGACAATCCTCTCCCGCCAAAAAGGTCAACGTCCTCATCGACGATTTTGGGGCTAATTCTGACCTACACTTGGCCTCATTCTTGGACTGTCGCCGGTTGCTATACTGCTCCCATGCCAAATTGATTTCGGTCATGAGGTCCTCACATGTTTCGATGTCGTCGCTCTGTGCCTCATCATCCACAACCAGCCTTCTTCGCCACCATAGTTTGGCGTCATCCGGGAAATATCTCACTGCCTTGCGGACCTTGTCCTCGTCTCTAACACTCTCGCTTTCGAAAAACTGCTCCAAGTCCAACAGAAAGTTCGCGAGCACCTTTGCATCATGCACACTGTCATATATTATCGGGCCAGGACCACGTGGGTGCTATATGGTCGTAGCTTCACTGCGGGTTGCAAGCATCTGTTGGATCAAGCAAAGTTCGCCTTCCAACTCCGTGATGCACCGTGAATTAGCATCCACCTTCGTTTCGAGCTCGCCAGTGAGAGCTGCGTCTCAAGTCATCGTTTCATGCACCACACGAAGCTTCTCTTCCAGATCTTCCGGAACTCGTTCAGTTATCGTTTGTAGGGCCTCGTTAGCTGCTGACATCATGCGCTATAGTTCAGCCACTCTAGGTCGAAGCATCGTGTATCCAACGAGTTGTTCCTCATTGTCGCCTTCCATAGCTCGGGCTTGTAACTTGCTAACTTGGTCTCCTTTCAAACGTTGCGCTCTGATACCAAATTGTCATGTCTATAAATGACTTATAATTTTTTTTCGCACATTCTAAGTCGGCGTGCCAATAATAGCCAAGGCTCACCGAAACACAGCCGGGCAGCCTCAATGCGCGCTAAGATGCAGAAGCTATCTTTGAAGACAGACATGCTAAGTTATGTTATCACAGTTGGACGGGTCAGGCTGGCCAATCGTTCACAGTCATGGTCGCCACGCGCGCGCTGAAGGTGCTTGCCAAGGTGCACGCGATGATGCCCAAGCCGTGCAAATAAACCTCAATGCAGACGAGGCCTGCGCGCGTCAAGCTATGATGGTGGGGCACGACGATCCGTACGCAGCTGCTAATAGTGCGCGCACTGTCGTGCACTGCTGCTTAGTGCGCATGATGGATAGGGCGCGTGCTGCTTCCATGTGTGTGGGCCGATCAGCCACTAAGTCCAGTCGCGGCTGGGACTTCGGGTTCAGCAAGCACTGACCCACGGTCAATGGTCAACTTCAATCAATGTTGTGATACTCACTTCACTCTTATTGCTGCCGTGGCCAATGTATGCATCTGCCATGCAGTCTGGCTCGGTCACTGCCTATATTGATTTTTCTGACTTGGTCTGGACTTGTTGATCCCTGTGGTTGATACTCGTGTTGTACGCCTTGCCTGGTCAATATCACACGCACATCCTGGTCGAACCTTGATCATCAAATTTAGCGCACTGCTTAGGTGGCCAAGCATCCATGTGGCCTAGATCATCCATCTTGACCTGCGTGCCATAGAGCTAACTCATGTGGCACCACATCCTTATTGGTGTGGTTGGGCCTTCACGCTCTGTCATGTTGTGGCGACTTCCAGCTCTAGCCAAATCTTCTCCGGCCACCATTGACCTCCTGTCAATAGTCAACTTCGTTCCACTCGTAGGTGTTCTCCCCCACCTCAATCATTGATGACATCACCGATAAACTCGGGGCTCACTTGCGACGCCATTGTCCATGCTCGATATTGCCAACACGGTGGCTAAGTGTGGTTTTCTGCTCAAAGCATAGACAACTTCATTCTTCTTGTCGGGCTGATGGATCTACTCAATGTCAAGGTCTTCGAGGAACTCATATCGTTGGGCTTGCTTCAAAGGTCAGTTTATGTTGGGTCTTGAAGTAGGTGTTCGTCATATTATCTATCATGATTACGAACTTAGTGTCTAGTAAGTAATTGTGCCACGCCTTAAGACAATGCACAATTGTCGTCATCTCCTTTTCACGCATGCTATATTATGTCTCGACCACCTTAGATTTCGGATTTCATATGCGACCATGTGTTTATCCTACATTAATACACCACCAATAGCTTTACCAAATACATCTGTGTACCTCAAAAGTTCGGCGAACTCTACCAACTTTTGTATGAGCTCACTTGCCAACTCCTTCAAGTGCTTGAAGGCTTAATCGCAAGCCTTGCTCCGTCGCCATGTCACATCCTTCTTCAGTTAGTTTGTGAACTGTGCTGCTATCTTCAAGTATCCCTTGATAAACCACAAATAGTTATTCGCGAGCCCAAGGAATAAGCAAAGCTTTGTCGCATTGCTCAGTCTCGGCCAATCCGCCATGGCCTTGACCTTTGCCTCTTCCATGCTATTCTGGTCGTCCTCGATCACATGGCCCAGGAAAGTATAATGTGATCTATCAAACTCATATTCCTCCTTATTAACATTTAAACAGTTGGCTCGGAGCGTTTTAAACAGCAACCCTAGGTGCCTCACATGGCTAGTCAAAGTGGTCGAATAGTCAACAGTATCATTCAAATAAATGACTACAAACTTATCCAAGTACGTACAACTCGGTCCTCATCAAATTACAGAAAGTAGTCAGTGCGTTCGTTATGCCAAGGGGTATAACTAGAAGTTCATATGAAACATGCATCGTTACGCATATTGTCTTATGCTCATCTCCTTATGCAATTTTCACTTGCCAGTACTCTGATCGCAAGTCCAACTTTAAAAAGTACCTCACTTTGACTAGCTTGTCGAACAAATCCAAAGCGTTAGGAAATAAGCACTTATTTTTAATTGTAACCTTAATGAGGGTGCAATAATTAACACAAATGCAAGGATCCATTCTTCTTTCATTGCAATAGCTGGCAAAAGGGGCTTTCGAAGGCATGATCAGTCCTTTGTCCAAAAGATTATTTAGCTGGCTCCTCAGCTCGATTGGGTTCATTATGTATGGGTCATGCATTGGCGGCCTAACCCCGGGCTCTAGTTCAATGCGATGATTGGTGGACCGCATTGGATGTAGCTCTTTCGGCAATTCCGCTGGCATAACATCCTCGAATAGTGCCAATACTTTATTTCCATCGAAAGCTCTTGGTACGCCAGGGCCTTAATCTCGTGCATAGCTGCAACAAACGTTGGATCATCACAACTAACTCCACAATTCAACTGCATTGCAAACTACTGATGCTTTACTTGCTCGATCCACTCTTGCCTTCATCCTGACCGGTATCGTTGAACCCCTTAATGAAGCCTTGCTACGCTTTGTCTATAATCAATAGCTCACCAATGAATGCCATGGACAATGCCCTCGCCCGCACAAGGAACTCGTCACCTGGAATAATTTCAAAGTTATCTAGGGGCAAACCATGAACTCTTGCACACCTTCCTAGTGTCCAACATGCATTGCTATCTGTGTCTTGAAACTTTATAGCGCGGGGATGACATTTACGGCCTTGATGATGCTGCATGCTTGAACAGTCTCAGTTCGAGCTTCTTTGCGCTTAGCCGAGATAAAGTTTTGGGTCGCTCTAGAGCTGACCATCGCCATTATCTAGTGCCCACGGATATAACAAGGTACGTACATCGATTTGTTATTACCTAATTGTCCTCTCGTAGGGCTGCCAGATTCTGCATCGGGTTTACCTATAGTATCTCCTTCTCGGCTTCGGAAGTGCTTGGCTCTCTGGCGTGCAAATGAGCAGCGATGGTGTTTACTGCCATTTTAATGGTGCATTGGTACCATTTTTGGCTGCCTCAACAAATATACCATGTCGGTTTCGTTGTGTCCAAGCCCGGATGCTTTTTGTTGGGCCTCATGTCCCTTGCATCCTTATTCAAATACCTCTCCTGCCGAACAATGTTGTTTTCCTTCTGACTTTCTTGGTTCATGGCCTTTTGGTTTTGAGGCTCTTTGTTTGCTTGGATGAAGGGATGTCCATCAATCTCTCGACATTCACAATGATCAACTGTAAATTTTGTATGTTTTGTCGCGCCAACTCCGCCTGGGCCCAAGAACTTAACTTCGTAATCAAGTTGTAGAGCTTGTCAGCTTCAAACATATCCTCCACGTTCAACAACAGTGAATGGAACTGCTTGACGTAGGCTCAAATTGCTCTTGTATGCTTCACCTGCCTCATGGAATCTCAGCTCAGCCATACACTATTTAGGGGCAAAACTAAAGCTTCAGTTCGGTCTTAAGAGCATCTCATGTCTCTATCGGCCACGTTTTTTCTTGGCATCTTCTCGCAGCCATGTGCTCACAACAGTTTTGCGTCAACCGTCAAGTAATAAATGCACCACCTTAACCTCATCAATAACCTGCGTGGCCTCCAAGTACGCCTCCAAGTCCCATAGAAAATTCCCGAGTTCCTTGGATTCCCTTGTTCTGCCATAGGGTTTAGTATTCGGCATTCTCATTCGTGGTCCAACCGAAGTCTCATCTCGCATCAACATGCCTCACAAAACCCGGAGCTCACCATGTATCTCGGTAAAGTGCCCATCACTGGCATCGACAGCTTGTGTTGTTGCTGTCACACCCCGACCCGCGTCGAAGGTGCGACAGCCGCCGCGTTTCTCAATAAACGCAAGGCTCGATATCAACTCACAGTCACGAAATCAAATCACACGAAAGAAATGGTACTCGATAAAGGAAAATAAATATAGATATCAAAGGAGGTATACAATACAAAGTGTCTCGATACATCGGTCAACGAAGGAATAATGTACCACAAAACCCCCTTCCAAAATATCCCCGCCAATCGATCCAATATAAGAAGATGATACTGTACCCAAAATGGTAGAAACAGCAGCGGAAATGACGATCGAAAATGGCAAACCTCCGAACAAAAGAGATATCAACTACCTGGATAGAAAGAAGTATATATGTATATATGGGGTGAGCAAATCACTAGCTCAGTGAGATGATAATACAGACACACCTTTCGTGCACAGAAGGCGTGTTCTCAACGATGTTACCATAGCAAACCAAATATATCGACTACTTCATATTTACAAGGTAAACAGTATCTACCGCTCGTACGAGGAAAATTCGACAATAAAAATAAATCATAAAACATATCAAGAACATCGAGAAAGTACACGTCATCACATAAACGACGCGTGGGTAGCCGTATCCTCCTCGAACTGAACTCCCCGTCGAGAGTCAGACGAGTCCGTCACCGTACTCTAAACACAATGCCAATGAACAATCGTATCGACTAGACCATGAAAAATCATATCAAATATATGTGAAATGCATGTCCCACACCGGTGACGTTGGCCGAGTCTCACAATCGACTTTGTTACCTCCCCAACGATCACCCTCCAACGATAATCAATACATGGCAAATGGACGGGCGACTCGTTGGGCCTCACTCACCCTGGTTTGCCAAGCCACGGGCTACTACTCGATATGCCACTCTCACTCACCCGAACGTGCCCATTCGGGCTACTACTACCTCGGTACCGAGTGTATGCAACATCAACGAAGAAATCCATATCATAATCACAAACGCACCAGTCAACTCAATAGCATGGAGTCATGACACGTCATCACGTCACATAATCCCATGTGCAATCCTCAAACAAATATAACCACATATACGCCCATATGCACATCAATAGTAACTCATATAACCATCCTATAGCCAGCAAGGCCCACTAATGCATAATGCAACAATAAGACATAATCTCGTGAAAAACGACATAAAATAGCCCATCGCGAGGTTCACACATCCCGCGAAGGGAAGGCGTCCCCGTACTATCAACTCACAGTAAAGTCCTAGCTTTCTCCGACGTCTGAAGCTGCCCTCAAGTCCCTTGCCGAAGTTCCTTCGCCTAAATAAGAAGATAACCATGAGTGATTTCGAAATAATCCAACTATTTGCTGAAAATTTCCTGTTTTGCGGCAGAAGCTTCAAAATTCCATAAAAATTCATAGAATGCTCGGATTGAGCTGTTTCTGGTGCCTATAGAAAGACGAGGATCTAAGCTTTCAAGAAAGATTAATTTCAAAACTATTGGAACAGTATAGGCAGGGTAAAACTGAATAATACAGAAACAGCAGAAACGAGATTTTTTGGTCCAATAGCAAAATATTTAAAAATCCATAACAAATCGTAGAAATATCGAAACAAGCTGATTCTAGTGGCTGTGAAAACTCAAAGAAGTTAGATTTCCAGAGAAATTAGTTTCAGAAAGATCAGAGTATCATAAGTAGGATAATTTCACAGAATACAAAAGCTGCGCATAAATTCGGTCAAAAATCGTAGCTGAAACTTCAAAAATTCATAACAAATTGTATATATATTGGAGTTAGATGCTTCAAGTGGCTCTGGAAAACTGAGAAACTTAGCTTTCAACAGAATCAAAGTTCATAAGATTCGGAGAACTGTAGCTAGGTCAAATTCGTATATTACAGAGGCTGCGCATAGAAGGAATTTCTTGAATAGAATACTTTCATAATGGAGTATAAGAAGAGAGCATCGATTTTAATGAACCAACATGCCTGAATGAAATTTAATTCAACCCTCACCCGTGCAAAATCAAAGCTTGAAGGTCTCCCCCTTTTTCTTTTCTCACGTTGTTATCCCTTAGAGAGGAAAATGGAAGAAGCAAGCTAAGAGGAAAGTACTAGAATAATAATTTGGGCTAGGCTATAAATTTTATTTTGAAATGGGCTGAGATGAAATATAATGTTCATGGGCCGCTCTAATTAACTTAAGTGTTATAGTTGCCTCAGTTAGTTGCTCGAAATTCTTAGCAGGCTCGCATATGACACCAGAGCTAGTATCAATGGTCTGGTGCATTGCCTGCATATGTTCTTTGTGGTCGTCCGGAACTATGTTCTGAAGGTCTTGAATGACCTCCTCGAGAGAGGCCAACGTCATTTATTTCTCGGCCACCCTTAGCAGAACTACTGTATTGGAACTGAGTTGCTCGTCGCTGCCTCATTCCATGTCTTTAAGCTAGGTGTCGATTGGAGGTTAGTGTATAATCAATTTCTACCTTTCTAGGAATTGCGCTTTGATATCAAAGTGTCACGAACCCAAATGACTTGGAACTTTTCGAGCTCCAAGCTCAGGTTTATGCCGGTAATGACTTAGCGCATTGCTCGGTTCACCACTTTGCCCTGCTTTGTTTTATGTCCAAAGTCAAGTAACATTCATTTTACTTAAAGTGATCGTGGGGTAATCGGACTCGAACATACACCAGCAAGTCGTGACAATAATAACACAAGAATTTACATGAGAGAAACTCTCAATCCACTTATTTATACTTAGAACGGGGCATTTTCGGGATTACAAGCTCACCATGCTCGAAACTTGTAAAGTACAAGTCAATTAACTCACTTGTCAGTAATGACACTAACATTGTGATGCTTACAACAAGACGCTCAAAGCTATGCTCTCACTTCACTCTTCTTGGTTGAGGTTTGAAAATGAAGTGGTTAAAGGTATTTATAAAACTGGCATGGACAGCTGAAGGGTTGGCCGACGTCTACTTGTCGCTGTCCTAGCCAATGCATGCGTCTGCCAAGCAGTCTGGCTGGCCCATCTGGCCTAGCTTTCTTGACTTTGCCTAGCCTTGCTGATCCTTGCACGTGATGTTTGGCCTTCGCCCAGTGCCAAGGCCTGGCCGATCATGATGTCGTGCTCCAAAGTCTAGCCAAGCTTTGGTCCAAGGTCTGGTCAGGTACTCCTCAAGGTGGCCTTCGATGTTCTGGCCACTGCCATGGTATGAAACCTCATCATTGCCTGCTAGTGGCTTTACTCAAGTCGAACAAAATATTAACATGTCGAACCGAGTGCTGAAAGGATCAGGCAGCGTGCATCGTTGGGTTGGCCGGCGCGCCCATCCTGACCGAACATCGATCAGCCATGTTGATGCATACCTCAGTTGGCCAAGCGCCCCTGCCATCCTTATCCATCATGGCTGGTCTCCTCGTGTAATAGGGCCAACTCGCAGGTCGCCATTCCTCATTGGTGTGGCCGAGCCTTCACGCCCAGTCATGTTCGTTCGACTTTCAGATTTCGTCGATCATCCTCCGGCGACTTCAACTCGAGGACCATATAATATATTTACACTTAAAATAATACATCGAAAATACTTGCTGCTTATTTGTTGAATAGCAAGCAACGAAGTGTAAGAAAAATTTTATGATATTGGCATATCATTTGACCTAGATAATTTAGGCCGTGACAAATCTTCCCTAAACTAAATAAGTCGATATATATATATATTAGAACTGTCAATTGGGCCCGTGGCCCGCGGGCCAGCCCGCCCCGCCCCGCCAAAGGGGCGGGTTGGGCCTCAGTTTTTCAGGCCCGCCAAGGAGCGGGCCTATCGGGCCAGCCCGTGCGGGCCGCGGGCTTCGGCGGGCTAGCCCACGGGCCGGCCCGCCTGATATTAAAAATTATAATATTATATATTTTAATTATATTATTTTAATTAAATATTATTTTTAGTTTAAGTTTTATTTTTTAATGGGCTAATGGCTAATAATTAATTATTATATTAAGCTTTATTTTTTCAAATTGACTAATATTTTAATTTTAATTTAATTTTTATTTTTAATTTTTTTAATATGGGCGGGCCGGCCCGCCAGGCCCGCGGCCCGCCGGCGCGGCCTTCATTTCCCAGGCCCGCTGAATGGCGGGCCGGCCCGCGCCCGACCGGCCAAATGGCGGGCTTTGGCGGGCTACGGGCCGGCCCGTTTTGACCGCTCTAATATATATATATATATATATATATATTGTCTAGCTAATTGGAAAACCTTCAAAGAATTGCCAAGTTCGTGTTTACTCACACGTCGATGCTGACAATTAAAAGATAGTGAAATGCCTTTCCCAAGCATAGAGTTTTGCGTGCACGACCAAATGGTTGGAATAACACTTCTTTCTTAATATCAATTTGAGTATTAAATATTCTTTTTGTCAGAGTAACTCGCTCGCATATTGACTATATAAAACGATTAATAAAAGGATATAATATAATATACTGGTATAACGAAAGATCCATTCTTTTCTTACTTCATGAAAATAAAGTTTTGGTGGTATTAGGAATTTCATAGTGTAGAAATGTTGAAGAGGAGCCTTGGTTCGATTAAATTCTTTGCATTTTCAGCCTTCTTCATTATTTTCATCGTCTTTAATATTATTTTTCTATTAATTGTCTAAAAAATTGATTAAACAAATTTTGTGATTAATTAAAATACTCATAACAATCAACCCTAATTGTCGTTCTCTTATTAATATTACTGCATAGGTGAAACAGTATGACTATCTCTGATAATGTAGTTTCGAAATTATAAGACCAAGTTCTTACATTAACGAATAGTCTTTTATTTTTCAAGTTGGATGATGGACAAGCATTGATATATATATATATATATATATATATATATATACTTATTCGCTTGCTGGGTCTTCTTCATAAAACCAAGTTCGTAAAGCAGGTTTGTGCTCAACACACGTTACTTATTATTAGCCCCTTTTCACTATTAGGATTCAGTGATTACATATCTTTGAATTTAAGGGGAAAAAAACTAGGGAGAAATACACTTAACTCCCCATGTCAGAAAATATATCATTTAAGGACCAATTGGAAACATTTATTTCACTTAAGGACCAGCTTTTATGAAAAGACGATTTTACCCTCACTTTATGATTTTTATTTTATTTTTAAGAAATTAAACTTTAAATGAAAAGAAGAAAAAACAGAAATAAAAAGATAGAAAACGAAGAAGACAAATGAGAAGAAGAATCCAGCGATTCACGATCGAAGCCAGTCCACGCGGGTTTCTCATTAAGCAAGAAGGAGAGCGTAGGAGAAGAAAGTTGGGTTCGTCCAGTCCTGCTCGGGTTTATCCAAAATCGAAATTACGGGTTTGCTCGAAATTGCGGGTTTGCTTGAAATCGATGTAGCCCATCTCGAAATTGTGGTTTTGCTTGAAATTGAAATCGTGGGTTTGCCGAAAATTAAATCGATGTAGGTTAGTTCTTAGTGGGTAGTTGGCTATGGTTTTCTGCTGCAATTTGATTAGTATGTGAATGCCCTTTGCTTTTGTTGAATAATTCATACTCTTACAAGTCCAATTGATTGACTTTACAATTCTATTTCTTTGTTACATATCTGAGAGAACTGTTTGGTTAGTATATCTAACACATCTTTCTTCCATTGTCTATACTTCTCGTTGTGGTTTTCATTTAGTGATGCTCTGTTTGGTTTTTACTGCTTGGTTTTAATATTTGTTATGCCGTACTAATTTTATATATAGTGTGTACGAATTTACTTGTTGTTATGGTACCTATTCGCTTATTATGACGTACCAGTTTTAACATTATTGTGTACCATTTAATGTACTGTTGTCGGGATTGAGACTTGCCCAGACACAGAAAAGGCTTTTACAGGTCTCCCGTAACTCAATTCTTGATTGCTTTTCACAAAAAGAAAGCTAATAAAGAAGAGATATTTCATAACAGGTTTAAGAACTCGATAAACGCAGCGGTGGTACGAGGCTAAACCTTCGCACCACACGCTTCGGCTTATCTCGAGATCACGCTGGCATACAACCTATCACAGTTGTTCAACTAGGACGCATCGGATAGGACATGCCTGGATATAGGTTGATCGTTTGTTGATATTTCGGTCTATATGTTGCTTATAGGTTGATTCATTTCTAGATTCGTTTTATTACGAGCATATTTTTTATGTTGGTGTAATTTGGTGGATATACTAAGATAACAAACAACAATGATCTTTCTTATGCCTAAAATTTTTTGTCAGAAATAATGCGAAAAAAGGTACGATAACCGTGTGTACACGGTACACAAACACAAGTTAAATGGTACACTAAACTTATTAAAATGGTACACTATATTAATAGCTGTAAAATAGATGAAAAATAAAAAAAAAAAGTCAACTCTTGACAGGAACAAAACCTGACATGCAGAACTAATTTGGTATCTGACAAATAATGGTATTTGAAATGTCAGTGATAAAATCTGGAATAAATTCTCCAGTCAGAAACTGTATAATGTCAGCTAATGTGTTTCTTAGTTTTGGTACGGTAACTACGTGGTTTTGGGTACTATATAACACCACTATAAGGTACAGTCACAAACTGCTTAATGGTACAATATAAGCGATATATTTGGTACAACTTATTAGGGTAAGCGTTTTTCGTCGCAATTCGAATTTTTTTAGTTGGGAAAACCAAACTTCCATATGTATATCAGTTATATGTTTCAATTGGTATCAAATTTGAGGGAGTAACCCTTACACTCATTGTTTTATATAGCAAATCCCAAGTTTTACTAGAAGATGATAAATAATGTTAAACAACTTACTACAATACAGTATAGATGTATGTTAAATTCAAAATGCTCAACTTATTATTGATGTTTTTGTTTAATATTCTCTTTATTTATTGTTTTTAGGGCTTCACATTTAATAGTTGATGCTTTGAACTCTTAATTTTATATATTATGAGGACCGATGAAACTTGGTACGATATCAGTACTTATCTTAGTACGAAAAAATACGTAAATATGGTACAGTACAAGTCCACAATAAGGTACAATCACAAACTGCTTAATGATACAATATACACATTACATTTGGTACAATTTATTACGGTAAGTGTTTTTCGTCGTGCTTTACTTTAGTTTCGATGCAAAAACATTTTAGCATACGTAAATATCTTATAAGTTCTATTTCGTATCACATTTAATGGGTTAACCCTCAAAATCGTGGATTTGTAGTTTAAAATCAAGCTTTAATAGGAAGATGTTCTTACAATTATCATTCTATGATTATGAAACTTGGATTTTGGAATGCAAAACCATACGTGTAAGGGCTAAACCATCAAATTAGATACCAAGTGAAACATATAATATATATACGTATAGTAAAATAGTTCCCCACAAAAAACTAATTCGAACGGGGACGAAACATGCTTACCCTAATAATATGTACCAAACATAGCGTGTATATTGTACCACTAAGAAGTCTATGATTGTACTACAATAACGTAGTTTGTTGTACCAAGATAACTACCGAAACCTTACCAAGTATATTGCAATTTTCTATGCGTGTTAGAACTTTCTATGAGCGCCTGAATTTGTTCATATACCGTTAAAAATGTCAGATAATGATCCCACTGACTTTTTCTGTATTTTTATCTCTTGTTTTACAACTATTAATTAGCGTACTATTTCAATTTGTTTAGTGTACCTTTTAGTTGGTGTTTAGTGTACCTAGTATACACAATTACCGTACATTGTTTAACATTGTTAACGTACCTAAAATATAAGGCATAACAAATAATATTTTACCAGTAATACTGTTTGTTTTCATAATACATCTAACATTACAACACAACCAAAAATATGTTCGTAATCAAAATATCCACGAACGAATATACCCATATGCAACATAGGACAAAAATAATAAGGCATAATCCATATGCAACATATTGCCAAAAGAGTGGCACTCACAATCAAACTCATTTGCTTCTCTACATGTATGACTTGTGCTCATATTTTTAACATATTTTGTACTTGTTTGATCATTTGTCAACTTTAGAAGAAACTGTTGAATCATTCAGCGATAGAGAATAACGCGTGCGTCTGGGTCATAAATGATATCATCTGTCAATGGTTTATATGCATCCATTAATTATGCACTTTTAAAGCCGAAAGTAATGGTTATAAAAATCATAAATGGGGTCTCTTATCTGCATTTTACATCACACCATGCTTACAACACATCTTATACCTCAAACATATTCTTTAACTATTCACGTAGACTACGAGATCATAAATGACATAAAAAGTACTGTAATTACAATCTGATATCTGATACAAACAAGAGGTTCATCATACCATAATTCTATCTATACCGTACCAGTTTATACTATCACGCCGTACCATTGTAATGCATAGACGGTACTAAAAATGTGCATATAACGTACCAAAAACATCGATATAGCGTACCAAAAATGCGAAAACTACAATCCTGATTGATATAAAAAAGACGAAAAAAGAAACAAACTCACAAGAACCCTAATTGAGCAACACCAAAATAAAAACCCCAAATTAAACCTAAAAAATTCCGGATTTAAACAAAAAGAACCATGAATTGAACATATAAAAGCATTAATCGAAACATACCAAATAAAATCGAACCTAAAAACCTCTACTCGAGCAATTAACACGTAAATAATACAAATTTGCAGTACAGAAATAAAATTGGCGAAAAAAATAAAAATTACGAAACTTACATGGACGAAAGAAATTCCAAGACCAACGGCGGCGGCGACTCCCTGAGCATTTCTTCGTGGGAATAATTTGGTGTGGGTGTTTCGATTTGGGGTTCAATTGAGATTGTGTTTTTGATTTGGGATGTTGGTTTATACAATCGATCGATTAAACTCTTTTTATTTTGTTTTTTTGTTTTTAATTAAAATTCCAGGTATAATTGTAATATTGTAAGTTATGAGGGGCATTTTCGTCCAATTGGTCCTTATTTGTATAAAATGTTTGCAATTGGTCCTTAAAAGAAATAAATAGGTGAGAGAGGAGTTAAGTGATGATTTTTTATGCTTGTGGGGATTTAAATGAAGTTGTCCCAAAAAACTATAGATTTAAAAAAATAATAAAATGAAACGCGTTAATCTTATTGAAGTTTCGTGCTTTGCACAAACAACTTATAAAATTCGTATCTATCAATTAAATATTTTATCATACATATATATATATATATATATATATATATATATATTCCATTCAAAACTAACACTTTGGTCAACTAGCAGCAAAAATAATACTTTCCACCCAAATGTATTCTCACGAGAACTATTAAGTTACAGCATGTATACATAGCATTTTAAGTAATTAGATTTTCTGCAAATCACATTAAATAAAATTTGACTGGTCTATCAATCTAGTATGTATACTAATGGCTTGTAATCTTCTATTCCAGTTTTAATATTCCACTTCGTATTCCAACCTACGAAAATCGTTACACCTTCCTCCGTTCAGTGTTAAAACACCCTTACACATCATTACACCCATGGATATCATTATACCAATTGTTTAAATAACAAAAAAAATCAATATTATATATTTTTCTACTTTGGTGTAGAAAAAATCAGTATTATATATTAAAATATATATTGATCATTTTTTGTTATTTAAACACCTGGTGTAATGATATTCATGGGTGTAATGATGTTTACGGGTGTTTTAACACTGGGCGGAGGAAAGTGTAACGATTTTCGTAGATTGGAATACGAAGTGAAATACAAACACTGGAATAGAGGATCCCAAGCCGTATACTAATGTACGAAACTAGGAAAACTCTATAAACCTTCCAAACTAATAATTAATGATGTTTAGGGTTTCTTATGCACGCATTAATGAACTAATGAAGACAAATATCATCTAATATTTTATCAAACTAATTGAAATAATAATCTCCATGATGTATGTACAATTCCTAAACACACCACAAGTTCTTAAAGACATTTTATTATTTTGTTCTTACAAGAAAGTGTCAAAGGGAGTATTTTCTTAATGGCGTGTGGAAAAAGACTAGTTATTATATGGTGGAATACAACACTAAAGGAAAGGGTATGCACTAAGAGATATGGCTTTTCATATATTATAAAATCTACTAATAATAATAATAACCTTTGTTTAAATAATCATAGAAAGCTCAACCTATTTATAAATAATACACAAGCGTTATCAGCACACGCTATTATCTATTTAATATTCATGACAATCCTATCTACTCCATTCATTGACAATTGTGGTGCCACCTAACTCTGTTATACCGAGTCCACAGCACCTTGCTGTCACATATTATTACAGCAGCTTTATAAATAATCCTCACATACATGTTTAGTTAGAGGATACACACGCCCACGTAGTTTAAGGATGTCTTCGTCGTCGTCGTCGTTAGAAGTGAGGAGAGTTATGGAGTGGGTCATATTTTTAGGGTTTGTATTCGGGTCGTTCATGAACCATGCATGTGGGCGTCAAGTGTCGATCGACCCGACCCGGCTGGAAATGTTTGTTGATGAACTTGAAGTCATACCAAGAATTAAGGGTTTCGATTATGTCGACGGTTCTCCACTTTCCAAGACATTGCACATAGGAATGTTCAAAAAGAAATGGGTAAGTCCGTCATTGACATATACTTTCTTAATTTCTTTGATATCGAAGATTATGTTTTATGTAAATTACGAATAAGTATATCATTTTATCTCTTTATATTTATTTTCATCGTCGTCTTCATGTGTAGCCATATTTGTTTCTTCGTTATTACATCTAACACGTTGAATGGGTGGTCACGAGGGTAAAAGAACCTAAGATCTTTTAGGATCTTGTTTTTTGTAATAAAATGTCGAGTTACCAACTTTTTTAAAGTTAGAGGTGATAGAAACTTTTATATATATAATTTCAAAATGGTTGTATTATTAGGTCGACACTGATTATTTTGCAAGAAATATATTTTAATATAAATAAGGTGTCATTTTTTTGGAGATCATATGTTTGTATATGTGCATGTATAAGTTGATTGGATTACATGTCAGTATCACTTTCCTATTGAGTGGGTTCCTTTAATCCAACTTTCACTAATTAATATATCTTTTAAAAGGAAATTTTATTAAATGATATTTGACGTGCTAAATAATGCTGCTCTTCTTGGGAATTATCATGACTAGGTAAATTCAAAATTTTCACTTAAGAAATGTTGAATTGTTTCTTCAAAATTTTTTTTTAATACTTAAACACCTTGATTTATCGTTAGTCCCTAGTATAAAATTATATTTAAAGAATGTATTTACTAGGTATATATGTAATGTAAAAGGCTTGTTTACAAATCAATCGTTATATTCATAATTAATTTCTTGCTTTTATTTTCTTAACTATATACGAAGGAAAACATGTTACTATTTGGAAATTAATAATTGATTAAAGGACATATCAAAGTAGAAACACTACATGCCCTATTAGATCTTACGAATCCAAAAATGGTTTGCTGAGCTATATTAATATTATGGTAATTCTATTGGCACCCCCATTTTTTCTATTTACACCCCCTAATTAATATCTAAAGTAAATCATTAATTACTTATCAATTTTTATTAGTTGTTTTCTCCATTTTTCATATAAAATTCGTTTTTAAAGATTCCCAAACTTTCTATATGCAGACTTATAAATAATTAGAGACATAAATAGTTTTTTTTTTTTTTTGTGTTGAGAAGACGTTGCATGTAAAAAATACAATATGCACCTTATTTAGGATAATTTCCATTTATGACTTATATTGATGACATGTTTGAATAATTAGTATTTAAAAGCGACACATCCACTTTCTTGCGACTTTGGAGAATCTTGAATGTGTTTATAAGATGGAAAAATTTATTTGATATTAATATTAAATATTAATTTTAACTTTAATATTTTTAATTTTAATATAAAATCGTAGCGATTAATATAAAGAGTAATACAATGAAAAATAAATTAATTATTGTATCGATGTGTTATTGAGTAAAATAACTTGATTAATATTATTAAATAACTCATGCGATTAATAATGTTGAATTTTAAGAAAAAAATTAATAAAATAATTATTGTTGAAGTCATGTAGTTAGGTAAAATAAATTTAAAAATTTCAAGTGTTTGGGGGTGTGAAAGAGGGGTGTGAGATGTGAATGAGGGTGTGAATAGTAGGACCCTTAATATTAATATAGAATAACTATTCCATTATCATAAATAGGTTTTATATAATGCTATAACTAAGTCTTGATTTTGCTTTATATTGCATGTTATGCATGTATTGAGAGATTGCAATCATATCTATGAGTAATATGAATTTCAACAAATGTATTATATTTCAACGAAACTCTACAAAAAAGATTGCTATTTTTTTTTTATATAAATTTTATATTATTTACATCCTATGAACAAGTCATCATTTTATTTTTTTAAAAATCTATCGCTTTTTATTTTTTTGTAAAAAACAATTACAGAAATTCCACCGAGACCTCCGAGCGACCACTGTCTTCGCCTACGGTACATCGAAAAAAACCGCGACAGTGCCGGGCCCTACAATCGAAGCCCTACACAAGATCCCAACTTATGTGAATTGGACGAATCATTTGCCGTCAAAGCACATACTGCCGTGGGACAAATCTATTCCCACGGCCAAACCGCCCAGCGGAGTGCCCACCGTAGTCCACCTCCACGGCGGCATAGTGGAGCCGGGCAGCGACGGCCACTCGACGTCATGGTTCACCAATGGGTTCAAATATAAAGGAGAAACATGGGCCAAGGAAGTATACGACTACAACAACGGTCAGCATCCAGGGACTTTATGGTACCATGATCATGCCATGGGTTTGACCCGAGTGAACCTACTGGCTGGATTGACTGGTGCTTACGTCATACGAGATCCAAGGGTTGAGGTAAAAAGTTTAATTATTACTTTGTCAATTATAATTCATGAAGTGGTTCTTCCCAATAAATTTAAGATTAATCTTACCCAATCTGTTGTAAATAAAATATATGAAATTAAAATACAACACACTTGATTGTAAATAAAATATATGAAATTAAAATACAACACACTTGAAGCTTAAACTTTTAGGTGAAGTGGTCATTTAACATGGTATCAGAGCTCAGGCTAAAAGAGGTCATCGGTACGAATCCCTACGACAACCCATTTAAGAAAATTGCACGTCTTAGGCTAGATAAGAAATATATCAGCCTAGACGTGAGGAACATCTTGAAAATAAAGTATATAAAATCAAAATATGATACGATCTCTTCACGCTTAAACTTTTAGGTGAAACGATCATTTAACAGTATGTAAAAATATATTCATATTATATATCATGAATGTTTTTTAAATTATTTTGATAATAGTATGTAGCATCTCCTACATTTAGACACATTCTTATGCTTCATTTACTACATATTAGGTACCACTCGGACTACCTAGCGGTGACGAATACGACATTCCCCTGGTAATATCGGATCGTGCATTTCTAAAGGACGGTTCGATATACATGAACGCCACGGGCAACGTACCCAAGATACATCCTCAGTGGCAACCCGAGTACTTTGGGGACGTAATAATCGTAAACGGAAAAGCATGGCCTTACAAGGTCGTTAAAAGGCGAAAGTACCGCTTTAGGATCATCAACGCGAGCAATGCCCGCTTCTACAACTTCTCCTTCGACAACGATCTCTCATTTACGCACATTGGCTCGGACTCAGCTTACCACAATAAACCCGTCGTCCTGAAAAATTTCCTACTCGCGCCGTCGGAGATAGCTGACGTCATCGTCGACTTCTCCAAATCCCGCTCCAATTCGGCTGTTTTGACTAACAGCGCGAACTTTCCTTTTCCCGGCGGAGATTCCGTGAACGAACTAAATAGCAAGGTAATGAAATTCGTGATAAAACCCGAGGTTGTAGTGGACAAGTCGAGGGTTCCAAGTACACTTTTGAACTACCCAAAGCCGAACCTCTCATCCGTGTCAAAGGTCAGAAACATCGCTTTGCTCGAGTATACCGTCGGGCCCAATGATGAGCCCACACATTTATTGATCAATGGGAGGCGCTTTACCGACCGGGTGACTGAAACACCTAAAGTGGGCACGACGGAGATTTGGAACGTGATTAATCTGACGGAGGATAACCATCCATTGCATATACATCTCGGGCTATTTACTACATTGGATCAAACGGGGTTGCTAGATGTCGACACGTTGAAAGAGTGTGCGAAGAAGTACAAAGGCGTGAGGAAATGCAATTTGGAAAAGCACATCGCAAATAACGTGACGACGCAAGTTCCTAAACATGAATCGGGCTGGAAAAATGTCTACAAAATGATGCCGGGAAATATGACGAGGATTGCAGTGAGGTTTTCTTACATCCATTCGAACGAGTCGTATCCTTTCGATGCTGCAAAGGAGCCCGGCTATGTCTATCATTGCCATGTAAGTGATTTTAGATTATGTCGTAATTTTCTTTTGAATTATTCGATATAATTTGAAGGTATTGATGAAATGAATGCAGATTTTGGATCATGAGGACAACACTATGATGAGGCCCCTAAAGTTGGTCCATTGAATAAAACGTCAATGTTACTACTTTGAGTATTGTGGTTGTGTAATAGAGGTTATTTTGATTGGTGTGAGTTAGGAAAATGTCAATTTTCCTCTCAAGTTTATTTGTTTGGTTTATATTTTAATCATAAGATGATAAATAACGTTTTTTTTTTTCGTTCTTAAAAGAAAGACTTTGAAATGTAATTTGAATTGGCAACTTACTTGTATGTATAATATTGTATCAGATGGAAATGTAATTGGATGGGTATCTTCCGTTTGTCATGTTTCTTATAAGACTTGGTAGACTTAAAAATCATTCAACTCCACCGTTTTGGATAAACAACCAAATATTTGATATTTTCTATCAAAATAATGTATGAATTAAATATAGTTATTATCTTTCTATTATATTAAGGGAGAGGAGCATATAGTAATTACCCTAAATTAATTGGTATGTCATGCATAATTACATATTTACCTTTACTCTTTTTATTTATTCATATTTTATCCTCACAAAATAATTTTTTGAATATACTTATAGACAATAATACATAATTAAAACTGAATTTATAATTTCATTTATCAAATATTTTGAATCATAAAAAAAAATTAAAATATAATAATATCATATATTTTATTTATTATAACACATGTGTTAAATACTAGTATAATGTATTAGCGGATCATGTAGTTGACACATGATTTACAAAACTGCCATTGAGTTTGAAAAAGTCAAGGAGTAGATTTTTTTTTGGGTAAATCTATTGAGATCTCTCTCTTTTTTATTTATTTTTTTTTACCTCCTAATTATTTTGAAGAGTCAATCTTTACTTCATTTATTACTTAATTAATAATGCTATCCAATAAAAAATATCATATGTTTTGTACACGATAAAATAATATAAATTATGATATTTTAAATATCATAATTTTTAATTTACACAAATATGACGCATGTATCACATGAAAATTAATTATTTATTTAACTTCATTTTCATGTTGCACTAATATGTGTGGTATCATAATTTAATAAAGTATCACACTAATTCACGTTAATATTTTTGTATCAATATTCCAATAATAATTTATTCTCTTTAATAAATATTGATAAATTTAAAAATATTAAAAATATGTTTATATTATAAATATATGATATTATATGGATGTTTATTGATATGTGTGCCAAATGAATTTAATGCTGTGATGATTTCTAGAATATAAATAGGCCCTTATTGGTCACTTGTATGGAAGACTTGAGTTTGAGATAATATTCAAACGATTCTCTATACAATCACAAAATCCTATCCTGATATATACACACACTCTCTCCCTCCCTCTCACTCTCTCTCTCAATCACTCTCTCTAATATTATTATTATTACCTATTATAAATATTATTAAAATTCATATATATTAATAAAGATTTATATATTATAGAATAAATATTTTATAACACGTTATCAGTCAACCTCCGCCGAAGATCCTGTACAGTATAGTGAATGTATAATAATTTTATTTCATATTTATAATAATTATATACTAATTGTGTTTAAAATTATAATATATAATAAATATATAACTAAGTGCCGTTACCCGAGTAGTTTCGCGGAATATCGTCATTGCGAGTGACGAGAGGTCCAAATTTCGATTCTCGGTGGTTGCATGTTGAATTTTTTTTATTTTAAATATTGGGTCAGACTATCGCCCAATTACTATATTTAACTTGGGTCAGATTACCGCTCAATTACTATATTCGATTTGGGTCGGTTTACCACCTGAATTTGTTTAATATTTTATTTACAACATCATTGTTATTAAAATAGCAATGATGATTTATTATTGAATAACTAAATTTATGTTTTTATTATAGTAATATGTCGAACTTGGCAAGCCTTGAATTTGTTGCACTCGATATCACTGGCAAAAATTATTTACCTTAGGCACTAGATGCAGAAATCTATTTGAAAGCAAAAGGTTTAGGTGGCACCATTGACTCCACGAAAACTACAACCGAACAAGAAAAGGCGAAAGCCATGATTTTTCTTCGTCATCATATTCATGAAAATCTGAAAGTTGAATACTTGACGGAAAAGAATCCAGTAGAGTTCTGGAAAAATCTGAAAGAACGATATAGCCACCTGACGACTGTCATTCTCCCCAACGCAAAGTATGAATGGTTGAATATAGCCACTTGACGGAAAGTTGAATATACTTGACTGCAAGATTTTACATCAGTAAGCGAATATAATTCTGTTGTTTATAGAATTACTTCCACGTTGAAATTATGTGGAGAGACAATTATTGATAATGATATGTTGAAGTAAACATTCACTACATATCATTCATTGAATATGGTATTGCAGCAGCAATATCGGGAGAGAAATTTTAAAAAGTATTCAGATCTAATTTTTTGTTTACTTTTGGCTGAGCAAAATAATGAATTGCTGGTGAAAAAACACGAATCCCGACCAACTGGTTCTACTGCACTCCCTGAAGCGAATGCAATCAAAGGTAATAATGACAATAGTCGAGGTAATGATCGTGGACGTGGTCGTGGCGGATATTGCGGCCGTGGAGTGGTCATGGACAAGATCGTGGTCAAGGCCGTAGTCGTGGCCGTGGATATTATGGTGGTGGTTATCACAATTTCGTGGTGGTTATCGGAACTATCGTGACGGTCATCAAAATTTTCCCAAGAAGAGGAAATATTATGACAATAAAGATGAGAAGAGGTACATTGAATAAAAGAATAACGATGAACAATGTAATCGTTACGGTGGTACGAGCCATTGGTCCCGTAATTGTCGTAGCCCATCTATTTGAGTTATATCAAGAATCTCAGAAGAGCAAAGGAAAAAAAATTGAAACAAACTTTTTTCAGGGTGAACTCGCCTCTACTTCTGGTTTCAATGATGAAAATACTCATTTGAAAGCTGCATATTTTTTGATCGAAGAAAATTAATCTGTTATAATATTATTTTGTATTATTATGTTATGCTTTAATATTGTGTTCTTTACTATGTAGCGTTGTTTTTAAGTTATACATCATTTCTTTTTCAATAATATATATTTTGTGTGTTTATAAAGAATATTTATCTGATGGATGCGGGCATGTGCTACGGAGAATTATGTCTTGCAGACTGTGCAACGACTAATACGATTTTGAAAAATGAGAAATCTTTCGATCAGATTGATATGAAAAAGGTCAGTGTTATTACTATATCGGGTAGTACAAATATAATTGAAAGTTTTACTGCCCAGAGGAACAATGCTGATAATTGAAAATGCATTGCATTCTCCTAAGTCTCAAAGAATTTATTAAGCTTTAAAGATATTCGACATAACGGATATCACGTTGAGACTCAAGAAAAAGGAGATATAGAATATTTGCACATTACAAAAGTAAGTTCGAATGGTAACAAATTGTGGAAATATTACCATCTTTTGACTGTGTGCTACGTTATACATATCTTAGAACGACTGAATTATATGTCATCGTAAATCAGAAATTTACTAATGACAGTAAATTTATTATTTGGCATGATCGGTTGGGCCATCTCAGTGCAATTTGATGCGGAAAATAATTGAAAATTAATGTGGACATTTAATGAAGAACCATGTCTTCAACCTAATGAATTATCATGTGTCGCTAAGGGAAGTTAATTATTCGGTCATCACCAGTGAAAATAAAGAATGAATCTATAATATTTCTGGAGCGCATACAAGGTGAAATTTGTGGGCCGATACATCCATCACGTGGACCATTTAGATATTTATGGTATTGATTGATGCATTAACTAGATGGTCTCAAGTATGTTTGTTATCAACACGCAATGTAGCCTTTGCGAGATTGCTTGCTCAATTGATTCGATTAAGAGCGCATTTTCCAGATTACCCCATAAAGAAAATTCGTCTTGATAATGTTGGTCAATTCACTTCCAAGTGTTTGATGATTATTGCATGTCTATTGAAATTAATGTTGAGCACCATGTGCCACATGTTCATACGCAAAACGGTCTTGCAGAATCGTTGATTAAACGTCTGCAATTAATTGCAAGGCCACTATTGATGAAATCGAAACTTCCCTCGTCTTGTTGAAGACATGCAATATTACATGCAGCGGCACTAATCAGCGTCAGGCCAACAAGTTATCATGATGTCTCCCCGATACAAATGGTTTATGATCAGGAACCAGATATTTTCCATTAATTTTTGGATGTGCGTTATGTGTTCCAATTGCTCCACCACAACGAACTAAGATGAGACCTCAAAGGATGATGGAATATATGTCAGAATTGAATCTCCATCGATAATAAAATATTTAGAACATTTAACTGGAGATCTGTTTACTGCTAGATTTGCCGACTATCATTCCGATTAATCGAATTTTCCGACATTAGGGGGAGAAAAGAAATAGTTGGAAATGAGTATTAGTTAGAATGAATTATCGTTAAATTATTATGATCCTCGAACGAAGAGTGCAAACTAGAAGTTCGAAAGATAATTCATTTACAATGTCTAGCCAATCAATTGCCAGATAGTTTTACTGACTTTAAAAGAGTGACTAAGTCACATAGACTAGCTGTAATACTCCTGCAAAAATCGATATTCTTGAAGAACATACAAAAAATATTATCGAGCCTAAATCACAACTAAAGCGTAGTAGACACTCGGGTTCCAAAGATAAAAATCCTCGGAAAAGAAAAGGAGCAAATAATAAGAATAGTTCAGTCGAGGATTTACCGACTCTAGAAGAGTCCACGGGCATAAATGATTATGAGAACGAAACTCAGGTACCTGAAAATTCTAAAAATTCTGAAAATAATGAGAATGAAGAGATCTCGATAAACTATTGCCAGAATGGAGTTAGATGGAACCGAGAAAAAGTCAACATTGATGATAAATTCTCATTTAATGTAGCGCTACATGAAATGAATGAGAATGAGGATCAGGAACCAGTGTCTGTAAAAGAATGCAGACAAAGAAATAATTGACCAAAATGGAAAGATGCAATCGAGACAAAATTGAAATCACTTGAAAAACGAAAGTTTTCGGACATGTAGTCTGTATACCAGAAAACATAAAACCGGTTGGATATAAATGTCTTTTCATCCAAAAGAGAAATGTAAAAGGAGAATTGTGAGATACAAAGCACGGCTTGTTACATAAAGTTTTTCGCAAAGACATGGTATTATTAATGAGGAAACGTATTCTCCTGTGATGGATGCAACAACTTTTTGTTATATAATTAGTCCGACAGTACGTGAAGGCATCTTATGGATGTTGTCATTACTTATTTGTATGGCTCACTTGACAGTGATATATATGAGACTTCCCGAGGGATTTCAGTTGCCTGAAAATTCAGGGGTCCGTAATGAGTATTCAATTAAGTTGAATAAATCATTATATGGATTAAAGCAATCCGGACGTATGTTTGAAGAATGGAATAATTTTACATCAAGAAAGATCTCGGAAAGACAAAATTCTGTCTTGGACTGCAAATTAAATATTTGAAGAATGGAAAAATTTTACATCAAGAAACTTATACGAAAAGGTATTGAAAAGATTTTACATGGATAAACCTCATCCATTGAATACTCCAATAAAGATCCGTTTCTACCACGTGAAAATGATGAAGAATTACCCGGTCCTGAATTACCATATCTTAGTGCTATTGGAGCACTAATGTATCTTACGAGTCATACGCGACCTGATATACCGTTCGCTGTAAATTTATTGGCAAGATATAGTTCTTCGCTGACTCGTCGACATTGAAATGGAGTTAAAGGATTTTTCGATACCTTTAAGGAATAACTGATATCGGATTATTCTATTCAAATGAATCAAAGACAGATTTAATTGGGCATGCAGATGCTGGATTTTTGTCTGACCCACATAATGTTTGATCACAAACGGGTTATCTATATACATATGGTGGAACCACTATTTCATGGCGATCAGTTAAATAAAGTTTAACACCCACCTCGTCTAATCACGTTGAAATATTAGCCATTCATGAAGCTAGTCGATAATGTATTTGGTTGCGATCGATAAGTAAGCACATACAACAAACTTGTGGGTTATTATCAGAAAAGTTACTCCCGACGATCTTATATGAAGATAATGTAGCGTGTATCGCTCAATTAAAGGAAGAGTATATCAAAGGTGATAGAATCAAACATATATCACCCAAATTCCTTTATACGCACATAATCTTCATAAGACCGGCGAAATTGACGTACAACGGGTTCGCTCAAGCGACAACCTTGCAGATCTATTCACTAAAGCACTTCCCCCAAGGACGTTCGAAAAAAGCTTGTTTATTTAATTGGACTTCAAAGTCTCGAAGATCTCGAGTGATGTCTACATCAGGGGGAGATAATATATGCTGCACTCTTTTTCCCTTCACTAAATTTTTATCCCATTGGGTTTTTCCTAGTAAGGTTTTTAAAGAGACATCTAATATCATTGTATTAAGGGATCTATTCTTTAATTGGCATCCAATGGGTAGGATCTTATGGGTATGAATACTGTCTTTAAATTTTGTCATCCATAAAGATAATATCTCAATCACTTACCAAATATAGTTTGACTCGAAATCTCAATATATATGGAGCATATAGATTTCAACCAAAGCATGAAAAAGACTTGATCACTTGGAGTATTTTCGAAATACACAAGCTCGGAGCTCTCTCTCTCTCACTCGGCGCTTAAGTCAATGACTCTTCTAGCCACCCAAGGGAGATCCTCTACTCGACACACCACGAGATCGACATGACTTCTCTTCCGCAATCATCGATCGCCATCCTTAAGCCGTTGCTCGTTTTCGTTCGAGGTATAATAGCTTGATCCCTAAACTTTGAGGTTTTAAGACCGTTTATGTTATATGCGTTCTATGTGCATATGAACGATCCTAAGGAACTTTGGAGCGCTGAAAAAATCTTAAATTTTGCCGTTTTCGAGAACGAGGATTCTGAAAATCCGCAGACCGATTTTCAACAGATTCCAATCTTACTAATACTAATAAACATTAAGTGTTATATATGTGAAGGAATATACAAATAGCAACATAATATCACTTTATTTTCTACCTAAAATCGAGAAAATAATGAATTACAATTTTTTTTTTTTTTTTTTTTAAAAAAAGGAATAAGAAATGACGAAGAACTTGAGGTAATTTATTAGGTAAATAATTTAAATGAAAAGGGCCTTTGTTTGGGCCACGTTGTATTTCGGTCCAGCCCCTTACATGTCGGGCGAAAGCGGGCCATCCTATCGGACCCCGGCAACTTGCCTCCACAACTACTTTTTTGACGGGTAGATAAACCCTAATCTCCTCCGCTCCCTAAATCTTCACCATCCTACTACTATACTATAATACTCCATCTACCCCTCAAACTGAAGCGATAATACTATGGATCTTCAAGGCGACGCCGTAGATGCAAAACCCACTAAAATAAGGTTCGAGTACGATGACGGTGAAGAGGCTGGGCCAACTGAGACCTCGAACCTTGACCAAGATTCTCTAATGTGCGAACCTGAAGATTCATCGACTGCTGAGGACGATAAGACCAGCGCTGATTATTACTTCGATTCTTACTCGCATTTTGGTAAACTCTTCTTCTTTATTTACAAGCGGGACTGCTTATATAAATTTTCTATAGCGGTACGGTTTGAGCCGAAAATTGAGCTGTTGAATATGTTACTCAAGTTTCTGTGTTTAAATTTTCATTTTTTTTATTTTATTTATTTTTTGTGAAGAGGATGAAAAAAAAAAATGGTTTTAAACGAGTTCGGTGTGGATAGTTCATTCTTTGTTGTTCCTTCGGCATTTATGTTAGTTGAAAGTTGTAATTACGATTTTTCTGTCAGTTTTGCTTGCCTTGCCTTTACATTTGTATTTGTATTTTATTCAAGGTCAATATAGAATAATTTGAAGCATAAGTGAAGATATCGACGCATATATGTGTTACATTATCTCTTTTTTTCCATTCCTGGTAGTCAGATTCAGTTCGGTTTTGCTAGTATTGCCATTAATCAAACTAATTTAATGTTTTTGCTATATTGAGTTGAGTTGTACTATCTGATAAGCTCATAATGGTTGTTTAAGCTATTGAGTTACATGTCTGAGGGGTACGGAGAAATTTTTATTTTTTTGAGGGTTATGGAGAACTTCTAGGTGAATTTTATTTATAATAATGTTTGTGAATAAAGGGCTTAACTTTTTTTTTTTTTTTTCCTGAAATGTTTGCAGGTATCCATGAAGTAAGTATCAGAGTTGAAAGATTGCTATTGAAGCTGTGGTTTTTTTTTTTTTTTAATTCCTTTCCATGGCTTGGTTCAAATTAAATTTTGTCAGTCAAATGCTCTGGCATTATAATATGTCTGTGGCATTTTTCCTATCTTCGTCTTTTCTAGTTGCCATCGTTTAGATCTTTTTATCTCGTGCATAGGTGTCATATTCTTAGTTTCTTTTTTTATTACAATATTATTTTCTGACTTCCGTCTTTGATCTCCATTACGGTGTTTGTATGGTTCTCCTTACTAGAAACTATCCTTTTTTCGTTATCTACACTATCATCATTTCAATGTCTTTCGATCTTAGAGTTGCTTGGCTGCGTACTGAGGAACTTATATAACTAGTATCATGTGTTTAAGCCATATAGCCTTCTCTTATCATATGACTTCACTTGTGCAGGAAATGTTGAAAGATGTTGTAAGAACCAAGACATACCAGAATGTAATTAGTAAAAATTCCTTCCTCTTCAAGGACAAAGTGGTCCTTGATGTGGGTGCCGGGACAGGGATCCTGTCACTTTTTTGTGCTAAATCTGGAGCTAAGCATGTTTATGCGGTAATGAAGCCATCATTTTTTTTTGTAGCATGTAAAATGCCGCTTTAAATTTAGAATGCCCATGTTTTTGTGATTTTTTATGTTAAGTTTTGTAATAGGCCTTGAAATCTCGTAAAGTTACATGACACTGCAATTTGTGATAGTTATGGTTGAGTCTTGCGCTTGGAGTTCCATAGAGATGTGAACAAGTTGTGTGGCTTTTTCTAGCCATGATCTTATCTGATTAAAATATTTCATAATTGGCAACACTTGTGGAATGATCATTACATTTTTAAGCTGTTGCAATTTCACCCATTTTAACTATTCTTGATGAAAATGTTAGGTTGAATGCTCCACCATGGCTGCAAGTGCCCAAGAGATTGTAAAGCTTAATGGATTTTCTGATGGTAGCGCACTTTGTTCATCCAGAACATGTGATTCATGTGCATTGTGTTCTTCAATCAAGTCTCTTTCTTATGTGATACTATATGCTCTTTTGCCTTTTCAGTTATAACCGTTCTCAAAGGGAAGATTGAAGAGATTGACCTTCCTGTTGCAAAAGTTGATATTATCATTTCCGAGTGGATGGGTTATTTCCTGGTTTACGAGAACATGTTAAACACTGTTCTTTACGCACGTGACAAATGGCTTGTAAGTGTCACTTGGTATTTGCATGTTAATATTGAATGGAATTGTTTATAAGGTAACACTTACTCTCTGTTTCGAACATATAATGGTACGATATGCTGCATTATTGTATATTTTCAGGTCCCAGATGGGCTTGTGTTGCCAGATAGAGCATCCCTTCATTTGACGGCAATTGAAGATGCTGACTACAAAGAAGAAAAGATTGAATGTCAGTGTCAATTCTCTCATGGACCAATGTCATTTAACTTAGCTTAATCACGATTTACTTCAAAATTAAGTTATTCTAATCAAATTTCATGCAACTCCAGTTTGGAACAATTTGTACGGATTTGACATGAGCTGCATTAGGAAGCAAGCTATAACCGAACCTCTTGTTGACATTGTTGACCAGAAACAGATTGTTACTAATTCCCAATTGCTCAAGGTGAACTTCTTGACTTTCAGTTATTTATCTTTTTTTTTTCCTTCTAACGTGTTATATCAGCTGTTTATGCAGTTGTCTTGTATCTTAAAAGAAACCCTTTTTCTTCCCCCCTGATTTCGCAGATAATGGATATTTCAAAGATGTCTTCAGCAGAAACCTCCTTCACTGTGCCTTTTAAGCTCGTTGCTGAACGAAACGACTATATTCATGCTCTCGTGGCTTATTTCGATGTTGCCTTTACCAAGTGCCACAAGACAATTGGCTTCTCTACAGGTTAGATATTTACTCTCAACACTCCTCACTGTGTTTTTCCTCTCTCAGTTTTCTTGGTATTTTCATGCTTTACATATTCCTATCCTATCAAGCACAGTTTCTACAGTATCTGATCATGATATGTCCTATACGTCGTGCCATAATCTGTTATGTTAGCATTTTTTCCCCTTTTTTTTCCTGTAAATATCTGCACTCGAAATTGCAAGGAATAGTTGCACCTATTGCTCAGTTGCAGAGATCCACTCTAGCTGTCCCACACACCTCTTTTACAGACATGAAAGTATGAAACATCAAATTTTGTAAATATGGAACGATGACGATGAATGTAGATGCCTGAAAAACCTATACTTACGCGACAAAATAAATTTTTTATTTTTTTTAACAGGATAGGATTTGTATGCGAGTAATTATGACTGTTAGAGAGGTGTGGATGTAATTGAACAATTAGTACTGAATTCCTAGTGATTTCCTCATATGTAAATAGCAGTAGGTATCAGTTATAGAAAATTACAAGTGCTTTTAAGTATAATGTTCTCCTTCCTTTTTTTGAATAAAGATGTAATCTTTATGTGTTTGTGATTGAAGGTCCAAAGTCAAGAGCAACTCATTGGAAGCAAACGGTTCTTTACCTCGAAGATGTCCTTACCATTTGCGAAGGTGAAGCAGTCACTGGCTTCATGACCGTATCACCTAACAAGAAGAATCCACGCGATGTGGACATTACCCTAAAGTATTCGCTCGACGGTCGAAACTGCAAGGCCTCGAGGACACAGCACTATCGAATGCGCTGATCCTTTCCTTCAGAATCCCATGTGGTTGATATTGATCATGTCAAGGGCTTTGCTTTGTGGTCTGAGTTTACTTTAGGGAGGTAAAAGCTTTTGGTTGTGTTTAAGGTTTATCTATTCACTAAGTTATAAGGCATTGAGGAATGAATTAAGGGTCTCCACGTTTTTTATTTGACATTCTATCAGTATTCTATGTATGTACTGATTAATTGTTTTGCATTGCAATGTCTCCATTGAACTTAAATGTTAATTATTTTTCGTTTTAGCTTAAATAGTAATTAGGGGATACATCATATAAGCGTAAGAAAACAATAGTATAACGAAGGGAGAATAAATTTCAAACCTTTTTCTTATGGCATCCGTAGATTCGAAGCAAACTGCCGGACGGTTCCTCGGATGGGATGAGTTCCCAATCCAACGCTTTAGATCGTGCCTCGCTGCGATTCATCACGTCCCAATCATCGCTAATCATCCCTCTTGTGCCTACGTGTACACTGAGTATAGAGCTGAAAGTTCGGGCGGGCTGGCCTGGCGGCCCAAATTTAGTGGGCTGCACGAACATCATGGGCCGGGCCGGGCTGGGCTGATGCTTTAGCGGGCCTGTGAATCCTAGGCCCTAGCTCGTGGAGAGCTGGGCCGGGCTGGCCCGGCCCGAGCCATCGGGCCTGATTTTTTAATTTTTAAAAATTTAATTTTTAAAAATTACGTAATTATTCATTATAATTTATATATAGATATTATACACAATAATACAAATACATAATTTTGGGAAAAATATATATTTATATACACTATATTTTTTAATTATAAAATTGAATTTTATTTAATATTTATACATAAATAAAATTTAAAATATAAAAAAGGGCGGGCCTGATTTGGCCCGCAGCCCGCCGGGTCTGTTGAGCCGGGCCAAGAGGACCGCTCATGTTTCGGGCTGAAATTTTTTGGGCCCGAGCCCGCTTTTTCCCAGGCCAAAACTTTCAGCTCTAACGCTGACACGGTTTCAGCACACCCTCTGCCATATCAATGGTGACACATCATAGCCGGCGTTATGTCATTGGAGAATAAATTTAAGCTCTCCAGTGCTCTCGCGACTACCCCACCAATGGGTCCATTAATAAATTAATAACCGACAAAACATACATAAAACTTAAATTGACTTTCCGACGTGAGACTATGAGTTTGTAAACTTTACTTGAATCCTAGATTTTGATTCTCAAATCAATTTTGACTATCGATGGTTTCTCGATTTCTAAAAAATCGAGTAAATGGATGATCATTATGTTATCTAACTCAATTGGGTCTAAAGCTCAATTTAAAATATCCAACAAAAATAATCAATGCCTGCTGTGTACAAAAAATGTTTTAAGTGACAACAATAAGATGAGTCAAGAGGTAGAGATAATTCAAGTGAATGATACGAATCTCTATATGGAGGATAGACATTATAATGAGTTACATGCCATTGAAGATGAATCGAGCGTGAAACAGAAACCCTTCCGATCAAAGGGTCCCTTCCCTGCCTTGGTCGGGATAGAACATCACTTGGGAATGTCATATCTGCTTCAAGTAGAATAAAGTGCTCCTCTTATGAAAAACAAAAATAATTATGATGAATCAAGTTGTTACTATATACTATAGGTATATATGGTAGTATATGTATATTTAGAAACCTCTCCATTTACCGCCTGATTTTAGGTTGTCATTAATCATTAATTCTAATTACTCTATATAATTATACTTTGTAAAAATATAGATGTATGAACAAAATCAAAGGGCGTGAGTTTTTCCTATTCCTATCGCACTCCTTTCATTTTCAGTTTCTATTATGATAATAGAGCATTTCTAATTTGTTTTCTGTTCCTCAAGATTATGTACTTTTTATTCTCTTTGGTAACTGCAACAATAACCATCCTCCTTCTAGGGATGATTTCAAAAGCGGAAGACGTTATCTCCTTACGATATCACCGCCAACGTTAATCCAGCAGTTTTGTACTTGGGTTCAACTTAAAGGTTCTGTCAATTATGATGAATAAGCTCCTGCTATTTATTTAGCTTTGAGAGCTCGTAAGAAATTTAGTTTCATCGATGGTCAAAACTCTCAGCTGGAACTCGATGAGCCGTGTCTAGAGGATTGGTGGGTTGATAAGTCATTGTTGGTAATGCGGGACAGGTGCTCAGCACGCCGGCCCTTCTTTATAGTGGATGATGAGAGATGTGAGAACTGAGAGATGTCCGTTTCATAATGAAGAGTGTATGGGGGAGGGGAACTGACATCCTTGTGAGAATGGTCGGTTCATTGCGGACAAGTCCTGAACGGAGATGAAAGGAGGTCAGGACGAAATGTCTGGGGGGAACCTCATAGGCCTCTTATAACATACTACTTTCGGGACCTGATGGCTTTGAGGAATGTCGAGGAATCCGGAGACAAGCGAAACAGAGAAGCCTGCAAATGTTGGCAGTCCATTGGAAGACAGTCTATGACAGAAGGACACCCTCTGCTGCAATGCCGCGTACGTAGAGGCTCCCTACTGTCTGACAGTACGGAGACAGCTCCTTCCACGTGGCTTGGACGAGAAGAGTCAATAAAAAGGAAGAAAGTGGCTCATTTTGGATAAGATTTTTCCAAGTTCTCCCTGTTACACACACTAACACACCAAGAACACACAAAGACCCCAGATTTCCTTTTTTCTTTATTCTTTGACTGTTAAACGAGCGATGGTAAACTTTAAGTGTGTAATTGTCTCCTAATAATGAGAAATACTTTCCGGCGGCCGATGGTAAAATTATGAAATGTCTGGAGCTAGAGGCTAAGTCGTCGGAGAAGATAAAAATGAGTAAGGATAGTCAAAAAGCACTACGGGTAGGTAATTCCCTGCACTTTGCTAGTGAGTGCTCGAAGACAGATCGCACTAAGGACAAAAATGGCGGGGAGAAAGGGTGTAGGGAGCACCCAACAGAGAGTAGGAGAAGTGTTTGGAAGGGGATAGAGCAGAAGCTAAGGAACCAGATTACGGAGATCAAACAAGTAGTTAAGGGTATGCAAGGTTAAGTTGGGAGAACTTAGCTTGGAGGAAACCTTATAGTTTGAACACCGTTCGCTAAGGAGCTACTGAAGGGTGATGTATCATGCAACTTCAAGCAGTTTCTATACGAATACCACGGCACCACAGACACTGTGGACCATATTTTATGCTTCCAAAATATTGTACTGCTACATGACTTCTCGAACGGAATTAAGTGTTGTGTCTTCTTAACCACGTTAGTCAGGGCTGCCAACAATGGTTTAGTCAACTACCACCATCGTCCATTCGATCGTTTGAGGAGTTCTAAATCATGTTTCTCACCTAGTTTGCTAGCGCTGGAATGCAACCTAAATCAGTAAAGTCCCGATTTCAACTGAATCAGAGGGAGAATGAGGGTCTTGGAGCATATATCAACAGGTTCAATATAGCATCTCTCGAGGTGCATTCTGCTACTCCTCCCGTCAAAGTCAGCGCCTTAATAAACGGCCTTCGAGATGGAGATTTCATTGCTTCCCTACTAAGAAACCACCTAAGACCTTCGAGGAGTTGTTGTACAACAGATAAATATATTAACCTAGAAGAAAGTAAGATTCACAAGAAAAAAAAGAAAAAAGCGTCATGAGCACCTCCCAGAGAGAGTGATGGATAGAAACCTCACTTAGGGAAGGTTTCAATTGGATGGACATGCTATAGCCAGGTGAAGAAAATAGAGACGTGTGGGCCTGACACGTACAGACCGCACGAAGATATACATCTTTGTGCATGAACCACAAGTAGATGATGGCCATAGCTGGAAAACATCCAGCCTGAGACACCCTCTAACCAGCATCTCAGGATCTCTCATGCCTAAATCAAATTTGTTTTGTCGAATTCATAATGAATATGAGCACCACACTAACAATTGTTATCATTTGAAGGATGAAATCGAAAGGCTCATTCAGGCGAGGCACCTGAAGCATGTTACATATCATGACCGAGATGTTAATCAATCTGCCGTGTGAATAAAGCCTGAGGAGCAGAGCACTAATAAAGGAAAGCAGCCCTTGATACCTCTGAATAGAGGTGCGTCTGACCAACAAAAAACTCTATACTCATCATAGTAGGGGGACCTAGTGACGACGACTCCAACAGAGCCAGAAAATCATATACTCGAGCTTGAGGATGGAATGCCGATAGACTTGAGGGTTACCTGATGGGTCAGAGGGAAGCTCTGGCTAAGATCTAATTCGGCCATGAGGACGAGATCGACATAATCATGTCTCATAATGACGAATTGGTTATCACCATGGACATCACATGTTATAATATTTATCGAGTCTTTGCAGATTGTGGGAGCTTAGCCGACATATTATTCCTAGAATGTTTCAAGAAAATGGACATGGACGTGAAATTGAGGCCAGTCAGTATAGCCATGTACGGATTTGGAAGGTACGATGGTTGATAGCAATGGTCATAATATCGCCGATTATGATAGAAATTTTACGTCATTTGTTGGTTTTGATGGTGGTGGAAGCAGTTTTACGATGCCAAATGAGGAGACGACATTATGCGATCGTTTTATAGAATGACTGATAATCGCAGACACTCCACTATACGACGGCTCTAATTACCCTCGACCGGCTGCAACCGCAGAATGGTCAAGTTCGAAACAAATATGTGTGTCTACATTTGCCAGGTTAGTTCTTTCATAGGTTGTTGGCAGAAAACAATAGAGTTTCTAGAAGTTATTAGGAGACGAAGGTGATGATAGAATTCACGAGAGAATATAAAAAATAGTGTTATTTTGAACATCTAATTACAAAACTAATCAACATTCTATAACCGTTACAAAACTAATCAAGTTTTTTAATTTTAACTAATATTATTTTCATTCTCACCACAAAACTGTTTTAAAGTACAATTTTTTACTCTCATTATTTCAAATAAGCAAATTAATTACCAATATTTATATTTCCAACCACAATTTATTTTTAGCCATTTTTATCCAAATATATTAACACTTTTAAATTATTTATTACACGTCCTCACATTATTATTATTAATTATACTTAATTATTATTATTTAATTAAATAAATAAAAATATTATTAATTAAATAATTGAATAAAGAAATGAAAAACTAAAAAGAATCTAAACCCCAATACTATTGTTATTGAGCGACAGAGAACCAAAAAGAATTCCAACTCAATTTTTTCTTCAGCCTCGAGACTTCATCATAGCCTCGTTCCCCAAAAGAAATTCAAGTAAATTGATTTCTTCCTCAGCCTCTTCATCGTAGCCTTGTTTGTATACAATAGATTTTTATTATTATTATTTCAAGATCGATTTTCTTTGTATTATCTATGAAAAAGTATTTATTTCAGTTTTTAATTTGCAAAAATGTCGAATTCAGTTATTATAACGCTATATTGGGGTGGTAATTTAATCACAGTTAACAATCATACAATTTATGATCAAGCTCCAAAAGATACTGGAGTATTTTCACGTGATATTTCGTTGGATGCAATGTTATATCATTTGTGAAAAATTAGGAATGCATGACACTTTAATGAAGAAATTAGAGAATGCATGACACTATCAAAAATAAATTGTAGTTGAAAATATAAATATTGGTAATTAATTTGCTTATTTGAAATAATGAGAGTAAAAAATTGTAATTTAAAACAGTTTTGTGGTGAGAATGAAAATAATATTAGTTAAAATTAAAAAACTTGATTATTTTTGTAATTATTGTAGAATGTTGATTAGTTTTGTAATTAGATATTCAAAATAACATTATTTTTGATATTCTCTCTAGAATTCACATTATCGATACAACATATAGATTGTTTTGGTCCAGTTTGGGTATATCAGAAAGATTGTTAGCCCGATTTGCATGGAAGAACTTTGCAATTTTATATGAAATACGATAAAAAGATTTATTATTTTGACTGTCGTCGTCGTAATCTACCAAGATATCATGCATTTAGAGGAAATACAAGTGATTTTATCATGGGTAAATTTGAGAGAAGGGGTGTGCCGAAGAGGTTATCGTATTTGGAAATATGGGAGCGCGTGCAATATTTTAACATTGTAATGGAGGATCATGATGGAAAGCCCGTTGGATATGGAATCTCACATCCCTGGTCGAACTAAGGTATATTTTGGAAGTTACCATATTGGTCTCTTTATTCGGCATAATCTTGATATCATGCATATAGAGAAGAACACATTTGAAAACGTTTTCAGTAGTGGGTTCAGGTTTTGTTGGGGCTGGGCTCTCCCGGGCAACGAGCTCGGAATTATATACGACCTTATTTTTTTATTGATATGTTTAAAGAAAGTGACGAGAGCTTCTAAATCGCCTTTGGGTTATTGGGCCCTGCCCAACTATGGTGACGCAATGTATGGACTCCACCTTCAACATGTCGAAGGAGAACGTCAAGAATCATTTTCGTCAACCAAAGTCTCTATCATCAAGCAGAAGTTGGTAGTTAGTTTTTCGTATATTTCTATCAGTATTGTCTTGATCAAATTTAATTAATTATATAACTCTTTATTCGAGGTAGGGATGGCGGGATGGAGAACGTGATTTGTGAAATCATACACCGCAACTTCGATGGTTCCCGAATACCGGCCGAGCAGCCAACATATCATTAATTCGTTTGCATCGAAAATTCAAATATTTTATTTGCATTATAAAGTAGATTGCGATCATCAAAGAGAGATGTCGATCGTGAAAACTGAGAACGAGAATCTGAAAGAGAGATGCAGTGGGATGCAGCAGAAAATGGAAACTACATAGTGGGAAATTGGAAGCGCTACAACAGTAGATTGCGCGCTTACAAGCTACGGCTACTGGCAGAGTTAGCGAGGCTGGAACTTCTCACCGTGTCGATCCTCAATATTATCCTCCGACTGAGTTCGCTAGTTTCGCTTCTAATCTGTCTTTTACGTCAATGCTTAACTCGGGTTTGGTACACCCTCCAACATCTACCACTCAGTTTATTGAATTCGTCTTTTTCATGCCCAGCTTCTTTCCCGTCGGTTACGCCCACGTTCCCTTTCAATCCCGAGAACTCTAGCTGAATAGATTAGTTTTATTTTATTTATTAAAATTTTAAATAGTATTATGAACTGTTTTTTATTTTGAATTATAATTTTATTTTTCTTATTATTTATCAATTAAATAAATATATTTGAAAATAAATATTTAAACCGAATACTGAAAATTTATGAATGTAAACTATTCATATCTTTATATATCTTTATAATATAATATTTTTATAATTTAATATTATTTTAAAATTAAATTAATTTTTAAATAATATTGAGTTGTCCGAGGGAATAGCCGTCAAAGTTTCGATTTTTCGATGGTTTAGCAACGGGATTGCCCGTCGGGGTTTTTGAAGTTTTTTCTAGTGTTGATTTGATTTTACCTTATGTAAGGGTATACTAAAACATTAACAAAAAGTTATTTTTCTTTTTATTTCGTGGACACACATTATATATGATCCCCAAATCCATTTATTACATGACATAAACATAGGCCATGAAATAATAGCAAGCCGGCCTTATTGCATAAAACAGAGATCGGAGTCATTCCCTTTATTACATGACATAAACATAGGCCACGAAATAGCAAGCCGGCCTTTATTGTATACAACATAGATCGGAGTCATATTTATTTCAAATACGGCGACAGACCGTAATCCCATCACCTAAAGGAACTAAGGAGATCTCCACACGACGATCGTCGGCCAGGAACTTATTAAACTCGAGCGCATCTTTTCGAAGTGTCGTCAAGTTCTCAGCGACGGACTCTTCGGTCATAGCCACTGATCCCCTCCATAGAGTGTTATCATATATAATGACTCCCCCGGGCTTCAAGAGCTCCAACAGTCTCTCGTGATAGTTCATGTTGTTCGCTTTGTCGGCATCCACAAAGGCAAAGTCGAAACTACCTTTGCTCTCGCCCTGCATTTTTGTTTTAACTTATTTTTGTTCGAAAATATTTTCTAAAAAAAGGCTAAATTGCATAGAACCTACCGGTGCATTTTTTTTTTAAACTTCTGTCCAAAATATTTTTAAAAAAAAGGCTAAATTGCATAGAACCTACCCGTGGTTTAGAAAATAAACACAAAAACCTCTATAGTTTGTAAATAGCGTAAAACACCCTCCTGTTTTATTTAATTATGCGTTCCTTGTCAGTTTCACTCTAATTGGGGGTACAATGCTATGTTTTAGACACCATGTGGGGGTACTGTGCTATGTTTTAGGCAGCACATGGGAGTTTCACGCAATTAAAAAAGCATATGGTAGTAATGCGCATTTCAGTATATCCTGTTGGATATTTAAAAGCAATTGGACTTTAAATATTTGGGCTTCTGAATAAGAATTGTGGAGGGAAATAAAATGGGGGGAATCCCACATTGGAAAAGTGTGATTTGACACACCTTATATAGTGGTGTGCATTTTATTGGTTTAAAATAAATAGTCAATATTATGACACATGTGTGCCGCTCGCGTGCGCGCGCAGGGGGGGTGCAAATCCAACGAGCGCGCGTCCTGTCCACACGAATGCCGGACCGAAATCTAGCGGGCCTGATCAACCCGCCTTTTTGCTTCGAGTTATAACTTTTTCTTTCCCGGAAATTCTTTGGTACCGAAGTGACCGACTGTTCGCATACTTGGATGCGGAAAGGTTGCACGACTGAATGCGAAAGGTCGCATGACTGTTCAAGTTGGTTGCACGACTGAATGTGAAAGGTCGCACGACTGTTCAAGTCAAGAGACCTTTGAGTTATGACTGTTCAGTTCAAGGTACATCTCCTCTACGTGTGTGTATTCCTATAAATATAGGACGAATCTCAGTGGAGGAACACACGAAAACAGAGAGAAAAACAAGGAGACACAAGCAAACAAGCTTCTTTGAGAGTTCCAATCACAAATAGTTCTAGTTCGCCGTTGGAGTCGTAATTTGTGCTTGACGAACACCAAGTCATTCGAAGTACCCTGGGAAATAGACGCTCGATTAAACCTCTAGCACATACGAGAGGGAGCGAAACTGTTTTAAGGAAATTGTTCTCGCACAATCTTCGAATTTTCGTTAAGAACTCGCAGTCTTACGAATTCCAGGGAGCAGTCGTGCAAGCTCTCAGCCTTGCAGTCTTGTTTCATCCAGACAGCCGCGCAGTCGTGCAAGTTCTCAGCCTTGCAGCACATCAGCATCCAGCAGTCGCACAGTCTTCATTTGCTGGAGCAGTCTTACAGATTCTCAACAGAGCAGTCTTACACTGTTGCAGTCGCACACCTGCAGTCGAACAATCCTCTGTCTGACACCGTATCGAAGGTAACTTTCCCAACATATCCACGTGTGGGTATATCCTAATTTACCCCAAAAAAAAAATTATAGTATGTTTTTTATTCAGTTGTATATCTTGTTATGGCCATTTACGACGTACGTCTTTAAGCATGCGATCAAGAACGGGGAGAGCCTCGGATTCAATGTAGTTGATCTTGTGCATGACGCCCGCTTTCTCGATGACTGGCAGACCGATCTCGAACGAGCTTCGGTTTATGTCTATGGCTGTGATCTAAACAAAATTACTACGTTTTCAGTTTGTACGACGACTTTAATTTGTAGGAAAAAGGAACAAACGAAAAGCCGAACTAAAATTACTTTTCCATCTTCAGGAATAGTGAGTGCAGTTATGAGGAGCGAATATCCAGTGAAAACCCCAAGTTCAATCGTCTTCTTTGCGTTGATCAGCTTCAAAATCAAGGCCATGAATTGCCCAACATCAGGTGAAGTAAGCATGATCGCACTACATACATAGAAAAACAATATATATATATATATATATATATAATATCGACACTCAAAATCAATTATTTCCTTCCTATAATTATTGTAAATATATATATGTAATGACATACCGAGGATGGCTTGAAGAGACAGCTCGATGCTCTTTCAGGATTTCTGCTTCACGAGGATGCACACTTGTCTCCATTATATACTTCAATCAAAATATTTAGGGTAAATAGCATATAACCCACTTTTGATTTGAAAAATAAGCATCAAAACCTCTATGGTTCGGAAATAACGTATCCCCTCCTTGTCATTTTCGCCCCATAATTGGGGGTACAATGCTTAGTTTTCGACAAAAAAAAGGGATAAGATGTTAAGTTTTATACAACACAAGGTGTATGGTGTAACACGATGGAGTTTTGTACAATAAAAAAAATATTAGGTAATTTAGTGCCTTTCAGTATAACCACATGGGCGTATTGCATATAATTTACGCAAATATTAACATCTTTTCCCTTTATTGACAAACAACGTAACCGACCTTATAATAATACAACCTCCTTCTAACCCTTGAATGGAAAGAAATGAGCGAGGGATGTAATAAATATTGAACAATTCCAAAACTACAACGTACCTTAAATAGCTCTGGTGATTGCAGCAAGCATTTTTCAGTAAAATAATTAGTCTTTGAATCCATCGCTCTCTCCCTAAAGTAAACCAGCTAGGAAAACGACGACAGTGTAAATAAAATAATAAATAAATAAATATATATACGAATGTCAAAACATAATATCAACGGACAAGACAGAAAAAGACTAGGGAATCTGAGGGATGGAGGATGACTTTGACAACAAAATTTATTTCGATCTTCTCTTTCTTTTTAGTTATAACTTTTTTATGGTTTAGAAATAGATAAAAAGAGCGCTGGTCGGTGACTAACCACAAAATGGACTGCTCAACGAAAACACGTACTTGATGGTGGAAAACACACACACACACGGAGAAAGAGAGGGCTGAAGATGGATGAGTTTTATATTTGAAAAGTGATCCAAAATATCTGAAATCTATCCACCCATTTCATTCCATTGCAAGTTGATTGGTCGCAATGTGATATGAGAATCCAATTGTAGGGTCGCTTGTAATGAGATCTTTCCCTTTCTTATCCGCACCAAATCATTCAAAGTACAGTACTTAGATACTCAGACACACACGTCTAATCAATCTCCATGTCATCACATAGATGCTAATTATCAATTACCGATGCTCCGATTTTACTTGGAACTAATTCTTGTGAATTGACTGTTTTGAGCTGAAACCCATTAAGATATTGTATTATATGATGCGGGTTACGACCCCGATCAACAAAATTTGTGGTCCGGGAAGTATGGCATCGAGAGATGGGGCGGATTAGGTTATACTTAATATGAGACTTGCGATTGAAGAAACGAAAGAGAAAACGTGAGAACTCAGATTTACGTGGTTCGGATTCGTATGAATCATACGTCCATGGGTTTACAGTTGATGAGACAAGATAAGAGAAAAGATGGAAAAGAAAGAAAATTGTGTGTTCTTGTTGTGATCGTGCATGTGTTTCTTTTTTTTTTTTATCTATCTTCAAATGGATAAGCCCCCCTCTATTCATCTCTCATTCATCTCTCGTGCGCCTTCCGTACTCTACCGAAAGATAGAAAATGACATATTCTCTCGGGTATACCTGAGTGTGGGCCCCTTAGCAGCACCTTCCTGCAATGATGATCCCTTTTGTTGGGGATGTCCCCCAATACTTTTCAAATGTGTGTCCTCGTTGTTGGTTGCAAGAACAATCAGATGTCTGTATGCTGCGTTTCTTGTCATGGATGTTCCTTTCCGATCAGACCTCCCCAGATGCCTCGTGGGACTTATAGAGAGCTTTCGACTTTCCTTCTCTGAACATACTCCATAGTCAGAGCTGGGCACCACAATTTGAGGGCTACTCCAATTTCAGCTCTGATTCACTTAAAAAATCACTTTGTATCCCTTCTGGACTTCTATCCCTTTACTACCCCATCGCGCTGACCTTGAGCACGGTGGACCCTCCAACCCCAACTCAGACCAAAGTAATATTATTTATCATTTTTACTAAGTAAATAGACTAACTGACTTAATTAAATCTTGATAGGATGGACGTGGATGCATATATTACCCGTGCAGCCCATTGTTATCCATCCTCAAGTGGAGATGCTATACATCGTTGTCGATGGAATTGAGTTGCCCATTCTGTCACGTGCGGCAAGGTATCGTGGAACTACTTATTAATTTGATGAGTTTTATGATTTTTTATTACTCTTATTTTTTTCGATAAACTTTGTTTATCTTATTAAGGTGGAATGCACTGTTGAATTATACAACATCAGCAAATTCTAATTTATGTGTCATACGGGAGTCGCTCGATAGCATGTCAATGGAGCAGTTTGTGTAGACTATATATGTGGCGACCCCCATTTTCTAAATACTATTAGTGGCGGATTTCCGCAACGAAAGCCGCGGAAGACTCATTTTACAAAAACATTTTCGTAAAATAGAATATATTATAGTACATACGGGTTACAAAGTCGTATATTTACAAATGTCGTAGCCCCAAAATATTCAAAATATCAAAATGCCCTAACGCCGCTCCACAGGTCTTCATCCATGTACAGCCTCGCCCTTAAAAGTCTGTGGAGTCACCGCCATCAGCCTGCCTCAATCGCGACGTACCTCGACGTCGGACTCGGTCGTACCTACAACACATAAAACTGAGCGATTGCCCAGTAGGTGAAAACATGCATGAATGCAGAGTGCGCTCACCCATCATCCCAAAATATCTCACCATAAATGCACGCTCGGCTTTTACCTCTCAATCCATCTTATCATATCTCAACACAGGGCCCTAGGTTAGACTCGACACCTCGCGCGCCCATAACAATCACGGTAGCCTACACTGATAGCATTTAGACGTTCACGCTACTGCCCTACCAGGTCGCTCCTTCCGCGAAAATAACATAAAAGACGGTTTTGTACCTCGGGACGTTCACGCCCGAGTAGACAGATCGATCACGCCTGTCTGCCGTCAGGTGTCATATATGAGTACTAACCTCGATTCTTCTACGAATCATCAACGCGATCACGATCTACCCCGCTCGTTGACACTATAAAGTGTCACCGTGTCCACACGGTCATCACTCAATCGTACTGATATGAAATGCATGTGTGATATACAAATGAAATGCCACAGTACACATTAAAACTACCTTCCCTGAAAATATTATTTCGAAAACTTTTAATCGGGCGTTAGAATAGACTATGCCCGTTCGACTCGGAACATTTTTCTCATTCAATGATGTAAAAATAATTTTCCTCCAAAAGACTTTTTTTTTTTTTTTTTTTTTTTTACGAAGACCCGAATTTTATTCGAGCCCGAAAGTTGCTGCCCGAAAATGAGTCTGACGCCGAAAATGTTTTGACCCGAGAATGTGGCCCGACAGTTCCACCCGAAAATTTTAGTTTTAAACGCCGAAAACTTGAGCCCGAATATCTTTCGAAGGCCCGAAACTCTTTACCCGAAAATAAACACAATTCGCCGAATTTCCTTTCTGACTCAGAATATTTTAAAAAACCCAAAAATTATATTTTATTCTGCGAAAACCTTGTTACCCGAAAATACTTTGTCCGAAAATATTAAAGACCTGAAAACGTATACCTATCCGAATTTATATAAATTCCAGACTACAGTACAAAATACTATGCCCAAAAACTATTCAAACACCCGAAAACATTCAAGTGCCCGAATAACATCTACCCGAAAATATTCCTAACTCATTCAACTTCCATGTAAATACAACTATAACACGTAACATAGATTCAAACCCAAAAATCTGGGTTTTTAACGCATATAGCCACCCGAAAATTCACCTAATCATCATGTAAGTCACGTAAGATCATAACAAAATACGTTATCACATAAAACACATAATATTTTTGTGTTTGTAGATGAAAGATTTCACCTACCTCACGTCCGAAATTTACGTGTTCTAAGATTTTTCCGAGCTCTCGATCGTTGGTTATTGAGTTTGAAGGTTTTCTTCTCCCCTTTTCTTCTCCTTTCTTGGTTTCGAAAATGTTATCTGTTTTTCACTTAATGGGGTATAGATATACTTTGAGGTAAATGATGATAAGTAGGTGACAAGGAGGTGACGAGTTTTTCCTCTTAGGTTAAGAAATGTCTTGCCCGAAAATTATTTACACTTCACCCGAATTTGGTCTCTCTCTCTTTCTTGCCCGAATGCTAGAACGGTGAAAGTCATCCTACTGCCCGAATTCGGGCCTCCTCGAGATTTTGACTTAGTCATCTCCCGATTTTCCATGAAATTCGCCGAGATTTTGCATTGAAATTCTCTTGCCCGAATTCTTCTTCATATTCGGGTATCTCCTTTACTAAATTTCGAATTAAGTCCGAAACTTCTACTTTATATTCTAACTTCAAAGTTTCGAGACAACTAATCAAAATTTCTAAGTCACATGATCATCTCGTTACTTACATCAAAATCCCGTATTAAAATTTACGGGTATTACATCCTCCCCCCCTTAAAAGAATTTCGTCCCCGAAATTACACTGATTGGAATAATTCGGGATAACGATTTGTCATATCGTCCTCTCGCTCCCAAGTGGCTTCTTCAATTGCTTGATTTCGCCACAATACTTTGACTAACGGAATGTTTTTATTCCGAAGTCGTTTTACTTTCTGCATCAAAATTTCTACCGGCTTTTCTTCATAACTTAGGTCTGGCCTCAACTGTTGATAAGGAAACTCGTTCTCCACCACCTGTCTTGGGTTCGCGATGTATTTTCGTAATGTTGATACGTGGAATACATCGTGGACCTGTGACAGTGAAGCTGGTAATTCTAACTGATACGCGACCTCGCCGACTCGTTTAATAATTTTAAATGGGCCTATATATCTTGGACTCAGCTTGCCTTTTCGTCCGAATCGCTTTACGCCTTTCATCGGGGATATCTTCAAAAATACCCAGTCGTCTTCTACGAATTCCAATGGCCTCCGTCTCTGATCCGCATAGCTCTTTTGTCTACTTTGAGCCGTTCGCATTTTCTCCCGAATTTTCTCTATGGCTTCCGTGATTTCACGTATCATGTCGGGGCCACGCATGCACGTAACATATCCTCAAGGGTTTGGATCGTTCGTTCGGATTGCCCATCAGTCTGAGGATGGTATGCGGTACTAAATGATAGCTTAGTCCCAATCGCCTTCTGCAAGCTCTTCCAGAAATTGGATAGAAATCTCGAATCTCGATCCGAAACGATTGATATCGGAATCCCGTGGAGTCGAACTATCTCCTGAATGTATAACTCCGCGTAACGTTCCAGAGAGAAAGTCGAACCAATTGGTAGGAAGTGAGCTGACTTGGTGAGACGGTCGACAATCACCCATATGGCGTCGTGGCCTTTTACAGTCTTTGGTAACCCGACGACAAAATCCATTGTAATGTGGTCCCACTTCCATTCGGGAATTGGTAGGGGTTGTAAGGTCCCTGCCGGTCGTTGGTGTTCTGCCTTAATTTGCTGACAAGTTAGACATTGGCTTACGAAGGTTGCAATGTCCTTCTTCATCCCCGGCCACCAGTAGGTCGTTCGCAAATCTTGATACATCTTTGTGGCGCCTGGATGTATTGAGTACGCTGTGGCATGTGCTTCCGTCATTATAGTTTGTCGTAGTTCCGCATCCTTGGGTACATACAAACGGTTCTGGTATTGTAGACTCCCGTCTTCGCGTATTTTAAGGTCGGATGATGTTTCTTCTGGTTGCGCGCCTTTCGCTTTCAAGTACAGCTCGTCTCTCTCCTGGGCCTTCTTGATTCTCTCTAATAATGTGGGTTGAAGAGTCAGTGTAGCCAGTTTTGTTTCGACTTCGCCTATATTAACTACTTCCACCCCGAGTCGATAAAGCTCTGTGTTCACAGCTTTTCGGCTCAATGCGTCAGCAACTACGTTTGCTTTGCCTGGATGGTAGTTGATTACGCAGTCGTAGTCCTTAACAAGTTCTAGCCAACGTCGTTGCCTCATATTCAACTCCTTCTGAGTGAAGAAGTACTTTAGGCTCTTATGGTCCGTATATATTTCGCATCTTTCTCCATAAAGGTAGTGCCGCCAAATCTTCAGAGCGAAAACTACTGCTGCGAGTTCCAGATCGTGTGTTGGGTAATTCTTCTCGTACTCTTTCAATTGTCGAGAAGCATATGCGATAACCTTCCCATTTTGCATCAACACGCATCCCAAGCCATTCTTCGATGCGTCGCTATAGACCAAAAATCCTCCGGTTCCCGATGGTATCGTTAAAATTGGGGCTGAAGTAAGCCGTCTCTTCAGTTCCTGGAAGCTCTGCTCACATGATTCCGTCCATACGAACGGCATATTCTTCCTTGTCAGATTCGTCAGGGTTGAGGCAATACTAGAGAAGTCAGCAATGAACTTACGGTAGTATCCTGTAAGTCCTAGAAAACTCCGTACTTCAGTAGGAGTAGTGGGTCGTGGCCAGTTATTCACTGTTTCGATCTTACTGGGATCCACCGAGATTCCATTTCCAGAAATGACGTGTCCCAGAAAGGCTACTTGCTCCAACCAGAATTCACACTTCTTAAATTTGGCGTAGAGTTGTTTCTCCCGCATAATTCCTAAGACAGTGCGTAGATGGGTTGCGTGTTCTTCTTTCGTTTTAGAATATATGAGAATATCGTCGATGAAGACGATAACAAAGCGATCAAGAAAGTCTTTGAAAACCCGATTCATCAGGTTCATAAAAGCGGCTGGTGCATTTGTCAGCCCGAAAGGCAGGACCAAAAACTCGTAATGGCCGTACCTCGTGCTGAACGCGGTTTTCGGAATATCTGACTCCCTGATCTTCAGTTGATGGTATCCAGAACGGAGGTCGATTTTCGAGAACACTGTAGCACCTTGCAATTGGTCGAATAAATCGTCGATCCTCGGCAATGGATATTTATTCTTGATCGTGATTTTATTCAGCTCTCTGTAGTCGATGCACAGCCTCATCGACCCATCCTTCTTCCGTACGAAAAGAACTGGTGCTCCCCACGGTGAGAAGCTGGGTTGAATGAACCCCTTTTGCAACAGTTCCTCCAGCTGTTCTTTCAACTCTCGTAGTTCATTAGGCGCTAGACGGTAAGGGGCTTTAGAGATTGGGGCTGCTCCTGGCATCAGATCTATCGTGAACTGTATTTCTCGATCAGGGGGTAACCCCGGGAGATCATCAGGAAATACATCGGCGTACTCGTTGACTATTGGCACGTGTTTTAGTTCTGGAGGAGATAACTCATCTGCTTTTACCGCATATACTAGAAAAGACTCACAACCTGATCCCAAAAGTCGTTGAGCCTTTAAAGCAGAAATTCGAGGGATACTGTTCTGATTTACCTTACCCGAAAAAGTGAACACCTCTTCCTCGGGTAATTGGAATCTTACTATCTTTCTATTACAGTCAATGATGGCTCCATATCTTGAAAGACAATCCATCCCGAAGATAACATCGTAGTCGTTCATCGGGATTACGATCAAATCGACTCTTAACTTTCTACCCTTTATGATCACGGAACATCCTTCCAACACTTGATTAGTGTGTGTCGGATCACCGTGTGGTAAGCTTACTACATAGTTACACTCAGATAAGGTAGGAGATATTCCCACCTTTGCCACATATTTAGCCGACACAAACGAATGTGTGGCTCCCGAATCAATGAGCACAGATGTAGGTATGTTATAGATAGTTAACGTACCCGTCACTACCGAGGGGTTTGCTACTGCCTCCTCGTTCGTCAAGGTGAAAACTCGAGCTGGAACGGGTAGAGGTCGGACCGGTGGTTGGGTCGAGTTCTGCGGAAAATTTTCTTGACAATTTCTGGCATAATGGCCTAATCTCCCGCATCGGAAGCACTGGGGATTTGGATTTGGCTCCGTTCTGACACAAGCTCCAACATGATAGCGCCCGCATTTTGGGCATTGGGGCGTAAAGTTTGGGGGTTTATTCGGGAAGCTAGTCGGTCCTTGATTAGGCATTGACTTTGGACGCCAGTTTTGTTGACCCTGGCGGTTTCCTTGATTACTAGGGCCTCTGCCAAAGAATTGGCATTTACGATCACCCCCTGCTCCTTGCTGATTCTCTCTTCTTCTTTTCGCCTCGTGAGCCTCGACAATCTGCGCCTCCGCTTGCTCGGCAATCATCGCCCGCTCTGCCACTTGTGTGAATTCCATCTGTCGGGCTCCCGCTATACTTAAGTCTCGATAGATTTCGGGTTTGAGGCCCATTATAAACCCCGTTACCTTCAAGAGATTAGTTGTCACCATATGAGGGGCAAAACGAGACAGCTCCTCAAATTTACGGATATACTCCGCGACTGTCATCCCTCCTTGTTTTAAGCACATAAACTCGTGCATTCTCCTTTCTTGTTCGTGGGCTGTGAAGTATTTGCTGTGGAACAATTCTCTGAATCGTTCCCACAACATTGTCATTGGATTCTCTAAGACCTTAACTGTGTCCCACCAGAACCTAGCATTTCCCCTTAGCATGGAAACGGCACAAAGGACCTTTTCATCCTCCGGCACCCGACTATAGATAAACATATCTTCAATTGTACGCAGCCAATCTTCTGCCATTGCAGGGTCAGTGGCATCCGCAAACGTTGGGGGGTTTAATTTTCTGAATCTCTATCCTATAATCTCCACACGCTCTGGTTGTGGAGACTGACGATGTTCAGATGAATTCCTACTATGGATAAGCTCATTGATCTGGTCCGATTGTCGTTGGACCAGTTCAGTAAGTCGTAAGATGGTAGAGTCCCGTTCATTAGTAGGGGACTCGGTTTCAGCCCTACGACTAGATTCACCCGCGTCTCTTTTTCTTCCTCTCGGCATTCTTACTATTATCTACAATTATTCATACAAGTAGGTATATTACTTCTACATTCAGTTATACTTAAAACATAAAAGCTTACAGGCAAAGGCTGATCCTCCAGACTTTTGAGCGGCCGTACATGGACAGTCTTCAGAATCTATAACCTAAGCTCTGATTTTCTAAATACTATTAGTGGTGGATTTCCGCAACGAAAGCCGCGGAAGACCCATTTTACAAAAACTTTTTCGTAAAATAGAATATATTATAGTACATACGGGTTACAAAGTCGTATATTTACAAAGGCCGTAGCCCCAAAATATTCAAAATATCAAAATGCCCTAACGCCGCTCCACAGGTCTTCATCCATGTACAGCCTCGCCCTCAAAAGTTTGTGGAGTCACCGCCATCAGCCTGCCTCAATCGCGACGTACCTCGACGTCGGACTCGGTCGTACCTACAACACATAAAACTGAGCGATTGCCCAGTAGGTGAAAACATACATGAATGCAGAGTGCGCTCACCCATCATCCCAAAATATCTCATCATAAATGCACGCTCGGCTTTTACCTCTCAATTCATCTTATCATATCTCAACACAGGGCCCTAGGTTAGACTCGACACCTCGCGCGCCCATAACAATCACGGTAGCCTACACTGATAGCGTTTAGACGTTCACGCTACTGCCCTACCAGGTCGCTCCTTCCGCGAAAATAACATAAAAGACGGTTTTGCACCTCGGGACGTTCACGCCCGAGTAGACAGATCGATCACGCCTGTCTGCCGTCAGGTGTCATATATGAGTACTAACCTCGATTCTTCTACGAATCATCAACGCGATCACGATCTACCCCGCTCGTTGACACTATAAAGTGTCACCGTGTCCACACGGTCATCACTCACTCGTACTGATATGAAATGCATGTGTGATATACAAATGAAATGCCACAGTACACATTAAAACTATCTTTCCTGAAAATATTATTTCGAAAACTTTTAATCGGGCGTTAGAATAGACTATGCCCGTTGGACTCGGAACATTTTTCTCATTCAATGATGTAAAAAAAATTTTCCTCCAAAAGACTTTTTTTTTTTTTTTTTTTTTTTTTCTTTTTTTTTACGAAGACCCGAATTTTATTCGAGCCCGAAAGTTGCTGCCCGAAAATGAGTCTGACGCCGAAAATGTTTTGACCCGAGAATGTGGCCCGACAGTTCCACCCGAAAATCTTAGTTTTAAACGCCGAAAACTTGAGCCCGAATATCTTTCGAAGGCCCGAAACTCTTTACCCGAAAATAAACACAATTCGCCGAATTTCCTTTCTGACTCAGAATATTTTAAAAAACCCGAAAATTATATTTTATTCTGCGAAAACCTTGTTACCCGAAAATACTTTGTCCGAAAATATTAAAGACCTGAAAACGTATACCTATCCGAATTTATATAAATTCCAGACTACAGTACAAAATACTATGCCCAAAAACTATTCAAACACCCGAAAACATTCAAGTGCCCGAATAACATCTACCCGAAAACATTCCTAACTCATTCAACTTCCATGTAAATACAACTATAACACGTAACATAGATTCAAACCCAAAAATCTGGGTTTTTAACGCATATAGCCACCCGAAAATTCACCTAATCATCATGTAAGTCACGTAAGATCATAACAAAATACGTTATCACATAAAACACATAATATTTTTGTGTTTGTAGATGAAAGATTTCACCTACCTCACGTCCGAAATTTACGTGTTCTAAGATTTTTCCGAGCTCTCGATCGTTGGTTATTGAGTTTGAAGGTTTTCTTCTCCCCTTTTCTTCTCCTTTCTTGGTTTCGAAAATGTTCTCTGTTTTTCACTTAATGGGGTATAGATATACTTTGAGATAAATGATGATAAGTAGGTGACAAGGAGGTGACGAGTTTTTCCTCTTAGGTTAAGAAATGTCTTGCCCGAAAATTATTTACACTTCACCCGAATTTGGTCTCTCTCTCTTTCTTGCCCGAATGCTAGAACGGCGAAAGTCATCCTACTGCCCGAATTCGGGCCTCCTCGAGATTTTGACTTAGTCATCTCCCGATTATCCATGAAATTCGCCGAGATTTTGCATTGAAATTCTCTTGCCCGAATTCTTCTTCATATTCGGGTATCTCCTTTACTAAATTTCGAATTAAGTCCGAAACTTCTACTTTATATTCTAACTTCAAAGTTTCGAGACAACTAATCAAAATTTCTAAGTCACATGATCATCCCGTTACTTACATCAAATTCCCGTATTAAAATTTACAGGTATTACAATATACGATGATCATGCGCCAGAGATTATGGCCACATTAATGTCGTTCGTCGTGTCCATTTATATGTTATAACATTGTTGAGTGTCACTACTCTGACCGCGTGAGCTGACAGTTCGGATTGGTTCCGTCCACCACGGACGTTCATGAGTATCTAAATGCAAATCCCTATCAATTCAATCACCACAACGTTATGGGAAGATATTGGATATTGCATCACGCAAAATATGAAGCGTTTTGGTTGTCTCAATATGAGAGGATAGTTGATGCAATGGAGATAGGTGATGGGGCGCGATGCACTGCATATTATTTTGTATGGTATCGATCTGTCGACAATTCACATGGAGAGAAGTTTTAACATGCGAGATAGTTCATTTATCGACGTGATGGTGTGTCAAAATTTAAATTAGATTTAAATTGTTGGAAGAGGTTGCATGTAATATTTTTACTTATATAATAGGGACAATGCGTCGACGAGGCCGAGGGCATATTTCGCCATGGGGATATGGAGGGGGGCTTAGATGTTATACATTGCATCCAGTGACTTGTCATTGACATGGGTCAGTGATAACATATAGAGTTCACACATATTCCTCCGACGCCAGATTTGGGACCGTCGACTTCACGTCCTACAACGCAAGACCCTGACCAGTCGTCTTCGCATATTCTAACGGGTTTATTCGAATATGTTGGATACGTGATGCCAACACCTTACGGCTACGAGGACGACGGTGAGGAGACTCCGCCATACCATCCATCTGCACAACAGTCACCACCTCGATAACAACTATGAAGTTGTCCATAGCAGCACGAAGCCCCTGTTGATAGTGGTCATTTGCATAGAGATTGACGACCTGGTAGATGTGGCACTGGATCTCATTATATTCCATATTTATTGCTTTTTCATGCATTTACTTAAAAGCGAATGGTGTTTTTATTTTAATTATGCTTATGTTACTTTTTTATTTTATTTATGTTTCTTTGTTGGTTGCAGCTTTCATTAAAAAAAACGTATAAATGAACATTAGCAAACTTTAACTGTGTGAAGCTAATCAACATCGCCATCTTTAATAAAAAAAAAAACGAAAACAGTAGTCAGCTTTAATCATGTACAACTTTAATCAACATCACCAGCTTTAATAAAAAATGAATAAATTAAATCTGTCAACTTTAATCATGTGCAACTTTAATAAAACACGAATAAATTAAGGTCATCCAATATTTGAAAATTTAAAGGTCCTCGGGGATTATTTTATGATGATCTGTGGACATACAATATTGAAACAAGCTTCGGTATTCATCTTCAATTTGAAATGTGTCGTGGAAATATAACAAATGAAAATCTTGTTGATGGTCTCCATTTCGTTGCTCATTTGATAAATAGACAGTATGGAAAAAATTTCACGATACTTTTTCTAATGGTCAGACTTGGTCATCTGAAGTGTTGTTACTTTTTATAGAAGAAGCTATTCTTAGGAATGGAAAAGTGGGGAGAGTACGACGGAGGTTAGATTCATGCAAAAACTACACAATGGCTAAGTGGTTTGATGTAATTAAATTTGTTCTCTTTTGTAGGAGGATCCTCTTTCAACAATTTACTTTTATGAATGCGAGCCACATGAAGACAGTCTTTACGCAATTTTTGAGAAATATATCAACCCCACCAATATTCCAGACATTGATCTGCTTGCAATTGAGAACAATAAATGGTGAACAAAACCTTTGGATAGAAGAAACAACCAAAGTATTGAAGAAGAAAGAGGTTGTAGACAATACTAGGGTCGTTGAAGATTCTAGTGACGACGACTTCGTGGACAAGCCCCCGAAAGGAAAACAGTATGGTATATTCCGAAAGGTTGAAAAACACGGAAAAAAACATGTCATGCCCAGTTCGAGAGTCAAAGCGGATACTAGTGATGACGATTTCATCGACAAATCCCCGAAAGGAAAACAAAAGAATATGTCCCGAAAGGTTGGAAACAAAGATAAAAAACATGTCGTGTTTAGTTCGAGAGTCAAAGAGCATACTAGTGATGATGACTTCGTCGACAAGCTCCCGAAATGTTGGAAAGAGTAGTGTGATATCTTCCCAGCCCTCTTCGTCACATCGAGCTTCATTATGTATAAGAGAAAAATCATCATGCTTCCAATATCGCTCGTTGTACAATGAATTGAAAAACTCCTCATATGTTCGAAGGTATGCTTATTTTCTGTAGAAAGGATAATATGTTGCAGGTTATGAACATTACACATACGGCAACCTGCTTGAGCATGAGAACATTGAATGAAATTCATGTTCCATTTTTCACAGGTGCACGTCTTTCCTTGAACGTTTACCATGTGTTTTCTTCCGCATAAGTAAATACCTCGGCTTTTTGCAAACACGGGTCGAATCGATATACGACATGATTAAAAGAGTGATATGTCCAAGTATTGAACATCTTCCACACATAAGGCGACCATTGCCTTCTAGAATTATCCATCGCGGCAGAGCACTGGCGATCACGAAAGTATTAATGAAAGCTAAAGTCGACTATTGCATTCAGAGGCAAACAACGAGCCCATTTAATCACTCCATTAAGGGCCTATGAGATATTAATGGTCATTACAACACATCAACGTCCACCATCATGAAAATTGTTCATTTTTCTTTGTCAACTTTGTCCAACCACGGTCATGCTTTTTCCTTGATAACTTTGATGTGCTCCATAATTCGATTAAACTTTTCCAATATGTGCGCCATCCCAGCTCTATGACATAATTGTTTCAGATCATTGTCTTTGAGTTTCGTGTTAATGTTTGATACCACATGGCATAGAAAAAAATGATAATCTCCATTTAGTGGCCTAAAAGCTTGAAGCTCTCTTACAGCAGCCAGTATACCTGCATTATAGATTGTAAATAACAAAATTTACGATTAATAAAAAAAAAAAATATAAGAAAATCAAGGAAAAAAAAAAAGCAAGAACCATTTCAAAGAAGGTGTGCTTTCGGTTGTAACGATGGCAAAAGCAGGCGTCCTGGATGGACCAGCGTGGAATTGTCTGGGACTGGGCCGACAAGGCGAGAGCGAGTGCCCATCGTGGCAGTGGTGGTGGAAGCCACGTCCGTATCGACCATGCAGTCTATAATCTACCGCATATGGGATGCGGTGGAGAGGTGTAGTCAGTGCTCAGACGATGTGCGCGTGGTGGCGTGTAAGTAAGATAATCAAGAAATGATGATTTAAGATGGAGAATTGTTTGATTAAGTAATTCATTTGTTATAATTTGAGGAGCAAGCTAAACGCACATAACTTTTGTAATTGTTAGTTGGTTTGAAATCCCTTTCAAAGGTGAGAACGTGCAGTGCAGGTGACGAGAATGTGGGTAATAGTTTTTCATTAACTATAAAAAAGGATTGTTGTAAACACTGAGAGAGATTTGAGAAAGTCAGCAAAGAGGCCTCGTTGCACACAGTTTTTTCTTGAAGATTGATCGTAGAAGAAAAGCTTTGTGTTCGCTGTAATCTTGAGTGTATAAAGAGTAGAAAAAAGCTTTGTAAATGTGTGATAAATAAATAGAAGAGTTCTCTCCGTAGACGTATGGTTCGTTCAAGAACCGGAATCACATTAAATTTCTTGTCTTTCGATTATCTATACGTTTCGTATTGTGGGTCGTAAATATCTTGGATCGGTCTGAATCGAGTCGGTCAATTTATTTCCCAGCATAATTCATTCACAGTGTGCAGTCATTTCGTTCACAGGCTTTTCAGATTTTCAAATATCAGATATCACGTGAATGAGAGGTCATTTCGTTCCCAGCTATGTCGTCGCAACCATTGGATGCGTCGTCGCGCATTGGACGCGATGTCGTGTTTAATAAACACGACGCAGGCCCAATTCGTCAACAGCACATTGTTAGCCTATTTTTAGTCTGGACCAAAATTATCGCGTCCAATGGATGCATCGTCGCCCTTATTGGATGTGCCATTAAGTCATTTTGTCCTATTTTGTTAATACCTTTCATAACCGACCTAGTTTATTAATAAGGAAAAAAGCGTAAAATTATTAAAAAAAACCCGAGTTTCGGAGATGGTTGAAAGAACATTTCATGTGTAGGATGTTTTTTCAAGCTTAACATGTCCTTTTATTTTCTTTTGGTGTACGTTTCACTACAAAATGTTAACTTACAGCGATGTTGCTACGATGTACATGTCGTCATTATAATATCGACAAAATCATTGCTTAGAATAGTGATCGCTTAGAATAGTGACACGATTTTCCGTTGCAAAGAGATCTAGATGAAAATAAACTATAAATTTGCGGTGGGAATTACGATGCTACAGTCGTTGCATTGCAATGTTTATGTTGGCCGGATTTTTTTTATTATTCTTCCATTTTCGATCGTCTTGCCATCATGCTGCCGTCGCAAACTTGAAGATAACATTCGTATAAAAAATAGTTCCAAAACGAATCTCTGGCGACTGCACATTAGTGACCGACCGACAGTCGCTAATCTGTCATAATAAAAATCCATTATTTGCGCCATTAGTGTCTAAGAATGAGATGCTGCCAATTTGACTAACATTTGTGACGGTTAGCGATTGCTTTGTCGTCGGACAATTATATATACATATACACATGCTCCCTCACATATTCTACGCGTCATATTACTCACCTATACACACATCCATCGTCTCACAAAACTCACACATGAACACAGCTCACTCACAAAGAAAAATACATCTGTAGTTTATAGACATACGCATGCATATGTATATGTATATATATATATATATATATTATAATCACACGCACACAATATATATATATACAACGCACACAAAAATGGATCCAAGATATAAATCGTTAGACAACAAAAGACAGTGGATCTAACGGAGGAAAAATATGCTTCGACGAATTTGCTCGGTGAGTGGATGATTTTATAGAATTTGCAATGTCTCAACGTCTCGTGCATCAAATACGATGTTCTTGCAACACGTGCGAGAATTTTCAATTTCAACACGCTTTGGCAGTTAAGGTTCATTTGTTGAAGAATGGTTTTGAGCCAAATTATCACAATTGGTTCTCACACAGAAAAGTAGGATGTATGTCGTATCAACCGGCAAAGGAGATATAATTCCAGGTTTTAATATGAAGCGCACATAGTTGAGGTGGGAGGAAGAAATGGTTGTTTCTGCCTTGAGTTCTATTATTACTAACGAGGGTTCCCGTATAGAATTTGATTATGATAAAAATTATATGACACCTATCTGATGTTGTTGGAACTAGTTCGACGATGCCAAATAGTGAGACTATATTTTGCAATTGCCTTGGGAGTAATTAATGACCAGAGATACTCCATTGTATGAGGGCTATAATTACTCTTAACTAGCTATGACTGTAGAATGGTCGAGTACGAAATAAATGTATGCTTATTCATTTGACATCATGTCTAATTATTCTCAAGTTGTTGCCAACAAACAATAAATTTCTGGATGTTCGGAATACACTCTCAGAATGCCATATGGGGATTGGACGATGTAAGACATGTGGTTTTGTGTTATTCGAAGATTTTGAATCTTTTATTGGATGAAAATTTTATGTTTATTTAAGTCATGATTATTTATTTACTAGATGAATTACTTGGCATCTTGTAATAATAAATAAATAAAAGGAAAATTTGAAGAAAATAATCCGAACTATCGACTTTCCGCCGAAAATAAACCCAACTATGAATTATTTCTGAATAATCTCAACTATATAATGAGTCTTCTGAAAACGCACCCAGGTGACTTGTAACTTGTTTTATAGGTAAGTTTTAATTACATAGATTTTTTCAAAAATAAAATATTGTTGAGTTTCACACAATACAAAATTATTATGTGTTAGGGTTCAAGTATTTATACCACATATTGGTATATAATACTTGAACCCCTTACAAAGCCCAATTACACTAAGTCTCTCATAAAGAGAAAATTCGATAACGAAACTACAAAGATAATTCTAATTAATTGAACACAATAAAGTAATCCTAACAATAGTTTTCGTATCAAGTTTCTTTTGCATTAACCAAAGTTTTCGTGCCTCTCACATTCTCAGATATTTTCGCATTGACTTTAGATTTTCGTATGCTGTAGCAATCGCAAAAGTCTTATTTTTTTCGTATGAGTTTTTTTACTTTAAGTCACTGTTGAATACCGTATTTTCCGATACGAAAAACACTCATTCGAAAAATACATACTCTAATTTTGCGTACAAAAATTATTTGACTAAAGATACGAAAAGTTTCAAATACGAAAATTGTTATTAATTAATTTTCCGTCGTACGAAAGATCTCTCTGATACGAAAAAATATTTTGATACAAAAAAAATATATTTTTCTCTTACGAAAAACTTTCTAATACAAAAATTCTTTTCTTACGAAAATACTTGGTTATACGAAAAAAAAAATTCTCGTACAAATACAAGTCTGATACGAAAAATATCTTAGTTTCGAAAATTAATTTTCTTCATACGAAAAATATTTGTCATACAAAAAGGTATTACGTACGAAAAAGACTTTTGATACCAAAATTAATTATTCCTCTCGTACGAAATTGATTTCAACAAGAAATATTTCCAGAAAAAAACAAGTGGTCCATTTTCGAAATCCAAAACAGAGCCTATAATAAGCTGTTCGAAAATAATAATAATAATAATAAGTATTTGAAGAAACGATAAATGTTTAACAAAACTTCACATGATATTTAAAAAACAATAAAAAGTATGATTCTAGTAATTTTATTTTGAAAATTTTCATTTTTGAAAAAATCTATGTAATTTAAATTTAAGAAAAAAATTAAATTTACCTATTAAACAAGTTACAAGTCACCTGGGTGCGTTTTCGGAAAACTCATTATATAGTTGAGATTATTCAGAAATAATTCATAGTTGGGTTTATTTTCGGCGGAAAGACGATAGTTCGGATTATTTTCTTCAAATTTTCCTAAATAAAATTCTTATATGTAGAGCTAAGTCGATGATTCTCATTGGATGTGAGAGGACGACACCAGTGGCTAAACTATCGCAGATAGAAAACGTTCATGTCTTAGGACTCTATTTAGCCGCTAAATGTCCAAGTAATACTTATCAATCGACGACATAAAAAATATGTTAATCATTCACTTGGAAAGTAGGAGGTCGTGATAGAGATGCATTGATGGGATCTATGTATTTGTATACAGCTCGTGATCGTCTGATCACATGGCTTATAACTCTGGGTTGCCAATGATTAGACGATTGAATATAGTAGTGTGCGTGAACCTTAGACTGAACGAGTCACTACATAGTTGACTTCATGGTCATTATTAGTCACTAGTTTTGCTAGGCTCGGTTTGTAGGGTGTATGAGTCGGCGGCAAAATGTGGTATTGACAACGAAGGGTGATTGTCGGGTAGTGATTTTCGGGAGGGATTTACAGTCTCAGTAATTGTGATACGTGTCCAATGCGAATGTGGATAGAGAAATTACAAAGTCTCTAATCAGAGCATAGAAACTGACTCATGTTGGACATGGATGTCAGTTTGGTAATTTTTCCTATCACGAATCTATCATAACGCCGAGTTCAATGAGCTCAACATAGAGCATGACTCTCACGGACACTTTGTGAAGGTGAATATCAATTATCGGTTTTAAAGAAATGATTGGATTATATTCGTTCTCAAATTAGGATTTATATGGTACCACGTGATTGGCTAGGTGAATATTGCATTTTTAGGTTCCTCCTATTGTCGGACTTAGAAAAGATCTATATTGTATCGCTAAATTCTGTATGTGTGTTTGGGCCTAATAGGCCTTAATTGGCTTGGAGTCCAATAAGGCTGGGCTAGTGGCTAATGTTGAACATTAATAAAGCTTAAATTATTTAAGACTTGAGATAGTTAAGTATTTAATAATGGACTTATTAAGTATGATGGGCCCACCATTGACATTAGAGGACAAAAGTCGAGTAGATTGACCAGATAAATTGACCCTTTTATTACCTAAGCCCAAAATAAGTCAAAATTCTAGTTTAACTATGACTTATTTGAGCCACAACATGAATGAGCAACCCTAGGTTGGCTGAGATCGTGGAGGCCCATAACAAGTCTTGCTAGGAAAACATATACTCTCTCATATTATATTCTCTAAATAAATAGAATATTAAGCTCAAATTTTAAAAAATATAAGTTGAAGATTTCAAATTTCCAAACTATATCGTGAAATGTACTTACAAAGAACCTTCTATTATGTAGGAGCTTCGGTTTTAAACTACAAACTCATTATTCAGAGGGTTATCTTGTCAAATATACGATATGAAGGATGAGTTGTTTTGGGTGTTTGATTGATGCGTTTAAATAATGACGTCTAATATGTTTGGTAGGATGATATTAGTTTTAATTAAATTAAATTACAATATCACCCTTATTTTTTACTTAAAAATAATGGAATGTGGATTGGCTGATTTATTTAATACCTTATTGGGTTATTAACAAGATATTAACTAAATCCTACCATTAAATAACCTCCAATCAAACATTACATTAATTAAATCTAACCCTCTAATTGCAGCAAATTAATATATAGCATAGAACTAACTATTCGTGTTGAGATAAAATGATGTTATTCAGCTCAATTGACTAAACTGTAAAGTAGAAGATATGCTGGGATGGAATTAGTAGCTGTAAGATAGTCAACGACTAAATTGCAAAAGTGTACAAAAGTATAAGTACGATTCTGTTATCATTTATCAATCAGTATCAATTTTAAATAGATTCTTCTCCTTCTTTATCGTGAATCCATCTTCTTCATCCCCTAAATCTTGACAATTCGAAACATATCTTATCGATTATGGAAAACAATAATTTTATAATTTTCGGAAAGTTGGCATCCAAAATTTGAATACTCATATGGTGCAACGATTTATTTATTTATTTTTTTCGTCATGTGTATTATCTTGTGCTTGTCGTGATTTGTTTTGTTAGAAGTCATTTTTTTCTTATTATTTGTCTTTATAAGCACGATTATTGTTTCAATTAAAATTTAAAAAACTCAATTTATTTTACTATTCAAACTCGATAATATTTACTTAAATTCGACAAGCTAAAAAAGTTTTTTTCTATTACCATCCTCGATCCGACGGCAATTCCCTTAATTATAACCAAACAATGTAATTAAAAAGAAGATTCTGCGCCAAGATTAGATATCACTCGCACGATCATCGGTTACCTTCTAAATGTTGATACAGTTACCAAAAGCCAAACCACACACAATCGAAATCCATAAACAACACATCGACTAACCGCAGAAGAACCAAAGCAACAGTAAGAAGAAAAAAAAAAAGAGAAAAAAAAAAAAAAAAAAAAAGATAAGAAAGAGTTTATCAGTTCAAAGAATATGAGTAGCAGCTATGCGTCAGGTAATAACAATGGAAAAGTTTGGCTAAATTTTCTAACATGTAACAGTGCAGATTTCGAAGCATACGAAGAACAACGTAGTATCAAAGAGGAAGAAGAAAAAGAGAGCCATTACATTTTAACTAATGGAATTTTGCCCTCACTTGGCGCCAGAAGTAACAGTACGGTCATACAAAATTCTTTCATCATCTCACCTCATGACCGTCGCTACAGGTTTTTTTTTTTTTTTTTTTTTTTTTTTTTTGATCTTGAAAACCCTTTTATGTCATTAGATTGAATTCACATATGTATGTGTATATTGAATAATATGAAGTTGTTGATTGATATGAAGGGCTTGGCAGAAATTTCTGATACTTTTGGTGATATACACCGCATGGGTCTCCCCGTTTGAATTTGGCTTCTTGGACGAGCCGCTGGGCCTCCTATCATTCACGGACAACATAGTCAATGCGATTTTCTTTGTCGACATAATGCTCACGTTCTTCGTGGCCTATCTCGATAAGACCACACACATCTTTGTCGACGAACCGAAGCTGATCGCCAGGCGGTACGCCACTAGCTGGCTGACCCTCGACGTGGTTTCGGTCGTCCCCTCAGAGCTCGCCCGAAGGTTCTCTCCGAAGCCCCTTCAGATGTACGGTTTGTTCAACATGCTCCGCCTATGGAGGCTTCGGAGGGTCAGCCAATTGTTCGCCCGGTAAGCAATCAATAATAATAACTTCATAGTAGAACGACGACCCATCCATACTTATGCTTTGATGTGTCGATTTTTTCTTACATGATAGATTGGAGAAGGATCGAAAATTCAACTACTTCATGGTTCGTTGCGCCAAGCTGATCGGGGTAAGAGTAAGACTGATAAATCTATTTGAGTTGCAATGTTTGTTGGTGGGACGGAAAAAATAAGAGTCATCAATTTGTTCGAAGGTTACGCTTTTTGCGGTTCATTGTGCGGGATGTACGTACTACATGCTTGCGGCTCACTACCACGATCCGAAAAGGACATGGATTGGCGCAAACATGGAAAATTTTCTTACAAGGGGTCTGTGGCTTCGCTACGTTACGGCCATTTACTGGTCCATCACGACCCTTACGACCGTCGGGTACGGAGATTTGCACGCGGTGAATACGGGGGAGATGATATTCAACATTTTCTACATGCTCTTTAACTTGGGACTCACCGCCTACATAATAGGAAACATGACGAACCTCGTCGTTCACGGGGCTAGTAGAACTCGTCGATTCGTAAGTTTTTTACTTTATTTTTTTTTATATAGGGAAATGATTCGTTCTTACTGAATTTTTTCTTGAATGTAATTTTTTTTTTTTTTGTGACAGAGAGATGTTGTTGAAGCTTCTATGAGTTTCGCGGAGAGGAATAAGTTGCCTGTTCGTCTTCGAGATCAAATGTTCTCTCATTTGTACTTGAAGCATCGAACCCACGCGGAAGGGCTAAGACAAAAGGAGCTATTCGATTCACTTCCGAAGGCTATAAGATCGAGCATATCACATTTCCTTTTCTACGGCGTCGTAAACAATGCCTACTTGTTCAAAGGGGTGTCCGAGGATTTACTCCTTCAGTTGGTACGCTTCATTATTTTGATCTGTTTTAAATCTCCAACGCCAACTTGTCGTAGTGTTGTCTTCATTTCGAATTCTCATTTTCTTAATTTCAACGTTAATATAAAAGGTTTCGGAGATGAAGGCCGAGTACTTCGCTCCTAAAGAAGATGTCATCTTGCAAAACGAAACTCCGACGGACCTCTATATCGTTGCTTCGGGTGCAGTGGTAGATATTTTTCTTCCATATTTCATTAGTCTCCGCCTTTTATCTTAAGATCATTTATGAAGTATTACGCAAATTTAACCTCATTATGATTTTGTCCGAGATTCTTCTTCTCAGAGCTTAATAAGTTTTTTCGATCATATTCACAGCATCTCCTGGAAATGAGAAACGGAGTTGAAGAGGTAAGTTTCTGTTTTTTTTCACATTATCATACCTGCCAAAAAAAGAAGAAGAAAGAAACGAAAAGGAATGCATATCGTTTCGACGTAATACGCCCGTGTTTTAAGGTTGTAGGAGAGGCCGAAACAGGTGAGCTTTGTGGCGAGATCAGCGTACTTTGTTACCGACCTCAACTGTTCACCGTCCGAACGAAGAGACTGACCCAATTACTACGAATAAGCCGCACAAAGTTCTTGAACGTCGTCCAATCCAACTACGGAGATGGAACGATTATCATGAATAATCTTCTTGAGGTCGGCCGGTCTGTTTGATTTGCCTCTCTACTCCTCGCTCTACTACACAACCAAATAATCGTTTTCCTTTTTTTTTTCTTTTCGGAAATTCTCTAGCATTTGAAGGATTCGAAGGAGCCCATAATGAAGAAAGTCTTGGCCGAGACGGAGAACATGATCGCCCGAGGAAAAGTCGACCTACCGCTCGCTCTGTGCTTTGCTGCTCTCCGAGGCGACGACTTGCTCTTGCATCGTTTCCTAAAGAAGGGTATGGACCCGAACGAGCCTGACAACCATGGAAGAACACCTCTGGTTAGAATCTTTTCCGTCGAACGACTTGCGCTTTACTCTTTTCTTTTTTATATATCTTCAACCGATTGTTCTTTCCAGCACGAAGCAGCATCGATCGGAAACAAAAACTGCGTGAATCTCCTTCTAGATTTTGGAGCGGATCGCAATATCAGAGGTTATTTTAACAGATTTATATTTTCTGTCGCGATGTATTATAGCCCATGAGCTTCATGTATGTCACGCAGATTCGAAAGGAAGCGTACCGTTATTGGAAGCGATCCTCGGAAAACACGGAGGCGTCGCCGAGCTGTTATCAAATCACGGTGCTAATTTACTATCCGCAGACGTATCCTCGATTTCACGCGCAGCTGCAGAGCAAAACGACGTAAAGCTGCTCGAAGAGATTTTATGCCACGGCGGGGATATCAGCAAGCCATGCAATGGAAGCAGCACACCTCTACACATGGCGGCCTCTAAAGGAAACGTCGAGGCCGTCAAACTCATGCTGAAGCACAGCACAGAGATCAAGGATGAGGAAGACGAGAATGGGTCGACGCCGCGGGACTTGGCTGAGCAGCACGGCCATGTCGAGGTTGTGAGAGTCTTGGATTCTTACCAAGATGGGAAGAACGCCGAGCCGAATCTGTTGTTGAGACGAGATGGTAGTTCGGAGGGAAAGGGTTGCGATTATTACAACTCTTTGTTCGAGATTATGTCTGCTACGCAAAGGGGAGAGAGTAATGACGATGCTCGAGGTAGTAATACAAATGATAGAGCGGCGGCTTATAAGGCGAGAGTAACGGTGAGTTGTCCAGAGAAAGGAGACGACGGGGGAAAGCTCGTGCTGTTACCGCGGAGCTTTGAAGAACTGCTCGAACTCTGTAAGAAAGAGTATGGTTTGTCGTCTGCGAACGTTGTTAGCGCAGAGGGGGTGCGAATCGATGGTATTGAGCCTGTTAGGGACGGCGATCGTTTGATTTTCGTTAGCAAATGATATGTTGGGAGGCGATTTAGTCGAATTATTCTTTTTTTTTTTTTCTGTTTTCTGCAAGTTTATATACCTTCCTCGACAATTCTTTAGAAACCTTCTTTGCTCGAAAATTTTCCGGCTTCCGTTAGTATTTTCCTCAGAACCTTAACTTTGCTTCTGATACATAAGTCTGTGTTTGGCATGCGGAATTCGGTAAAAAAAAAAAAGGAAAGGTGTAGAGGTACAACGATCGAACCTTTAAGTACAATTGTTTGATGCGTTAATTTAGTAATATTTTGGCGTTGTGATCGATCAAACTGGTTATATTCTTCTTTTCCCTTGTCTTCGTTCTTCAGTCATTTTTCATGAGGTATGAATATGATTGATTGTCTCGAACACCACTGGTTAAAATAAAAGTAGGCTTAATGAAAGAGGGCTAAATATTATTTTGGTCTCGTAATTTAGGGGGGTGGCGTTATAGGAACAGCTAATTTAGGGGTTGGCAAAATACGGACAATAACTTTCGAAAAAATGGCAATTTAGAGACATTATATGCTGCGACCCTGTATTTTGACCCAAACCCGCTGACACGTGCGCTTTAATGACTCGACACATCATTAAACGTATGCGACGTGACGCCACGTCATCGTCTGAAATTAAAAAAATAAAACCGTATCCGGTCGGCCTTGATCTTGCTCGTGTTTTGATTTTGGCTGTTCGAATGGCTCGTTTGACGGTTCCAGATGACCCTCGGTAGGTGATTAAGTCTCTTTCTCCAAGGATTTTATCGTAAAAAATTTCCCCTAGTATCAATGCCGTTTGAGCTAACTAACACCCCAACTACATTCTGTAATCTCATGAAATATGTGCTATATGATTGATTAGTTGGACAAGTTTGTAATCGTGTACATAGATGACATTGTCCTATACTTGACAAATCTGTGAGGCATTTGATGTTGATGTTCAAATCTCTCCCAATCACATATATGCCACGGTGGTTTCTCTTTGTTCTTTTCCTTTTAGAAGATAAATACTGCAAATTATTTCCAACTAATTAGCAGTCTACGTGCCAAACAAATGTGTCGTCGTTTCAACTGCATGAAAAGAAAAAGAAAATTTGGTCAACAAATACTTCGTTATCATTATTTTTTGTATTTGGTAGAAATACATTGCTTTTCAAGCTATTATGGATGTTAACTCTTTATGAGGCTTAACTGAGTAGTTCGGTTCTTGACCTTTCAAGCGGGTGGTAAGGGGTTCAAATTCTGTCACGCCCCGATCCGCGTCGAAGGCGCGACAGCCGCCGCGTTTCTCAATAAACGCAAGGCTCGATATCAACTCATAGTCATGAAAGAAACGGTACTCAATAAAGGAAAATATATATAGATATCAAAGGAGGTATACAATACAAAGTGTCTCGATAGATCAGCCAACGAAGGAATAATATACAACAAAACCTCCTTCCAAAATATCCCCGCCAATGGATCCAATATAAGAGGATAATACTGTACCCAAAATGATAGAAACAGCAGCGGAAATGAAGATCGAGAATGGCAAACCTCCGAACAAAAGAGATATCAACAACCTGGATAGAAAGAAGTATATATATATATATATATGGGGTGAGCAAACCACTAGCTCAGTGAGTAGATAATACAGACACACCTTCTATTCACAGAAGGCGTACCCTCAACGATGAACACCAACACAACCATCCAAATCACAACAACGTCACAAAGATATCAAAGGAAATCAAATAGTACATATAGACGCGTGGGTAGCCATATCCTTCCTCGAACTGAGCTCCCCGTCGAGAGTCAGACGAGTCCGTCACCGTACTCTAAACACAATGCCATGAGCATCAGTATCAACTAAACCGTGAAAGAACATATCAAATATGTATGAAATGCATGTCCCACACCGATGACGTTGGCTGAGTCTCGTACTGGACTTTGTTACCTTCCCAACTATCACCCTCCAGTAATAATCAATACGTGGCAAATGGATAGGTGACTCGTTGGGCCTCACTCACCCGGGTTTGCCAAGCCACGGGCTACTACTCGATATGCCACTCTCACTCACCCGAACGTGGCCATTCGGGCTACTACATCTCGGAACCGAGTATATGCAACATCAACCAATCATCGGCATCACAGCCATAACTCCACAAATCAAATTAACAACGTGGAATAGTGACATGCCGTCACGTCACATATCCCTGAAATCATGAATGCAATTCACCAAAGCATATAGACGTTCAATTACTTATTCACACCATTCACGAAGCAACATAAACGCCCAAGTTCGCATCAACATAAGGATATAAACACCCTATAGCCGACAAGGCTCACTAGTGCATAATCCAACAATAACATATAATCTAGTGAAAACGACATAAAATAACCCATCGCGAGGTTCACACGTCCCGCGAAGGGAAGGTGTCCCCATACTATCAACTCACAGTAAAGTCCTAGCTTTCTCCGACGTCTGAAGCTGCCCTCAAGTCCCTTGCTGAAGTTCCTTTGCCTAAATAAGAAGATAACCATGAGTGATTTCAAAATAATCCAACTATTTGCTGAAAATTTCCTGTTTTGCGGCATAAGCTTCAAAATTCCATAACAAATCATAGAATGCTCGGATTGAGCTGTTTCTGGTGCCTATAGAAAGACAAGGATCTAAGCTTTCAAGAAAGATTAATTTCAAAACAATTGGAACAGTATAGGCAGGGTAAAACTGAATAATACAGAAGTACCAGAACCAGGATTTTTCTGTCTAGACGCCAAACATTCAAAAATTCATAACGGATCGTAGAAGTTTCGGAACGGGCTGATTCGAGCGGCTATGAAAAGCCTGAGAAGTTATCTTTCAATAGAGCCAAGTTTCGAAACCTTCGAAACAGTATAAATGGATCAAAACTGAATAATACAACAGCTTTATCATGGAACAGATTTGGCTTTGCTGCTGAATGTTAAGAAAATCATAGAAATTTGTAGAGACATCGTATTGATTCGATTCCAACGGCTATGAAAAGCTAAGAAAGTCAGCTTTCGACCGAAATAAGTTTCGCAAAGATCGGAAAATATTAGATACGTCAAAATTGTGTATTACAGAAGCTGCGCACCAGTTTTATTCCGGAATGAAACTTCTTAATGTATTAGTTGAAAAAGAACACTCCTTACCTTAATAACTATGAAATCAAGCAAGAACAAGCAGGAAATGTGCAGGCTTTCTGATCTTCAAGCTGGTTTCTTTTTTTTTTCGTTTTGTCCTTGCCTTTCTCACGTAGCTTAGCATTCAAGTAAAAAGAATGGGATAAAGATGATTTTTGAGACTTGCTGCAAAGGATTTATTGGCTTGGGTTATGTTTTATTTTGAAATGGGCTGAGCTTGGAAGTTAAGATTGGGCTGGTCCACTAACTTAGGTGTTATAAGTTATCTCCCCCTTCAAGAAGTTTCGTCCCCGAAACTTAAACCGTAAACGTACCTAGCGAATCGAATAGATGCGGACATTGACGACGCATCAGTGATTCTAGTTCCCATGTTTCCTCTTCCACCTTGTCGCTACGCCAAAGCACTTTCACCATCGGAATGGACTTGTTACGGAGCTTCTTCTCTTGTCGATCCATGATTTGAACCGGTTGAACTTCGTAGGAAAGATCTTCCTTTAACTCGAGTGGGGGAAACTCGAGTATATGCGAAGGGTCAGGTTCGTATTTCCGAAGCATAGAAACGTGAAAGACATTGTGGATTTGCGACAACTCTAATGGTAGCTCTAACCTATACGCAACACGGCCAATCCTTTCTGTAATGGTAAATGGACCGATATACCTAGGGTTGAGCTTTCCACGATGCTGAAATCGCAACACGCCCTTCCACGGAGAAATCTTTAGAAAAACTTTGTCTCCTTCATTGAATTCCAGCTCACGTCTTCTATTATCCGCATAGCTTTTCTGTCGATCCTGAGCCGCTTTGAGTCTATCCCGAATAAGTTTAACTTTTTCAGTCGCGTCTTCAACGAGCTCTACCTGTTCAATTTTTCTCTCGCCAACTTCATTCCAAAAGAGAGGTGTTCGACACTTTCGGCCATAGAGAGCTTCATACGGGGCCATACCTACATTGGAGTGATAGCTATTGTTGTACGCAAACTCCATTAGCGCTACATATTTGTCCCAGCTGCCGCTTAGATTCAAGATAACTGCGCGTAACATGTCTTCTAGTGTTTGAATCGTCCTTTCCGACTGCCCATCGGTTTGGGGATGATAAGCCGTACTGAATAACAATTTTGTACCTAATGCCTTTTGAAGGCTTGGCCAAAAGCGAGAAGTAAAACGAGGGTCTCGATCTGATACAATGGACACCGGTACCCCATGTAGTCTCACGACCTCGTCCACATACAATTTGGCCAATTTTTCCAAGCTATATTTGGTATGCACAGGGAGAAAATGGGCTGATTTGGTTAAACGATCAACAATGACCCAGATAGAGTCATGGCCTTTTTGAGTTCGAGGCAAACCCGACACGAAATCCATCGTGATGTTTTCCCATTTCCATTCAGGAATAGGAAGAGGTTGAAGCACACCCGCTGGTTTTTGATGCTCGGCCTTTATTTGTTGACACGATAAATATTTCGATACGTATTCAGCAATTTCTCGCTTCATACCGGGCCACCAATAATATTCTCGAAGAGTTCTATACATCTTCGTGCTACCTGGATGCATAGCGTAGGCAGAAGAATGAGCTTCTTCAAGAATAGCTCTACGAAGATTTAAATCTGCCGGTACACAAACGCGATTCCGAAAGGTGAGAAGTCCATCGTCTCGAGTTCTGAAGTCACTCGTATCTTCTTGTTTTTGCTTTGCAATTTGTTGTAAGCGAGTATCTTGCGACTGCTTTTCTCGAATTTGCTCGAACAAGGTAGGTCTTACTTCAAACTTAGCAAGTAAGGAGGCTTTACTTGACTCCTCATGATGAAGCAATATACGAAGTTCTTTCATTTGCTCCAAGAGCGAAAGATAGTCCGATTGAACCAAAGCAAGCAACGTGGAAGATTTTCTGCTTAGCGCATCGGCTACAACGTTGGCCTTACCTGGATGATACTCAATGATTAGGTCATAGTCGCTAACTCCATCCATCGTCTTTGTCGAAGGTTCAGTTCCTTCTGAGTAGTGATGTACTTCAAGCTTTTGTGATCTGTAAAAATCCGACAAGTCGCACCATAAAGGTAATGCCTCCAAATATTTAGTGCAAAGACAATGGCGGCCAACTCCAAGTCATGTGTCGGATAATTTTCTTCGTTCTTCTTTAGTTGTCTCGAAGCATAGGCAATAACTTTTTCTTCTTGCATAAGAACACATCCCAAACCCTGTCTCGATGCATCACTATAAATAGTGAATTCTTTAATCTCCGGATCCGGCAAGGTAAGAATAGGGGCCGAAGTGAGCCGTCTTTTTAGCTCTTGGAATGCTTTCTCGCATTCATCGTTCCATTCGAATTTAGCACCCTTTCGAGTCAGTTTAGTCAATGATGAGGCTAACAACGAAAAATCCTTGACGAATCTTCGATAGTACCCGGCTAATCCCAGAAAGCTTCGTATTTCAGTCACGTTCTTCGGACGATCCCAATCCAATATAGCTTGAATTTTAGCTGGATCCACAAAAATTCCTTCCTTTGATATGCGATGGCCGAGAAAGCTTATTTCACGAAGCCAAAACTCACATTTTGATAGTTTAGCGTAAAGTCGATTTTCTCGAAGAATCTCCAGTACAATTCTAAGATGACAGGCATGTTCATCGTCTGATCTAGAATATATAAGTATGTCATCGATAAAGACGATAACAAACTTATCCAAGTAAGGACGGAAAATTCGATTTATGAGATCCATAAAGGCTGCAGGAGCATTAGTGAGTCCAAAAGACATAACACAGAACTCGAAATGACCATATCTGGTTCGGAAAGCAGATTTAGGAATGTCAATTTCCCTAATCTTGAGCTGATGATAACCAGATCGTAAATCAATTTTCGAGAAAACGGTGGCTCCTTGCAATTGATCAAACAAATCGTCAATCCTAGGAAGATGATATTTGTTTTTGATTGTTACCTTATTCAATTGACGATAGTCTATACATAGACGAAGCGATCCATCCTTTTTCTTTACAAAAAGAACAGGAGCACCCCACGGAGATGCACTAGGTCGAATGAATCCCTTATCTAAGAGTTCGCCTAGTTGCGTCTTGAGTTCTTTAAGTTCAGCTGGGGCCATTCGATAAGGAGGTATTGATATGGGGGTAGTCTCGGGAAGTGTATCAATAACAAAATCAACTTCTCGAGCAGGTGGTTGTCCCGGTAAATCCTCAGGAAATACATCGGAGAATTCTTTCACAACAGGAATATCATCTATCATCGTCGTAGAGTGTGAAGTATCGATGATCGAAGCTAAGAATGCCTCACACCCTTTATGTATTAATTTATGGGCCGAAAGCATTGAAATAATAGCAAGTGACGCTGATTGATCTTCCCCTTCAAAAATTAGTTTTGGAAGTCCAGGCCTATGGAAAGTGACAAGTTTTGCTCGACAGTCAAAAACTGCATGATGATAAGATAGCCAATCCATGCCGAGAAGGGCATCAAGATCAATTAACGGTAGATGTATCAAGTCGGCTTCTAGAGTAGAATTCTTTATCAAGATGGGACAGCCTTTGAACACCAAGTCTCGTGCGATACGTTCCCCAAGAGGGGTATGAACAACAACCTCAGGTGATAAAGAAGAAGCATGATAAGGTAGACTTATCGTAAGACTGTCCCGGATATAAGATCGATCAGAACCTGGGTCAACGATCACATAGATCGGACGGTCTCCAATAAAGACTTGGCCTATAGAAGCAACGATATATCGAGGCCAAGATAATTTTAGAGAAGAAGAAAAAGAAAAAAAAAATAATAAGAATGATATCAAACTCACGGGGATGTTAGCGTCGCTATGGAAAGAGTAAAGTTAAGCAAATGAAAAATTTAGATTATTTTTACCAATGTTGACGTTGGTACCTGTCACAACTTTAGGATCCGAGCGAGCTTCTTCTTGGGTCATATGAAACACCCGAGTCTGGTTCCTTTCGTACGTAGATGGTCGGGTGTTTTGGCCACATGTGTTACCTCGAGCTCCTGGTCGACTACCCTCGGATGTAGAATATGGTGGAGGATGTAATGCCTTGCCACGAGGATAAGAAAAATTCTGACTACTAGTCCTGACAAGTTGGGGACAAGCTGAGCGCATATGTCCCGATTGTCGGCATTGGAAGCACACTCGTGGAGCTTTACAGGGACCGTTATGGAATTGTAAGCAATTTCGGCACCTATTACCTCCACTAACAAATCCTGACGCTACGCTCTCGCCTCTCTTCGGCTGCTCACGAGGATGAGAGGGACCAGATGCCACCGATGAAGGAATATTACGGGAAAATTCCGTACTTCTACTCATCTTCGACGCATTCCCTGATAGTGCTCCGCCTTCTCTTTTCTTTTGAGATCGTTCGGCTAGCTTATGTCTTGTCTGGATTAAGCCTTCGACTCTAATTGCTTCGTCCACCAGTTCGTCAAGGCTATCGTACTTATCACCCGACTTCAAGCGATCACGAATATTTATGTTGAGGCCATCTTCGAACCTTTTACACAAGTCCCGCGTAGTATAGGATTCTGGAGCAAATTCCCGCAAGTCTAAGAATCTGCTCTCATAGTCGACGACCGTCATATTGCCTTGATAAACGCTGAAGAACTCCTTTCTTTTCTGATCTCTGCTGTACTGAGAAAAGTATCGATCTTTAAACTTCTCTACAAAGATAGGCCAAGTAATAGTCTCAGGAAATGTTTCCTTAAGATTCTGCCACCATCGACGCGCATCCTTGCCCAAGAGCTTCGTCGCAATCACTACACGATGACTCTCATCGATCGTCAAAGTATCGAACGTCTCCGTGACATCCTTCAGCCAAGCACCCGCTTCTGTAGCATCTCTTACACCTTCGAATGTGGAAGTTCCCATATCAGTGACGGCTTTCACCAAATCAGGAATATAACGTACACTCCTAGGATTAGACCCTCCAGGTGTCGTATCTGAATGAGGAACAGGTATGCTCGATGAGGGTAGAGTTGGTTCACTATGAGGCAGAACATTCTGAGCTCCAGGTTAATGAAAGAACGGCATATCGGGACCTTGAGGTATAGCAGAAGTCGAAGGACCCATCGTAGGTGGTGGAACTCCATGTATACGAACATAATCGTAATACATTTGATATTGCTCTGGTGTCATCATTTGTTCCGCTCGTACTTGAGTTTGTGGCTGCTCGTCAGGAGTCGTAGGAATACGAATAAGGCGACCTCGAGGTTTACGAGGAGCAGGAGAAGGAGGAGGACTCGGAGGACCACGAGAAGCGCGTCCTCTCCCTCGACCTCGGGTACGAGCTGGAGGTGCCATAAGGACTATCAACAGAAAAGATCAAAACCCATATCAATGAAATAATATCTCATCAAAGTCAATGAGATGAAAGAAATGGATCCATTGGCTATACGAACGAAGAAAGGAAATAAATAAGACCAGGCTCTGATACCACCGAAACTGTCACGCCCCGACCCGCGTCGAAGGCGCGACAGCCGCCGCGTTTCTCAATAAACGCAAGGCTCGATATCAACTCATAGTCATGAAAGAAACGGTACTCAATAAAGGAAAATATATATAGATATCAAAGGAGGTATACAATACAAAGTGTCTCGATAGATCAGCCAACGAAGGAATAATATACAACAAAACCTCCTTCCAAAATATCCCCGCCAATGGATCCAATATAAGAGGATAATACTGTACCCAAAATGATAGAAACAGCAGCGGAAATGAAGATCGAGAATGGCAAACCTCCGAACAAAAGAGATATCAACAACCTGGATAGAAAGAAGTATATATATATATATATATATATATATATGGGGTGAGCAAACCACTAGCTCAGTGAGTAGATAATACAGACACACCTTCTATTCACAGAAGGCGTACCCTCAACGATGAACACCAACACAACCATCCAAATCACAACAACGTCACAAAGATATCAAAGGAAATCAAATAGTACATATAGACGCGTGGGTAGCCATATCCTTCCTCGAACTGAGCTCCCCGTCGAGAGTCAGACGAGTCCGTCACCGTACTCTAAACACAATGCCATGAGCATCAGTATCAACTAAACCGTGAAAGAACATATCAAATATGTATGAAATGCATGTCCCACACCGATGACGTTGGCTGAGTCTCGTACTGGACTTTGTTACCTTCCCAACTATCACCCTCCAGTAATAATCCATACGTGGCAAATGGATAGGTGACTCGTTGGGCCTCACTCACCCGGGTTTGCCAAGCCACGGGCTACTACTCGATATGCCACTCTCACTCACCCGAACGTGGCCATTCGGGCTACTACATCTCGGAACCGAGTATATGCAACATCAACCAATCATCGGCATCACAGCCATAACTCCACAAATCAAATTAACAACGTGGAATAGTGACATGCCGTCACGTCACATATCCCTGAAATCATGAATGCAATTCACCAAAGCATATAGACGTTCAAATACTTATTCACACCATTCACGAAGCAACATAAACGCCCAAGTTCGCATCAACATAAGGATATAAACACCCTATAGCCGACAAGGCTCACTAGTGCATAATCCAACAATAACATATAATCTAGTGAAAACGACATAAAATAACCCATCGCGAGGTTCACACGTCCCGCGAAGGGAAGGTGTCCCCGTACTATCAACTCACAGTAAAGTCCTAGCTTTCTCCGACGTCTGAAGCTGCCCTCAAGTCCCTTGCCGAAGTTCCTTTGCCTAAATAAGAAGATAACCATGAGTGATTTCAAAATAATCCAACTATTTGCTGAAAATTTCCTGTTTTGCGGCAGAAGCTTCAAAATTCCATAACAAATCATAGAATGCTCGGATTGAGCTGTTTCTGGTGCCTATCGAAAGACAAGGATCTAAGCTTTCAAGAAAGATTAATTTCAAAACAATTGGAACAGTATAGGCAGGGTAAAACTGAATAATACAGAAGTACCAGAACCAGGATTTTTCTGTCTAGACGCCAAACATTCAAAAATTCATAACGGATCGTAGAAGTTTCGGAACGGGCTGATTCGAGCGGCTATGAAAAGCCTGAGAAGTTATCTTTCAATAGAGCCAAGTTTCGAAACCTTCGAAACAGTATAAATGGATCAAAACTGAATAATACAGCAGCTTTATCATGGAACAGATTTGGCTTTGCTGCTGAATGTTAAGAAAATCATAGAAATTTGTAGAGACATCGTATTGATTCGATTCCAACGGCTATGAAAAGCTAAGAAAGTCAGCTTTCGACCGAAATAAGTTTCGCAAAGATCGGAAAATATTAGATACGTCAAAATTGTGTATTACAGAAGCTGCGCACCAGTTTTATTCCGGAATGAAACTTCTTAATGTATTAGTTGAAAAAGAACACTCCTACCTTAATAACTATGAAATCAAGCAAGAACAAGCAGGAAATGTGCAGGCTTTCTGATCTTCAAGCTGGTTTCTTTTTTTTTTCGTTTTGTCCTTGCCTTTCTCACGTAGCTTAGCATTCAAGTAAAAAGAATGGGATAAAGATGATTTTTGAGACTTGCTGCAAAGGATTTATTGGCTTGGGTTATGTTTTATTTTGAAATGGGCTGAGCTTGGAAGTTAAGATTGGGCTGGTCCACTAACTTACGTGTTATAAATCCTCTAGGGATCTTGACTATTGTTGTTTGTGCGATCTTGTGGTGGGTCTCATGGACCTGGGAGGATTAGTCCCGCTGGAAGCCGTGGTCGTCCCATCCCATAGCCGACGATGAGGTTCGGATTCGATTCAGATCAAACCTAGTCGAAATATGAGGACTATGATGACGTTGTGTGAGGATAACTCTTTATTAGAAAACAAAACCCGTACTTAATTTGATGTTAACATCTCTTTATATATATATTTATATAAGAAAGCAGAGTCGATAAGAATAAGTTTTGATTTATTAAAATATATTAGTTAAATGCATATAATCACCACATCTATTAAATTAGTAATGCTGGTTAGTGCTACCGAAAAATTATAATTTATTTCGTTATTTTAGTTTAGATTCGTAATGCGTGCTATAAAGATACTTGGTTGTTTTACTTAATCATTATATTATTTTATCATTCAGTTTAATGTTAGCTTCTAATTATTCAATCGCACTCAAACGTCATTGCAGTGCAGTCCTATCTTATCCGGCGTGATCAGATTAATTCATTTTCTTTTTTTTTTTTCATTTGTATTGATGATATAATACAGTATATAATACATTATATTGATATATAAAACAATAATTCATTACCCATAAATAATTATAACCTAATGAACAATAACTTTGCTTAGTATTTCGGGAAATAATGTCTTTTCTTATCAATAAAACAAATGAAGTGGAGACGTGATTAATCAGATGATTGCACGCACTACCCGCAAATAAAATAAAATAAAAATTTAAAATTATATTCAATTATATGGGGAGTTAAAATATTATTTCAATCCTCAAAAGTACGTATACAAAAGTTATATATTTTGTAAACTCATAAATATTTGAATACAACGTGTCGAAGATATGTTAAAATATAATCTTGAACCTATCACAAACTTCACCATTTGGCATTAATGCAAAATCTAAGAACCCAACAAAAATGTCTTATTGTAATTTTTTAGCAATTGTGCAATTTGGAAACTACATATTACAACATTAATAAAATATTAAAATAACAATATAACATAAAAAATCAATTTGTCATCGTCAATTAAATTTGATTTATTATTGTAAAATCAGCCATGGAACACTCATATTTGACCTTTTTTTAACAGCCAATTAAGAATAGGAAAATTTGAAGAAAATAATCCGAACTATCGACTTTCCGCCGAAAATAAACCCAACTATGAATTATTTCTGAATAATCTCAACTATATAATGAGTCTTCTGAAAACGCACCCAGGTGACTTGTAACTTGTTTTATAGGTAAGTTTTAATTACATAGATTTTTTCAAAAATGAAATATTGTTGAGTTTCACACAATACAAAATTATTATGTGTTAGGGTTCAAGTATTTATACCACATATTGGTATATAATACTTGAACCCCTTACAAAGCCCAATTACACTAAGTCTCTCATAAAGAGAAAATTCGATAACGAAACTACAAAGATAATTCTAATTAATTGAACACAATAAAGTAATCCTAACAATAGTTTTCGTATCAAGTTTCTTTTGCATTAACCAAAGTTTTCGTGCCTCTCACATTCTCAGATATTTTCGCATTGACTTTAGATTTTCGTATGCTGTAGCAATCGCAAAAGTCTTATTTTTTTCGTATGAGTTTTTTTACTTTAAGTCACTGTTGAATACCGTATTTTCCGATACGAAAAACACTCATTCGAAAAATACATACTCTAATTTTGCGTACAAAAAATTATTTGACTAAAGATACGAAAAGTTTCAAATACGAAAATTGTTATTAATTAATTTTCCGTCGTACGAAAGATCTCTCTGATACGAAAAAATATTTTGATACAAAAAAAATATATTTTTCTCTTACGAAAAACTTTCTAATACAAAAATTCTTTTCTTACGAAAATACTTGGTTATACGAAAAAAAAAATTCTCGTACAAATACAAGTCTGATACGAAAAATATCTTAGTTTCGAAAATTAATTTTCTTCATACGAAAAATATTTGTCATATAAAAAGGTATTACGTACGAAAAAGACTTTTGATACCAAAATTAAGTATTCCTCTCGTACGAAATTGATTTCAACAAGAAATATTTCCAGAAAAAAACAAGTGGTCCATTTTCGAAATCCAAAACAGAGCCTATAATAAGCTGTTCGAAAATAATAATAATAATAAGTATTTGAAGAAACGATAAATGTTTAACAAAACTTCACATGATAGTTAAAAAACAATAAAAAGTATGATTCTAGTAATTTTATTTTGAAAATTTTCATTTTTGAAAAAATCTATGTAATTTAAATTTAAGAAAAAAATTAAATTTAACTATTAAACAAGTTACAAGTCACCTGGGTGCGTTTTCGGAAAACTCATTATATAGTTGAGATTATTCAGAAATAATTCATAGTTGGGTTTATTTTCGGCGGAAAGACGATAGTTCGGATTATTTTCTTCAAATTTTTCTTAAGAATATTAAATGTGGTCCTTCGGGTTAAGGAACTCTATATTTTTGTGAAGTGGAAGAAAGTACCTAACAGAGAAACAAAATCGAGAAAAGAATCAATCCCTTGCCTGCCGCAAAATATTATTAAATAATAATTAAATAAAATATAAGTATTTCCGTTGAAGTGTAAGCGTCAACTAAACCAATCAATATGCCTTTTTATTTATTTCCGTTTCACTTTAAAGTATTTCATAGCTTTTAGAAAAATATTGAAGAAAGCTCGAAAGACGCTTACACGCATGTAATAATGTAAGGAGGCTAAGTTTCGTGTCAGAAATGGTTGAGTATATCTTGGCCAAGAAAATAAAAGAAAATAAATTTTGGTATATATATTAGGATCTGTTACTGTGTTTAGTTGGGGTGAATAAACACTGATTTCTTTTCGGTTCGTTGGGTTTCTAGTCAGACCAGTTACTCAATCAGACTCTCAGTTGCTTGGTTTCTGATTGCTTAAGTGCGCAAACTGTGGTTTGTGAAGTACAATGTTTTTTAGTATTGAGTGCACGGAATTTGTTTCTCTAAGTTCGGAGCAAAATCTTCTGCGTCTCTCATTCTTCCTCACAAGAAAGGTTTTCACTAGTAACTGATTTACACGTTACTTAGAGTACACAACTCAGCTAACTGTAACCTACCGATGCTAATGATACTTAGACAGTAAGTATACCTATAATGGATATTAAAGATTTTCGTCTACATAAATAAGGAGATTGTCAAGTAATTTAAATAGAAGGAGAAAAAAAAATCCTAGAGTTTATCCAATAAAAAAAATAAAGCCACTTTGTAACCGCCGATGAATAAATGAATGATTTCTTAATTACGGTTGACTAAATAAATGTGTATAAAAGCAGAAATTCAATATATAAACTTAAAATTAGCAGAAAATATATAGAAATAAAGGACTCCCATCCCATGCGCAATAGCGAAATAAAATCCTTCCATATTCAACGCCTACTACTACTCATACATACATACATACATGCATCTATCTAATCTAATCTAATCTAATCTATAAATACACACACAAAATATATAAATGCAAGCAAGCAAGCAACCTCGAAATCAACGGAAAGAAGAAAAATAAAATAAATAAATAAGTTTTGAAGAAATTTATGATGAATCACTGCCTCTCAACAATGGGTAGGTTGACATCCATGGTGGTTATTATATTCCTTTCATTGGCGATTTCCTCAGTTACATCGACTGTTTCGTACGATGATAAGGCAATCGTCATCAATGGGAAGAGAAGGGTTCTCATCTCTGGCTCTATTCACTATCCCAGAAGCACCCCCGAGGTTTTTTTTTTTTTTTTTTTTTTTTTTTATATATTCACCATTATTTAATATCTCATCGTTATAATTATAATATTATAAAAGATTGGATTTTTATATTTAATTTCATGTTTTGGATGTTTGAAAATTTAATTTAATTTTTTTTACAGATGTGGCCTGAACTTATACAAAAGGCTAAAGATGGTGGGTTAGATGTGATAGAGACTTATGTATTCTGGAACATACACGAGCCATCTCCCAAAAATGTAAGTATATTTTCATTCATTCACGATGACTTTCTAATAGGGTTTTCTTTTTATTATTATTAAAGATTAATAATCAATTTTAATATTAATATTATATTTTGGATAAATAGCATATAACTCACTTGTGGTTTGAAAAATAAGCATCAAAACCCCTATGGTTCGGAAATAGCATAAAATCCCCTCCTTGTCATTTTCACCTCATAATTGGGGGTACAATGCTATGTTTTAGACAAAAAAAAGGAGTAAGATGCGAAGTTTTATACAACACAGGGGGTACGATGCTAAGTTTAAACAATATCGGAGATATTGTTATGTTTTAGACAACATAGAGAGTTTTGTGCAATAAAAAAAATATAGGGTAGTTCTGTGCTTTTCAGTAATACCTACATGAGAATGTTGCATAATTTACCTTTATATTTTGGTGTGTAGTATTATTTCCAAGGGAGATATGATCTAGTGAGATTCATCAAGATGGTGCACCAAGCTGGCCTATACGTTCACCTTCGGATAGGCCCTTATGTTTGTGCCGAGTGGAATTTCGGGTGAGTGACTCTAATTTATATATTCTTCTCTTATGCAGAATAATATATACTAGTATTTTACGTACACTCGATGCATGTGCTATAATATATAAATATATAATGAGGAATTTTATGGTGCTCACCTTATGTGAGCACCTTACGTGGGCACCAGTTGACGTGGCACTGATACGTGCCACATCAACGTGCCACATCAACGTTAGGGGTGATGTGTCATTAGTTGACAAATTTATAGGTGCAATTTATCGACACATCTGATGCTGATGCGGCATGTTGACACTCGATTTGTAATACTGATATGTGTCACGTCAACATGCCACATCAGCATCAGATGTGTCTATAAATTGCACCTAGAATGTGTCAACTAATGCCACATCACCCCTAACGTTGATGTGGCACGTTGATACGGCACGAATCAGTGCCACACCAACTGGTGCCCACGTAAGGTGCTCACATAAGGTGAGCACCATAAAATTCCTCATTATATAATTAGTTCATATGCATTTAAAATATTTAATTGATGAAATTATAATCTAAAATTATCATATATTATTTTTAGGTATATAAAATATTAAATTGATTTGTAAGGATATAAATATAATAAATTTAAAATCTGAAGGGTAAAATCTTACTTATTTGAATTAAATAAATAAATAAATAAAATAAGGGTAAATTAGTAATTAATCAATGAAATTGAAATTGACATACAATGACAGTTACTATGATGCCAATGCTCTTAATATATAGTATAGATAATAAAAATTCATCAAAATAAATAAATAAAATCATAGATAAAGCATGCTCTGATTTTATTTTATTTTATTTTATTTTTTTTTAATTGACGAATGCAGAGGATTTCCAGTTTGGCTCAAGTACGTGCCAGGAATTGAGTTCAGAACAGATAACGAGCCTTTCAAGGTTTGGCCTATATATTTATATATATATATATATATATATATATGTGTGTGTGTGTGACTAATAAATTAATGTGTGTATATATATATATATATTATGTATGTGATGAAGGTGGCAATGCAAGGATTTGTGACGAAAATAGTCAACATGATGAAGTCGGAGAACTTGTATGAGCCACAAGGAGGGCCGATAATTATGTCACAGGTTTGAGAAATGAAATAAATGTAATAAAATGAAATGAAATCCCTATTTATATTATATTATATTATTGGGAATTATTAAAATAAATGGCAGATTGAAAATGAATATGGACCAATTGAGTGGGAGATTGGTGCAGCTGGGAAAGCTTACTCAGCCTGGGCGGCAGACATGGCGGTCTCTCTTAACACTCAAGTCCCATGGATCATGTGCAAGCAACAAACTGCCCCTGATCCTATTGTAAGTCTTTTTTTTTTTTACATATATATTTATTTATTTATTTCATTTACCTTCATCTATTTGGGTTTATTCACTCATTGGAATCATTTTTCAAATTCATTACCTATATTATATCCAATTTTGGTAAATATATTCCATAATGGCAAAAATAGGGTGCCTAACCTCTAAACAAATTTGGGTTTTAGATCATTTTTCATGCAGAATAAGCCAGTGTTTGAAAAGCGATCGCCTAGGTGCGCCTAGACGACCGCTTACTCTAGTCGAGCATGAAATCGCCTGAGCTACGATGCGAAATCACTGAGGCGGTCGACTCTGACGCCTAGGCGACCGCCTCGGTCGACTGTCTAATTTTAATTTTTTTTAAACTTTTTTCCTTTTTTATATAGTTACAAAATAAGAAAACCTTACTTATATCAAAAAAATCAGAAACCTAGAATTAAAAAAATCAAATTGAAAACCGTAAAAGCTCCAAACCCTTGATGGTTTGAACCATAAGCGATTATTACTTGTTAAAGCTATTGTTAATTGCTTCATTAACTATTTATTTTGTTTAATTTATTATCATTCGCATAGGCGTTTCGCTTTTCGCCTAGGCAATCTAGGCCGCGAATCGCCTTGACTCGCTTTTCGCCTTTACAAACATTGGAATAACCAGGAAAAGAATAGATTGAAATACGGTGATGACTATACGACTTATTTTGGGTAAAAATGATCCAAGACTCAAATTTATAGTTATATACTTATTTTTGCAATATCGTGACACAAAACAGAAAATCAACGGTTCAATTTTATTTTATTTTATATATATTTTTTACTAGGTTATTCTATCTGCCTTCAATTCCTAGCAGTAGCACACAATGTAAAGTTTGATTAAATTAATTGACAAACACTTTACTTTGGCATGCTAATTTAGAACATTTTTTTTGTGTTATTAAATTTATAATGCTAGATTGTGGGCATACTCACTTTATTTTTACTTGATTATGGTTTTAATTAATTTCAGTTGACCAAAGTTTGGCCAAATATTCAGTAGAGTCAACACATCCATTTGCCTTCCCAATGACTAGTGAGATAATTACAATGATATTTATTGGGATGTACGATCGTTTTGGTCTAACAAATTAACTAGTTGACGACCATTTGGGATCACAGCTTTGTTAAATATTTTCACTTCTCTATATATATAAAAAAAATATTTATTTCTATAGTATAGTTTCATATAGGTGGATTTTGTTTTGTTGCAGATTGATACATGCAATGGTTTCTATTGTGAGAATTTCCAACCCAACAAGCCCTACAAACCCAAAATGTGGACAGAAGTGTGGGCTGGCTGGTAATTTAGTTTACTTCAAAAAAAAAAAAAAACAGTTAAATAAAATGTATATTTTATTTAGATATTGTAAATTGTGGTATATTTTTAATTCATAGGTACACAAAATACGGTGGCCCAGTTGCTCGTAGACCCGTCGAAGACTTAGCCTTTGCGGTGGTTAGATTCGTCCAAAATAACGGTACCTTCTTCAATTATTACATGGTGAGTAAATAATCATCGTTGGAATCAATATTTTCACGCAAAAAAATAAGATATACTAAGATAGAATTTCTATAGTTCCATCCAAAGATGAGAAGTTGGATTCAAATATAGCCTTAATTATATCGAAATTTGTTTACTTATTAGTTAGAGAAATGAATATGTACTGTAATTTGGGGTTAAATATTTTTTTTCGTCCTGTTAGGGGGTATGACATTATAGGAACAGAAAATTTAGGAAAAGACATTATACGGACAATAACTTTCAAAATTAAACAATTTTGGAACATTATACGCCAGAACTCTACATTATGCCCTAATTTCTAGGGTTCCGGCATATAGTTTATGTTTTCAGCGAATTTAGAGGTGGCATTTTACGGACAATAACTTTCAAAATTAAGCAATTTTGAGACATGTCCCAAATTGCTTAATTTTGAAAGTTATTGTATGTATAATGTCATCCCTAAATTTTCTGTCCATATAATGTCATCTCCCCTAAATTACAGAATGAAAAAATTAATTAACCCTAAAATATATTACCTTGCTTTTCTTTCTTGGGTTGGGCTTCTAATTAATAAAAATTAATTCCATCGAATATTTAACCCTGAAAGAATCTAAAATAAGCCCAAAATATTTATGTAAATTTTTCAGTACCACGGTGGAACCAACTTTGGCCGAACCTCTGGTAATTTCATCGCCACAAGCTATGGATTTGATGCACCCTTGGATGAATATGGTAAATGCGACGAATCACATAATTAACTCTCCTTATTATCTTGTTTAAATAATTATCATTATTAATGTTGTATTGTTATTATTATTATTATTTGGTTCGTTAGGATTAGCAAATGAGCCAAAATATAGCCACTTGACCAACTTACACAAAGCCATAAAGCAGTGCGAGCCGGCTTTGGTTTCATCGAGTCCCATAGTGTCATGGCCAGCCAAGAACCAAGAGGTCCACGTATTCACGTCCAAGTCGGGACCCTACTGTGCCGCTTTTCTCTCCAACTACGACCCGACGTATTCCACCAAGCTGACGTTCAACGACGTGCAGTACGAACTGCCACCGTGGTCTATCAGCATTTTGCCCGACTGCAAAAACGTCGCTTACAACACTGCCATAGTAAGTAATAATTACCAAAACATACCAAGTCGTATATACTATCTTTTTTCGGAATGGCAAAGAGGCTGGTTAGGGTTTGGATTGGACCGGCCTCATCGCCATCTACCCCATACACTACAAAAAATGTTACTTATAGTGACAACTTTCTTAGTGGTAACAATTATGTCATCACTATAGATATAGATATAGTGACCAAAAATATGATGTCACTAATTGAAGAGCCTTGTGACAAAAAAATTTCTGTCACAACATGTTGTCACTGATGATGAGCAAAAGTGACAATATTATCTCATGTCACTATTAGTTGACACTAAAATCTTGGCGTCCTATTGTGTAAAATGAATGTTGTCACTAATGCAAGCCAAAATAGTGATAATTTTAATTGTCGTCGCTAATTACATATAGAAATATTTTAGTGTCAACATGATATCATCGCTAAAAAAATAACAAAATTATTGATAATTTAAGTTATCACTAATTAGTATAAGTATATTGTGGTGAGGTCTATTGTCACTAATGGTGAACGAAATTAACAAAATTATCTCTTATAACTAATTGTTTCCACCGACTGTCAAAGACAAATAATTATTGTTAATTTATCTATTTGTTTAAATTATTTTTAATTTATCTATGAATTATACTAGAGATGGCAATGAGGCAGTTCGGACCCGCCCCGAAGGAACAGAATTTTGTTACTACTCTTCGGATGTCGGGGCGGGTTCCAGGTCTCAACGGACAAATCCGGCCAGGTTCGCAATGGGTCCCGATTCTGGCTAACACCGCCCCGAAACCCGACCCGAAAATATATATAATAATATATAAATTTATTTTTATATACATTAAATATATATCAATATTAGAATTGTTAACAAAATAATCTTTAGCTCAATGGTTAGGTTCTAGTATGCAGAAGGGTAGGTTGTGGGTTCGAACCACACACATTGCATATTTCTACATTTGAATTTTAAAAAAAAAGAAAAATAAATAGCGGTTCCGACTTGGGGATGGTCCGGACCCAAGGCGGGTCGCGCCTGATCTCGGGTCTTTAAAAGCTTGGTTGGGTCGGGTCTCGGGTCTCGGGACAACATTAATTATAGCGAGACAATAAAGTGCGGACTAAAAGGCTAATTTATAGTGACAAAATTAATTTGAGGCTAAAAAGTTAGATTATAGAGGCGAGAACGGCATGTCACTAAAAACATCACTTTATAGTGACGGGAACATCACGTGGCTAAAGCATTGATTTATAGCGACGAGTATGTGATGTCGTCACTAAATTATTTGAGGCTAATTTATAGTGACAATGAAGTGCGCGTGACTAAAAGGCTAATTTATAGTGACAAAATTAATTTGAGGCTAAAAAGTTAGATTATAGTGGCGAGAACGGCATGTCACTAAAACATCACTTTATAGTGACGGGAACATCACGTGGCTAAAGCATTGATTTATAGCGACGAGTATGTGAGGCTAATTTATAGTGACAATAAAGTGCGCGTGACTAAAAGGCTAATTTATAGTGACAAAATTAATTTGAGGCTAAAAAGTTAGATTATAGTGGCGAGAACGGCATGTCACTAAAACATCACTTTATAGTGACGGGAACATCACGTGGCTAAAGCATTGATTTATAGCGACGAGTATGTGATGTCGTCACTAAATTATTTGAGGCTAATTTATAGTGGCAATAAAGTGCGCGTGACTAAAAGGCTAATTTATAGTGACAAAATTAATTTGAGGCTAAAAAGTTAGATTATAGTGGCGAGAACGGCATGTCACTAAAACATCACTTTATAGTGACGGGAACATCACGTGGCTAAAGCATTGATTTATAGCGACGAGTATGTGCTGTCGTCACTAAATTATTTGAGGCTAATTTATAGTGACAATAAAGTGCGCATGACTAAAAGGCTAATTTATAGTGACAAAATTAATTTGAGGCTAAAAAGTTAGATTATAGTGGCGAGAACGGCATGTCACTAAAACATCACTTTATAGTGACGGGAACATCACGTGGCTAAAGCATTGATTTATAGCGACGAGTATGTGATGTCGTCACTAAATTATTTGAGGCTAATTTATAGTGACAATAAAGTGCGCGTGACTAAAAGGCTAATTTATGGTGACAAAATTAATTTGAGGCTAAAAAGTTAGATTATAGTGGCGAGAACGGCATGTCACTAAAACATCACTTTATAGTGACGGGAACATCACGTGGCTAAAGCATTGATTTATAGCGACGAGTATGTGCTGTCGTCACTAAATTATTTAGTGACAATATCTATAGCCACGACACAGTGACAACATGTAAAGTCGTCACTAGCTTATTATAGTGATAATTTTACTACATATAGTGACAAAAAAAGTTGTGACTGAAGATTATTATTTTTGTAGTGATATTGTCTCAACACACTAATTTATTCTACGTCTATGAATTAAGGTCGAATCGAAAGGTTTAACGCCTACAATGGTGCCTACGGAAACTAGATTTTACTGGCAATCGTACAGCGATGAAATCCCATCTTCGGATGATAAAGATTCCGTAGAAATGCAAGGTTTATACGAACAAGTAAATGTTACAAGAGACTCCACCGATTATTTGTGGTACCTGACCAAGTATGTATATACACAGCATATATATTTATTTATATACCTACCATACCATAATATATATTGGTATATTTTATGGTTAATATTTTTACTTATTTTCATAGATGATGATCATGTATTTTGTTTGTTCCAATTAACAGATTCAACATTGCTTCTGACGAAGGGTTCCTAAAGACAGGGCAATGGCCGTTTCTTACAGTTATGTCAGCTGGGCACGCACTGCACGTCTTTGTCAACGGCCGTTTATCAGGTAAATAACTAACTAACTAAATTCATTACTTTACAATATACAACCTTTTTTTTTTTCGGTCCCAATGTATCCCCACTCGATCTGGCTATGAGTTAACCTCTAAATACCGGCGTGAGCTTTGCACCACACAGACCTGACGGAGGCTTAATTGCGCCACACACTCCAGTGGTGGGACTAATCCCCAGGGTCAGATGAATACATCCCAAATTCAATAAATCTCATGAGGACTACTCAAGGAATTGTGGGAGGGGGGATTTGATCCCACGACCTAACCCACAAATTCTTAAGGCCTCCTCCTTAATCACTAGGTGGCACAATACACAACCTTTGCTTTTGCAATTTCAGACAAACTTCTCTCTCCTTCAGGAACTGTTTATGGTAGTCTTGAAAATCCCAAGCTAACTTTTAACGGCTACGTCAACTTGAAAGCTGGACTTAACAACATCGCTTTACTTAGTGTCTCTGTAGGCAGGCCGGTTAGTTCTTCTTTCTTTCTTTCTTTATTTATTTTCTTATATATATATGTTTTTATGATAATTCGTATTAAATTGATTAATGTTAGAATGTTGGGCTGCACTTTGAGACATGGAACGTAGGAGTTCTTGGACCTGTCACGTTAAAGGGTCTTAACTCAGGGACATGGGATTTAACTAAACAGATATGGTCATACAAGGTTAATAATTATTTACATATATATGTATATATATTGTCTTTGGCTGTCATAAATTGATGAGTTTTCTTGATTATATTTCCACATAAAATAGATTGGTTTGAAAGGCGATTCGGCGGAGTGGATTCAAGGCTCTGCGATTGCCGTAAAGCAACCTCTAACATGGTACAAGGTAAAGCCTCAAAGCCTAACGTTGTAATCTTCGGTCTACTAAATGATTCTTACATCTTATAATTATTTGCCTTCTCTTCTCTAGGCTACATTTAACGCACCTCAAGGAAATGAGCCATTAGCAATAGACATGTGGAGTATGGGGAAAGGAGAGACGTGGATAAACGGGCAAAGCATAGGCAGGCACTGGCCGGGTTATACGGCCAAAGGCGGCTGCGGTCAGTGTAACTACGCCGGCTATTACAATGAGACCAAGTGCCTCAGCGGCTGCGGCGAGCCCTCCCAAAGATGGTAATAATAATAAGAGAGACTAATATTATTATTTATATGTGTAAGAATACAAATAAGCTAATGTATTGTATTTATATAATCTATCTTACATGAATGTATGTATGTGTAGGTATCATGTCCCACGATCGTGGCTAAATCCAACGGGGAATCAAATGGTGGTATTGGAAGAATGGGGTGGGAATCCCACCAAAATATCTCTTGCTAAGAGAACCATGAAGTAATAATGAATGTGTCAATTTGTAGTTTAATGTATTTAAGTGAAGATAGATAAGCATGTTTTCTCTACGTATAATATGTTCCATCTCGGTTGATCTTCATTCAACAATTGTCAAAGTATACGTAAGAAAAAAAAAAAAGAAAAAAAAAAGAAAAAAAGCGTAATCAAGAATTTGGTTAGGTTATATGTTTGGCGAATAAAGATTTAAGAGGGTTCTCTCTATCTTATAGTTTTTCAACTGACGCTATGGGGTGTTTGTTTTGACGTGATCCTCCAAAATATCACAATGAATCTTTCATCATACCCTCATGACGTGTTTATTTAGTTTAGGTGATAGCCATCATCTAGGAATGACGGATCACCTATGTAATGAAAATAAGACGATATTCATGTCTTAGATCACTCACCTTATGGGGTGATGTTTTTAATTTTTTTGGGACGAAATTAACTCTTATAGTTTAACAATCATCCCTTATATATCCTTATCCTTATTTTGATTACATAACTAACCTATTTAAATCTTAATAGATATATGTATATATATACTTAATTCTTAGAAAAATAAAAGACATTGAAAAATCATATAAAGACTTGTAACTGATACGTAAAAAAAATAAACTTGATATTGAAACATTAATCATTATCACGTAAAAAAGCTAACTCAAAATAAATATATTAATCCACATTACCTAGATGAAATACATATAGTTAAATATGTCATTTACACAACATCACTACATGCATCACAGTGATTAGACAACCATAATATTTCAGTATCACCTTGATATACAAAATGGAACATCACCACAATTCAAACATATTGATGACATATCACCTTGATCCACATTCCGGTGTTACTCACATCACGGTGATATAAGTATCACCGTCTCAAACAAACACTCCCTAAATGTACTATTCGCCTTATATGAATTTTTCTCTCTTATTTTTAAACAACATCTCACTTCTTTATATTATAGGTTGGTTCCTCCTACCGATAGGACCCCTACAAAAAAGAGAACTATGCCAATACGAATTGCTGAAGAAGTTGTCAAGAGGCTCTTTATGTGTTTTTTTATCTTCAATTCAATACGTCTATGAATCGTATTGAATTACGTGGCATATCGATTAGAGGATGACAACTAAATAATCGATTAGAAAGTTGATAAACTTTAGGAATCCAACTTGAGGATAACTAATAATAGGATCATTGCAATAGATTTACATATATTATCGTACGTAGGTGACTATTTAGTTTCTCACGAAAGTTTAGGGCGACGGTAAACTCGGGAGTGAGTAGGAGTTACCACGACATGGTTAGGAGTTCCACGTAGGCATGCTAATGATATAATCGATGATACTTAGCGGGATTCAAAATCCTGGACACATCTTTTATATCTGAATCTTTTCATACTCACTTTAGTCGGACTATTTAATTATTGTTCGTGTTAGCTTGAGTTTAGTAGTAGTAATTGTATTTAGAACCAACCAAATCTCTCAATTGTTAGGCTAGGTATCGAACGATAGATTATTAATTGTACTCGAATTTATTCCTCTTGATCAATACTCGGATATCCGTTTGAACTAAAGTTTAAACGATAGATGCACTGCTTGTAGCGTGTTGATATTGACATTCAAATTATTACTTGTCGCACTTGTACAAAGACAACTTATATAGCAGTCACGCTAGCAATATGGTTTTTAGCGTCGTTTTCGGGAAATAAATTGATATTAAGCACACATTAGTTCGATACTTTAGTCATTTTTATTTACTTGTTATTTGAGTTAGTTTCATCATTCTCTTTCTCCATCTCTTAGTTGCATTTCTTATTTCGATTTAGTTAAGCTAATTTAGTGTTGCTTTTGGTTCTTTGGTTTTTGGGTAAATTCGGTGGATGACCCGGAACCATCATCTTATCTAGTCGTTGAAGGAAATCTGGAACTCGAACGTAGGATACGATTGAGATTGAAGTACCCTCAAGAAACCTTCTGCAGTTCTCAAGAAACTGATCGCAATTCTCAGACACAACTAATAGTTCTCAGGACACGTCTAACAATTTTCATATTGAATACTATGTGGATAGTACAGAGAGACTAGTTGAGATGGCATACCAACTAGTACCTAATCATAATGAAGAGCCACCCCTACATGATCTGCTTAAAGATGTCGCACATGGCGGTACAAAGTCGGCGATCGTACTATCATCGATTGAGAACAACAATTTTGAACTGAAACATTATTGGGTTCAGATGTTGTTTCAGAAATCACAATTCCGAGGGCTACCCGAGGATGATCCATATTAACATAGCAATGCCTTCTTATCGGTTACAAAGAGCATCATTGTCAACGGAGTCACAAGCTATACGATCAAGCTGATGTTATTTCTATTTTCTCTCAAAGTTGCTGCAAGGGAGTGGTTAGAGCTACTACCAGCTTGATCAATCACCACGTTGGACGAGTTGCGAGGAGAATTTTGTTTGGATTCCCAATGGATTCTCGGAACTTTCTGTCAAGAACCAAAACCAAAACTTTACCTCATGAATTCATGCATTCATATGACTTTTATGTATTATGCATGTTCATCCTAAGATTTGGTTGAGTTGATAGATTTTTTTTAAGTATAAAGTCAAAGTTAGTACAAGCGTGCCGAAAATTTTATCTCAACATTTTTAGAACCGAAAAATTATGTGAAGATCGAAAACTTTTCTTCACATCAAAAAGTTTTTGTGTATTATATATAAGAGAATCCAAAACCTTATAATGAAGGAAGCGAAAAGATATGCATGAGCTAAAAGATTTAAGGTGATGACACCTCATGCTTAAAAGTTGCTTAGTAAGCACTTATCATTTTATACCCCTTTGAACTCGAAGACCATATCATTCTCAAACAAAAAGGTTCCAAACCAGTGCCTTAGGGTTCCTTGAAGCTCCATAAGAAATCGAAAACAAGGCTTGCAAGTAAAGGAGAAACTAGCCGATACAGCAAACGTGAGGTAAACGTGAGGTCCTTTGATTCGAAAACTAATTATGAACCATTTTCGAAATATATATGCTTCGAATTCGAAAATGTGTGAAACATAAAAGTTGTAGATAATACAGTTAGCTGTCCAGAGAAGTTCCAATCAGGGCAATTGATGACCTGAATCGAAAGTTATGCTTGAAAACGTGTGGACTGCCATTTCTGGACAGCGCATTCGAAAACCATTTCGAAAGGTTTTGTGTCTCATTTTCAAAGTAGATACACTTCGAACTAGATAAAGTGCAAAACATAAAGGTTGTAGATAATCAAGTTACCTGTCTTTAGAAGTTCAAATCAAGGTAATTTATGCCCTGAATCGAAAGTTATGGTTGAAAAGGTATTGACTGTCATTTCTGGACATCAGCATTCGAAAACCACTTCGAAAACCACTTCGCGAACCACTTCGAAAAGTTTTGTGTCTCATTTTCGAAGTAGATATACTTCGAACTAGATAAAGTGAAAAACCTAAACATTGTATATAATCAAGTTATCTGTCTTTAGAAGTTCGAATCAGGGTAATTGATGCCCTGAATCAAAAGTTATGGTTAAAAATGTGTTGACTGTCATTTCTGGACATCAGCATTCGAAAACCACTTCGCAAACCACTTCGAAATGTTTTGTGTCTCATTTTCGAAGTAGATACACTTCGAACTAGAGAAAGTGTAAAACATAAAAGTTGTATATAATCAAGTTGGCTATCTAATAAAGTTTGAATCAGGGTAATTGGTGTTCTGAATCAAAAGTTATGTTCGAAACAGTACCCACTGCCAGTTTTGGGCAGAAACACTTGACTAATTTTATCAAAAGTATTCAAATGGATAAACCAAACGCTAGGAGTTTGAGATAGAAACATGCTTATACATACAGCATGCATATCACGCATATGAATTATTCATGTAAGTCTCATGTTGATTATCGAAAGTAACGTGTTATAGGTCAAAATCCCGAAAAAGGCGACGACAAGACTAAATAAAGAAAATTCGAAGTTTACGCCAAACTTGTGAGTATGATCTGCAACGTGTACCTTATGTGCTAGATGTGAATTGGCTGATTGATGATTTCGTGATATTTGTGAAACGTGAATCGACTTGATATGTTTATTTGATATGAAAGATTATTTGTATATGTCATATACATACATATGAAAAGGAAAAGAGAAATCGTTATGACTGCTACGGCTTCGGATGATGCGATACAGATGCTACGGTTACGTTCCTACAAATCGGGGGATGACAGAGTCCTGTACAGGCAACAATACAGAAATGCTTACAGAGTCCCATGCATGGGCACACATACGATCGATAGTTCGAGTCTAGCTGGTTCATAACGGAAGTATCAACATATAGAATTGCATATGTTATAGGATCATATGAATGATGGTTACGTGACTGAATTTATGACTGGAATGGCTATGTGAACTTGACAGAATTTGAATGTTATCTGTTTACAGCTTAATAATTACGAATATTGATTTTACATGTTGCGATCATACTCTGAATATTTGTCTTCACAGTTGTTGTAGATAGCTAGTGAACGTCTTAAAGCACTGCTTCCGCATAAAAGCATGGATTCAAGGTCGGCCGGCTATGCTCCCATCCTGCTCCCCTCTGTTCATCGTTTGCATATAGTCTAAGAAACATTATCGACTTTTGTATGGCGTATAAATAATCATGATATGTGAATATATGTATATTATGTGTGAAAGTGATTCGACCGAATGTGCGCACTCGTTTTTATTTAACAGGAATGATTATGAAAAACGAAAAATTTTACGTGAATATTTTTATAGATGCATAGAATATGTGCATAAAATGTGATAGGTAATCGGGGCGTTACACTTTCGTTCCTCGGGAACAGTAGAATTTAGAATTTTTCGGCGAACCCCAATTCCTTGGGATTTTTCGGATGCACATAGAGCACATATATAACGTTTAAAAATCCTTACACATCAAAGTTTTAGGGTACCAACCATGATACTTGATTACTTAGTGAGCAATGGTGTAAGTCAATGATGGCAAGAGGTATCACACCAACCCCGTAGTATGTCATAGTCGAACTTCTCCTTTGGATGGGTAGAGGAGAAATCGACTTACTCCAAGCGAGAGAGAGATTCTCCAAGCACGTGTGTTTTTCGAGATTGCTTAGCTTCAAAAGTCATGACGACCGAAATTCATCTATCCCACACACAGATATATAGATAGATTTCGATTTATGCTATTTAAGGTAATGATTGAGTATTTTTTTCCTATTTGAATTTCCGTTAGATCATGGAATATCTTTATGGATATTTGATTTGTCATATCTTTCAGAAAGATAGAGATATATTTCAAAAATCATATCTTTCCATATATGAGATTTTCGAAAATCCCATAATACTTATTAATATTTTTGAGCACTTAATAATTTTGTCATCGCAATATTTAAACTTATTATCAAATAATAAAATAAATATTCGAGCACTTAATAACTATGGTCCTAGCCGAATTTTCATCTCTTTGACTCTAAGTTTAATCTCCCTTTTATGACACTATCTTGGTGATCGTCTTTAAGCCCGATCCTCTTGATTCGTCTCAACCGATACTGGGAGGAATCCAAGAGTTCGGTATTCACCTATCTAATCTTGTGGTACCGAACATATTTCGAGTTTAATATGAATTCAATCTAATCTTAATTCATGAACCGACTATAGATTATAGTAGTATGTATAAACTTTTCACTGATGTCCCGGTCGAGTGAGAGTCATGCAATGTCAAACTCACTGAACTCGACACTATGTTAATTAGTGATTGGCAAAATTATCAAACTACCATTCACATCCCACGTGAGTAAATTTAATGCTTCAGCTGAAGACTTAGTAATTTCCCGTCCTTAAAATTTTCAGGGACATATACACGACTTACTCGAGGCCGTGAATCCCGCTCCGTGGTTCAAACCGGCAATTGTACTTCCTTGTCAAGATCACATTTCACCGTTGACCCCTTCGGTCTAAGGTTCATGCAAACTCCAATGTTGACCCCTTCGGTCTAAGGTTCATGCAAACTACTATAGTCAGTCGATCAATCATTGACATTTCTAATATGTGATCGATTCGACTATGAGTCAGAGTTCTAATACAAAACATCCACGATTCGTCCTATATCAATGTCACGAGCTCCCACTTTCCAAGTGAATAACTGGTACAGTCACTAAAGACACGCCGAACAAGTCACGATCATCAAACCACCAGGTTTAAGGCGGTAGGACAAAACACTTCTCTCAACGACCCGCAATTCAAGAGTTGAGTTCCGTTGAAATGAGGAAACGAAGGGCATGATGCAGACACTTCTATCAAATGTCGACAGCACCACCAAAACTCACGAAAATAGACTTTCGATGGTGGAGAGTCAATTTGAAGCGATTAATCTACAAAAACAAAATATAAATGACTCGATGAGGATGTTAGAGAAGCAAGTAGTTCAAATAGCATAAGATTGATGGAATGGCCTCAAGGCTCATTATCAAACTATAGAGAAACAAACCCGAACGAGCATTGCAAGGCAATTACTTTGTGAAATGGAAATGAGTTGAAGATCCAAGAGCAGCCCACCAAGAAGAAATTCGTGGAGAAGAACAATGTTGAAGCTAGGTGGATCAATAAGGAGAGAGAGTTGAGAGAGAAGAAAGTTCAGATAATAAGGTAAAGGAGTAGGATATTGCTCAACCACTACCAGTAAGACCGCATAAACTAAATATTCTATATTCGGTTAGAGACTAGTGGTCAGTTACGTAAGTTTTTAACTCTATTTAAATAATTATATATTAAGTTACCATTTATCGAGGCTCTAATACAGATGCCTCGTTATGCTATATTTTCTAAGAACTTCTCAAAAACCGGAGGAAGTTCAAGGATGTCTCCAGCGTATGCTTGCGATGAGAATGCTTGACAATACTACAAAGAAAGATCCCTAAGAAAATCAACGATCGAGAGGTTTTACTATTTCGTATTTGATAGGAGATTTAGTTGTTGAACGCGCATTAGTCTATTTTGGAGTTAGCATGAATTTGATGCCTTCTATATTCAAATAGGTCTAGGAAAACCACAACTCACTACGATGAGCATACAATTGGCTGACAGATCATTAAAATACCCTCGTGGTATTATTGAAGATGACTTAGTCAAAGTTGATAAGTTCATTCTTCCCGTTGATTTTTTTCATCTTAGATTTGAAAAATGATGAGAATATTCCATTGATCTTAGGGAGAACATTTTTAGCTACCGGCGAGACTATGATAGATGTTAAAATTGACATGTTAACTTCGATGGTAGATGGATAATGTTAGTAAGCATGATGATAAGTGTTACTATTTAGATGCTATTGATCGTGATATTCTCTCTTATGTGCAAGGTTATCACATGTTTTTGGCGAGCAGGACATTGAAGCAGTCGAAAACTGTGAAGAGTTAGTAGACAAAATCGTGATGGTAGTTCAAGAATGCAAAGAGGAGGATACCTAGAAGAGTTCCATCGAGGAGCCATCGATCATAGAGAAAAAATAATTGCCCAACCATATCGAGTATGTTTTCCTTGAGGGCAAAGCAAAACTGCCGGTGATAGTTTCTTCGAGCCTCAGTGATAAATAGAAAAATCGATTGTTGGATGTATTATGAGAGCATAAGAAAGCTTTGGCGTGGAAGATATATGATACTAGGATGATTGGTCTGAACTACTGTACACACAAGATTCTAATGGAAGAAGACTTCAAATCCGTCGCTCAATGTCAGCGGAGGCTAAACCCCAACATGAAAATGTCGTCAAAGCCGAAATCATCACGCTATTGGATGCCTGGGTGATCTACAAAATTTCTGATAGTGCTTGGGTAAGTCCGGTCCAAGTTGTCCTGCAGAAAGGGGAACTGACAATCATTCTGAATGAGAAGAACGAGTTCATTCTAATGGAGATCGTGACGGGTGGCGTGTGTGTATCAATTATATGAAATTAAATGATGTCATCAGAAATGACCATTTTCTCTTACCCTTTATTGATTAAATGTTGCAAAATTATTGTGACATGACTTTTATTGGTTTCCTGATGATTTGTCAACATATTTGCAGATCCTGATAGCCCCGGAGGATAAAGAGAAAACCACCTCCACCCGCCCGTTAAGCATATTTACCTACCGACGGATGCTGTTTGATCTAGGCAACACACCAGCTACTTTTCAGAGGTGTATGATGGTGATCTTTGATGAGTCAGTAGGTGATATCATGAAGGTATTTTTGGATGATTTTTTTAGTTTTGGAACGTCTTTTGATTGTTGCCTACTTAACCTCAAACGCGTACTTACACGTTGCAAGGAGACGAACTTAGTATTAAATTGAGAAAATGTCATTTTACGGTTCGTGAAGAATAGTTTTAGAACATATGCATTAAGGAAATCAAAGTGGACCGAGCGAGGATAGAGACAATTGCAAAACTTCCTACCCCCACGAACATGCAATCAATTAGGAGTTTTTTTATATCTTGCAGGTTTTTATCGTCGATTTGATACGTATTTTCAAAGATTGCACGACTTTTGACTAAGTTGATCAAGAAATATGTGCCTTTTTAGTTTAACGTTGAATGGATGTTCTCACATCACTTAAAGAAATGCTTATTTCCGCACCGGTTATGGTTGCTCCCGATTGAGATCTCCCTTTGAGCTAATGTGTGATACTAGTATCTACGCAGTAAGAGCCGTATTTTGACGGCGGAATATATGAATTTTCGATCGATTTACCATGTAAGAAAGACGTTGGACGCGACACAAGCCAATTATACTTCCACCGAAAAGGAGCTACTCGCAGTCATGTTTTCCATTGACAAATTTAGGTCAAATCTTACTCTGTCTAAGGTTAATGTTTTCTCTGACCATTCTGCTCTTAAGTATTTGCTATCCAACCCGGACCCAAAGCCTCGACCCATTTGGTGGATCTTACTCCTACAAGAATTTGACATTGATATCCGAGACAAGAAAGGTATAAAAAATATGGCAGCAGATCACCTCGCTCGGCTAGAGGAGTCCAAAGTGAGGAACAAAAAATTAAAAGAGGATTCAAGAAACATTTCTAGACGAGCATTTATACGCCATACAAGTGGTAAATGATGAAATACCATGGTTTACTGATTTTGCTAACTATCTCGTTGCACGGATTCTATCAAAATTGTTCACGAGCTATCAGAAGAACAAATTCTTTTCTAACTTGAATTACAACTTTTTAGAAGATTTGTATCTTTACAGGAGATGTGAAAACCATGTGATTTGGCTATGTGTTTCGTTTCCTGAGAGGTTAAGGATTATCGAGTATTGCCATAGTTGACCGACTGAGGACCACTATGCGGCCAACCGAACTGCCCAAATGGTTTTGGAATGCGGCTTCTGTTGGCCGATGACTTCTAAAGATGCTCAAAGGTATGTTGATAATTGTGGCCAATGTCAACGAGCAGATAATTACTCTAAACACGATGAATGCCTCATAATTTTATTTTAGTATGTGAAAATATATGATGTTTGGGGCATAGATTTTATGAGATCATTTTCGTATACCAACAAGTATATCTTAGTTACAGTAGATCAGGTATCCAAGTTAGAGGCTAAAGCCTTACCAGTTACCACGAACAATGCTAGAGTTGTAAGATTCTTACAAACTTTGTTTTCGAAGTTTGAATCCCCTCGTTGCATTATTAGCGACAAAGGGACTCACTTTAAAAATGCTAAATTTGCCCGTACATTAGGGAAATATGGAGTTAGGCATAGTATGTCCACTATGTATCATCCACAAGCGAGCAGTCAAGTGGAAGTAGTAAACCATGAACTGAAATGAATCCTCAGAGAGGACAACTGACGTGAATGGGTAAATAAGCTGAATGATGCACTTTGAGAGAGAGAGAGAGAGAGAGATTCAAGTGTTGCGCTTTTCGAAATTGCCTTCAAAGGAGCAAGTGATTTTCAAAAATCCTAGGTCTTGGTATTTATAGATTTCGAATATCCCATATAAGGTAAGTTGTCGAGATTTTATCGCCTAATTCAAAGATCATATCTTTTGGATGTTTGACTTACTAAATCTTTCTAAAAGAATCTTAGATAAATTTCGAAAATCATATATTTCTTAATATCTAATTTTCAAAAATCATATTAAGGTAAATACCGAATTTATCCCTTTAAGTAAGTCATGGTAAAATACCAATTTAATTCTCGTAGTGTTTAAACTTATTATCAAACAATAAAATACATATGCGGCTACTTAACTAAATAGAAATCGGCCAAGTCGGCCATCACACTTCGTTGTCAAGACTGAATTTTGCTTCTGAACCTTCTAACCGAAAAACCGAACTTGTATTTATTTTTTAACTTTTTAGATATATATTATAATATATGCGATATTATTTATTTATAACGATATAAATAATATTAAAATTATTTAAATTTATTTTTTATTAAAATTTCTGTTTTCGATCGGTTAAACGAACCAAACAAAAAAAAGTTCGCTAAGAAACGAAACTGAAACAAAATTATTATTATTACCGTTTGAACAAAAAGTTTGCTCAGAAATTGAACCAAACGAAACTGAAACAAAAAGTTCGCTCAGAAATTTCAAACCTAAAATTTTGGTTAATCGAGAGGTTCAGTTTGATTCGAGTTTTACCGTTTGAACACCCCTACGATGGCTAATAAGAATATATGGCATATTATTATTATTATTATTATGACTAATAAGAATATATTGCATATTATTATTATTATTATTATTATTATTATTATTATTATTATATTAAGGCTCAAGGCATCCTAGAAACTGTTTGTAATTTGGTTGACCACTTATTTTTTTTCTACAAATTAATAATTATAAATAAATTAAAAATATTAACACTTTCTCTTTCTATTAGTTTATTTTGGGTAAATAATAACTATCCCACTTAACTAGTATTCCAAGCTAAATTATAAATTTATCCTTAGTTTTTTTTTTATTTTAATTTTATCCTTATAGATCAATTGAAATACTATATAATTAAAATTAAATTAATAATTTTATTATAATATATTTTGAATCATAAATAACAACTAATATATTATAGCACACGTCCTTTATTATTATAAGGGTCCTTCAGCTTTATAGATCAATTGGATTTTGAAGTATAATACTCATTACATTCGTCGCCTCTAGAAGTTGAATGAGGAGACATTTCAACAAGTCTGACCAAACTTTTCACATTTCATTATTTTGTATGTTTCTTTTTATTTCTTTTTAATTCTTCTATATTTCCCTTTAAAGAAAAAAAAAAAAAAAAAACATATCTTACATTGACTTTGATATCCAACGAATTCTCATTCGTATCATTCTACTTTAATTTTTTCACTGTGGTACCACAAACGACAGCTGACCTATTTCAATTCGTTCAATATATTATATTATATTATATTATATTATATTATATGTAAAATAACAAGTAATACTTAAATCTTACTTGATGTGTATTTTAGAGAAAAAATGCTTTTAACAATTAATGATACTCAAACTTCTAGAATCAAATTATATTTGTTTTTGGTTCATTGTAAAACAAGCTGTATATTCGTTCAGGGGCGGATCCAGAAATTTCTGGTCGAGGGGGCCGTAATACATATATGCATATTGGCGTTTGTGACAAGCTCAACGTAGAAGATAAAATTCTATTTGTTCTCTTCATTTGCACAAGTCACGTACATGTTGGAGACAAGCTGAAAATTTTATTTGAGTTTTTTTCAGAAAAATTGTTTTTTTTTTATTTGACAAACGACTTTTAATTTTTTTAAAACTCATTAAATTAAAAATTTTGACGAAGGAGTTTTGTAAAGCAAAAAATAAGAAAAATTTAAATGGAAGAACCAGAATTTTTATTTTGAAAGTTCATTTAATCTAAATAATAAGAAATATCCATTTAATGACAAATTTATAAAAATATACTCCATAAAAAACATTTCAAATCATCAAAATGTTCTTAAGTTGTTAAATTATAAATGGTTTCAATAATATTTGTATTTCTAATATATTTGCAACATTATTGTATCTATTTGAATATCTATAAAAACTATGTATACGTTGATTTATTTTATATTTATTATTAAACATATGTATAATAAAATTAGAAAATTAAAAATTATTAAATAAAGACTTAAGTGATATATATATATATATATATAAAGGAATCACGTCCTCATTGTTTAGTTAAAAAAATTGCTAAGAACTAAAAAGTAAAAAATGCGAAAAAGAAATACAAATGCGAAAGTGAAAAAGCCGCTTGCATTGTTTAATGAATAAAAAATACTAAGAACTAAAAAGAATTAAAATTCCTAAGCACTAAAAAATACAAATACTTGTAATGCAGCAGTTAGCACAAACGCCATTAGGCTACAAGCCATATATTAAATCAGAGCGAAATAAACGTTATATATATGTACTGAAGCTAATATGATACAAATAGTACTAAAATTTTCGAATGACTGCCATGTTCGCACTTGAACTATATATAATTGACTAACTGAATTTATAATAATAAATAATGTTGAAAATACTATTTGAAGTATAAAATGTGCTTGAGGGAGGATAGCCTTAAAAATATTTGGTTCTTTTAAATTATATTTTTTATGTGCAGGCGAAATACTAGTTTTAACATTATCAGCGTGCTTGCTCAAGTAACACTTCGCAGTTCGATATTTTTATTGAGTTTGTGAAATATTGGAAAAATTATAGTTTAAGTCACTAAATATATTGATTTTTGATTTAGTATCGCTTTAATTGATAATTGTCACTAACTTTAGGATTTTGGTCTCCAATCACATTTTTAATAAAATAAGTTGGAAATCTTACATCATTGTATGAAGTCTAATTTTTTGCACCCACCTGAAATATATTGACTCTAAACCGAAAAATAATTTTTCTTGAAATATATTATGGAATTTAGCATGTAGCCCGAAAAATAATTTTGACTTCATATATGCTATACTGACCTTTTTTACTCCATGATAGTTCAAATTCGAGATAATGATGTACAATATATGTTATGATTTAATCAAATCAATTCAAAAAGTAAATTATTTAATTAATGCAGTGTTTGGTTAAAGGGTTTATTTAATTATAAGATTTAGTTAATACTTTGTTAATACCCCCAATAACGTATTAATTAAATCAATCTCTCCGCATCCCTTAATCTAATCACATACTATTTGACAAATTTATTATTTATTTATAAATTTTTTAAATAAAAAATAAGAGTAAGATTGTAATTTAATTGAATTAAACTTAATACCATTTGAACTCATCTACCAAACACATCATACGTAATTTTAAACTCATCAACACAAATTAGTACGTGGAATCAATCTTTTTGACTATTTTCTTCCAGAAAATTAAGGGCTCGTTTGGTTCGTCGGTTTATATTTAGGAGGGTTTAAATTAATAAGGTTTGTATAAAACTAATTAGTGAGTATAAAATAAAATGAGTGATTGGTTAACGTGTTTAAATAAACTCATCTGAGAGGTGTGTTTATTTAAACCCTGAGAGGTGTGTTTATATAAACCTATGAACCAAACACACCAATATCCTATAAACTAACTTTAAAAATATCTAAACCTATGAACCAAACAATGCCTAAAATATCCTATATATATATATATATTTATATATACGTTTACTTGTCAGCATTTCACCAAACATTATTATTAAGCATCATTTTAGTTCTTCCTTTGTCAATTCAGTTGCTTTCAAGACAATATTTGAAGTAGTCATTGAGCAGTCAATATCGACAACAAGAAAGCGAGGTTATGGCGTAGTACCTTTCTAATTAAATATTTTCTTTTTATTGAACGATACAAATTAAATGAAATTTATCAACTTACAACCATATACTATACTTTTCTTCTTTCTAGTAAGCATCGTAATTGCTCATCGTGATAACATCATCGTTAGGGTTTGACCATTAGAAAAAAAAAACATCGATTGAGGCAGAATGGAAAGTCACTAAGATCACCAATTATTAATTAAACCATTCATATGGTTCTTAATGTTATTATTCTTTATTTAATTAACAGGAAAATTATAAACTTGATTCACTAAATGTATGGAATTTTCACTTTCGGTCGGTGTATTTTATAATTATAAAAATATGTCAATAACTTTATACGTCATAATAATTTGGGTCTCCAATCTTGTTTTCTACAAAATAAGTCAAATATCGTACGTCATCATAATAAAAGTATTAGGTGAAAAATATTTCAAATCAACAATCCAAAAATATTGGACATTCCAATTAAGTCCATATTATTATTATTATTATTATTATTATTATTATTATTATTATTATTATTATTATTATTATCAGTTATCAAATATTGTGACTCAAACTCGAAATTTGATATACTTAGCTGTCAAAGTTTATAATTTTGCCGTAGAATTAACTAAAAGAAGTACAGTGTACCACAACCAAAATAAGGCGCGACAAAATTTAGATTAGTAAATTAAAATGTTGCATATTTCTGATTATATAATAACGTGTTAGAACTTAGAACAGTTTGCTTGATAAAATGAATTTTTACATAAACAATATTGTGATTATCCCTTCTCACAGAAAAAAGGGTTTCCCACGTTATACCATATTGTATTGTCTCTCATTAATCGATATTTAAAATATTTATTGACGGCGAATCTACGAAACCCTTGAGTAGCATGGAGGACAAGATTCAATTTTATTTTTTCATCTTCAATTTCCCTTTATTTAGTTAACTAATATATGACGTAAAATTGTTGGGACCCTTAAAAACTCAAAAATGCAAAATGGAAACATTACATTTATTTTCCTTATTTGCTCGCTTTTTAACCTCACAAAAAAGAGACGTATAATGTTTTATCCGTCCAATATATAATCCAACACGTTAAAGACATAATTTGTTCTTTGAACGAAAATTGCGGAAAGTAAAAGAAGCTAATGTTAGGCTAATACATATTTTCCATATGAATGGACATTCTCTCGTTTGGTTTGCGGAATTCGGTAAGGAAAAGAAAAAGAAAGGTGTAGAGGTACAACGGTCGAAGCTCGAAGTACAATTGTTTGATTCGCTAACTTAGTTTTCCATCGCGCTTTCCACGCACAAATTCCGCATACCAAACGCACCAAGGGAATCACTACGATCCATATATGGAACCTAACACTAGCTGAGTTAAGACCCAAAAAAAAAAAAAAAAAAAAGAAGACAAGAAGGCAGCTAAGTATCAATTTTGACTGAAAATGTCAATTTCTCCACGAGTTAAAAATCATCAACAACCCTTCTCACAGCTTCTTCGAAACCAGCCTTGTCAAATTCATCTCCCTATATACAAACAATATAAAATAATAATAATAATATGAGAAGTGTCACAATGTCATTATTATTTATTTCTTCTACTCTATAATTTCCACAACGCAATCATATTAGATGGAAAAACATTGACAAATTTTCTCGGCAAAGTGTGACTTGTAGTAAGTTTCCTAGTAATTTCCACTTATAACGTATTAAAATTTTCTTTCGATGCTGAAAAAGTCTCTATTCTTGTCAACGAATACATTGATCAAAATATACAAACTATGCCATATGTTCTAATTCTAGTAATCTAAGTCATGCTATAAGGCAAAATTATGAAATTGGGTCACTAAGTATGTTTGTTTTCGTTTTTGGGTCACTATGTTTGATAATTACAAAAGTAGGTCACTAACTTTGTATGTCAAAATAATTTTGGGTTATGTTTTCAATTTTGGGTCACTAAGTATATATTTTTTGATTTTGAGTTACTAAGTATCAATTTTTCAATTTTGGGTCACTCATTTGGCTTATTAAAAATTGACCCAAAATTGAAAAATTGTTACTTAGTGACCCAAAATCGAAAAACATATACTTAGTGACCCAAAATTGAAAACATAATCCAAAATTATTTTGACATACAAAGTTAGTGACCTACTTTTGCAATTATCAAACATAGTGACCCAAAAACGAAAACAAACATACTTAGTGACCTATAATTATAACTTTGCCCATGCTATAATTATGTGGTACGAAAACAAGACTGAATATAATTTTAATAAAAACGCTAGCTATTATTAGGACACAATATCTTATTATCATTATTATATTTTAACCATAGTATTTCATTTCCTTTGATTGAATGAATAAAATGCATGCACATAGGCATAATGTTTTGTCATGAAGTTTTTAACTGGCAAAGACTCACCTCAACTTTTAACCTCAGAGCAAGGATATTATGTAGTTGAGGAGGATTTGATTGAATAGATAGCAAGCTCACATTCCTTTGCCCTCTCAAAAACTCCATGACACGATTTATCAAAGCTAACATGTTATCTTCTCCTCTCAGATTCACTCTCAAGTCCAAGAATCTAACAGCTTCTTCATACGTTGACGTCGAAGCTTGCGATATCTCCACACAAACCCTTTCAGTCGAAGGAAATGAATCGAAAGGCGAATGTGCTTCTCCCCCTTGGCCCAAAACCTGCATTTCCAGCATTCGATTTCTCCTTCTAAGGTCTTCAAGCTGTGATATCAATGAACTCAGATAGTTGATTGTGCTGCTTAGTACTGAAGCCTTATCCTTCTGTTGCACGGACATACACACAAGAATATATAATATAATATACTATCATTGACAAATGACAATTTTTTTTGTAATAATTCTTGTATTGTTACCTTAAACCCTGGAGGGATCAAAGTTCTCAACGTTTGTAAGCTGTCGTTCATCCTTTGTCTCCTTCTTCTTTCTTGTATCATGTGATGCAAAGACTGCGCTGACATTGTAGGAGGCTGACGATTCTCCTGAATATGTGACTTGCCAACATTTCTTAAATACGAGACAGCCCTTTTGAACATGTTTTGCCTCCCACTATTTCCTAGATTACGAGGGGCTAAAGATGATAAAGATCCGTAGGTTGCGAAAGCTCCGTTGTTTATAGGGTTACTCAAGTTGATCGTCTGTGAAGTTTGAGGATTAGAAGAAGAAGAAGAAGAAGATAGGACGGCTAACATTGCCCTAGTAATCAAAGAATCTTCAACCTCTAAGCTTGGTAATCGAGGGCTTCGGATTTGTCCTAACACACCACCTACTGCTTCCTCATGAGGAAAAGTAGCAGCGGCGGTGGTGAATGGAGAAGAATGAGCAGTGGTTGATCTTACAATATCCTGCTCGAATTGGGGTTTAGGAACAGAAAACCCTTCTGGTGAAAGATGTTCTTGATTATAATTGATGAAAGATGTGGCTGAGATATTGTATTCGCTGATATCATCGAGCGATAAAGATAGGGATCTTTGTGATGAAGATGAACCCGAAGGATGGTTTTGGATAGGTAGCACTTGATCAGATGGTGCAGCCTGTCTTGTGAGGTCCGCTGCAAACCAGTTTCTCATCTCCATTGCCAAGTCCATCTGATCGAAGAAAACAACGTTGATATGGGGTTTTACACCAACTTAAACCTAGTCTAAATGTTTATTATTGCACATCGAAGCGTTGAATCGCTATTACCTGTATGTCACTTGAAAAACCTAGCTCAATCTCTCCCACTGGGCAGCTCATTAACACCACTGTCTAAAGTTGAACAAAAAGATTAGATCTAACGTTGCCAAATACTGTAATAATATTAAAAGAATGTGTTTTTGTGTGTGTGTGTGTGAAGGCAAACAACCTTAATCCCCGATTCCTGCAAATCATCGAGAAGTATTCATCAGTCACATAAATATATATATATATATATATATATAATGCATTTATCAAGTTATTAAAGAATCAAGAAATATATGTCAAGTACCTGGTAAAATTGCAGCTGTACCTCATGTAATGACAGCCTTAGAATGTCATGCATCTTAAGTTCCATATAAGAAAGATTATTCTTAAAAGCAAACCCTGGAATCCCCCTGATCAATACAGATAAAAAAAAAAGAAAAAAAAAAGAAAAAAAAAAAGAGAGAAATTCAACGATCAAATCTCATAAAATTACTAATAGTAATAAAATCTACCTGTATATATGCTTACCCTTGATCAATGTTTGTTGTTGTTTCCGAATAAGCAATGAAACATCTTCTTGATGGGCTCACGGACGATGAGCTAGGCTGCAGCGGATGCTCTCGGTAGATTCCATCCAAAAACAGCAAGCAGCTGATAATTATTTTACGTATATTATTATTACACATACGAAGATCCATTTATTCATGTAATGCATAGATTCGTATGTTATGACATTCATCATACTTGTATAGAAGATCAAATCACAAGTTTAAATCCTACCCTACTTACTTCGATGGAAAGGGCAGATAAGACCAGAGGCAAATGTAGGTGCAGCCCAAAGACTGATTCATGTGATTTAGGAAAGCGTTACGATCGCCTTCGCTGAGAAGAAAGATTGAATCCATCGAAAAGTTAATTACATTTCACCATGTGGTTGATCATATATGTGTATATATGTATGTGAATCTCCATGTTCACATATAGAGCAAGACTTGAAAAGTATATGTAATAAATAATAAATGTGAACTGGGGAATTCACACACATGAATGTTCTTAATGCTATGTAATGAAGAGACATATATATGGGGAACCTAAATGTGAAAGATGGGTCCGAAGATTGGTGGTGAAGAAGGGGAGAAAATAGATTAGTCAACAGAGAAAATTAAAACATAAGAAAAGTTCCATATATACATCAAGGGAGGATATTTATTTAATACTAAAATGGTCAAATGTCTAACATTTTGAATTGGAAGTAAGTGGTGGGGTAAACCAATGCCTCATGAGTCCTTTGTTTCGTTCTTTCGGAGAATTGACATGCAATTATTAAAAGACTGATGTTACGATGGTTCGTCCCACTCGGAAAAAAATTAAATCAAAATAGTTTATATACTTAAAAAGTTGTTTGATTTAATGTTATTACGTTTTAAGGATTGAAATGTTGTCACTGCCTTTATAAGTATTTACATGTTTCAACATCAACCAACATCAGTCTTAATGGCACTGCAAAAGTATGCTAATATTCCGGTAGCAAATTCAACCTTAATCCTGTGAAAGGAAAAAAACGATGGTGGTGTTAAAGATCAAGAAATAAACTAATTAATTTTGATTAATAATGATTTTAGTGGTTGAACAAACAAAACTTAAAATGGACTTAGGACGAATCGGGATCAAGACCAAACCGGGTATAAAAAAGACTGAGGAATCGACAAAAAAATGAACTGGAATGGTCAAATACCGAAACCGAACTAGAAACCAATATGTGTCTGTAGAGTCAACAGAACCAAACATTGAGTTCGGTCACTACGATTTGGGGCAAGGATTTAAAACTCAATTATATAGGGTTTGAATCGGAATCGAGACAACTGCATTAAGAGCCTGAATACAATTAGAATTAAAGGTAAAGATTAAAGAGTCGTTAAGTTTGTAGTTTATCCAGTTTTGGATAAAGAAAAAACCGGACTCAGAGGCCACAAAGCCAACAAAGCTATTTCTGGAAACCATATTAAATGTGTTGTCAAAGATCGATTCAGAAGATCAAAGTTGAAGACCTTTTGCCATATCTGAGCAACCATCATCTTAGATCTTCAAGTATATAAATACGTGAGGAATTGCACTGAAGAACAACTTTTAAAAATAAAAACCTCATACTTAGAGAAAGAAATGAGAAGTCGTGTAAAGCTAGAAATCTTAGAACTGAAGAAGCTCACTATGTAGAACGTACGACTTGAAGAGTATACGTTGTGTAGTATAAAACAATCGACTGTAAAAAAATAGTTGAAGTAGTGAGAAATTAGGAGAGTAGTTTAGAAGGGTCTAGCTAGGTGGGTTGTATAACGGTGTTGTAAACCAAAGTTTTCTAATAGAATCCTTCCGAGATTCGAAGGGAGACGTAGAAGGAGTTAGTCTTCGAACTTTTATAAACAAATATTGCATTCATTACAAACCGATCTTCAGTCACAGACACACGTTAGTTTACAATTAAAAGCATAAGATATTAACCGCACCTTAAGTCGCTGCTTGATTGAGAACTAGTAAAAAATTCAAACCAAACAGGTTACCAACCTAAACCTAATCAACGCACAAAAAAACCTGGTGTTTATTCATCTCCCTCTAAACACACAGGCTGATCCTGACAAGCATACATTAAATCACGATAAACATCAACAACAAAATTATCGAATATAAGTTATGACAAAAAGCTCGACAAATTATGATGGTTATTCCCCGGAAAACCTTTTCAACGGAAATAGTCCCACGACCATGGAGCCCTGTGCACGAGGATGTGGACGCGCCGACTTAAGTTCAATTCACCCGAATTCGGCCCAATAAGCGAGATATCATGCCATATATAAGACCTAATCCTTTGAGACGAAAAGAAGACATCTTGGACGGAAAAAGAACCCTAGAAACACCTCTCGGTGATTTCTAAATGAAAAAACAAGGATGTAACGAGATTAATACAAGAATCAAGCAAAGAATGGGGGATCGACCTGGAGTCGAATAGTAGGGGAGAAATTAGGTTTTCTCTTTGTTATCTATGTTCTTTCTTGTTTTCTTTATCGGTATGAGTAGCTAAATCTTTTGTATTTGAGATTAGATGTGTTCGGGAAATGCCCTCAAAATGCCATATGAGGATTAAACAATATAGGACATTTGTATTTGTTTATCATTCGTTCAGTATGTTTAGAATTATATAAAACATTTATTTTTGTGATAAGGCATTATTATTCGTTTATTGACAATGAGCTTTTAGTTGGCATCCTGTAAAACAATAAATGAATAAAACTCGCAAGATTCAGATTAAGTCACTTATTCTTGATGGGAACGAGAGAGGAAGGCACAAGTGGCCTCAAAGCTACAAACATAAAAACGTCCATAAGCTTAAGTCTGTAGTTGGGTGCTAGACGACCGAGTATGGCTTATTTTTCGGCAACTTATAATGAATTTGCCAATCATTCACTTGAGCAGTGGAAGTCGTGGCATTGATACAAATCGAGTTTTGGATTGATTGTGTTTGGACACTGACTTGCAATCGTATGTTCAAAAAACTAATTACTCGAGGAGTGTCAATGATCGGCGATTTAACTATAGTAGTCTGTGTAAACTTTATACCGACAGGGGCATTGCCGGAGTTGACTTTGAAGTCTTGACTTCTAGCCTTCTAGATCTGAATTGCTATTGCATGTGTCAACGGCAAAATGTGGTCTTGATAACAATTTTTATTTGCCGATCATAGACCGCTAAGTACAGTTTCACAATCTTGTAGTAATGAAGATAAGTGTCCTATGAAAACGTCGACAGGGAATTACGAAATAATTGGCCAAGGTATATACCTAACTCATGTGAGACATGGAGGGTAGTTTAGTAATTTGACAGTCACGATTATATCATAGAGTCGAGTTAGTGAATTTGTCAAGCACCGTGACTCTCACTTGACCGGGACACAGATGAAGAGTTTGTACATAGGACAATAATCTATAGTCGGTTCGTGGAATTTGCGAAGATGAAATTCATGATCAAATCGAGATCGGTTCGGTACCACGGGATTGCCTAGGTGAATACTGGACTCTTTGATTCCTCCCTTACCAATTGAGTCGGGCTGAAAATGGATCATCGAGGTAGTATCAATTTGAAGAGAACGAGTGTATGGGCATTAATGGGCCTCGGACCATAAAGTCTCATGAGTTGGGTCAAAGTTGGACTTTGATAAAAGCTAACATCAAGCCTTGATTTAGACTAAGTGCTTGACAAAAACATAAGGATAAATATGGTATTTAACTTAGAAAATTTTGAAATATGCATAGGGCTTGATTTTCGAAATGTTATGTATGGTATATGTTAAATATGGTAAGGAAAATTCAAGGAAAAATGATCCTTGCGATCGGAACCGGCGAGGTAGCAAGGCAGCGAGGTAGCGCGCCCACTTGCACAGGCCTGAACGTGAGCAGCGAGGCTGCATCATGCCTAGGCCGAGCAGCACAGCCCGGGTGCAGTGTGCGGGGCTAGCAACAAGATCGCAATGGCCAGGCTTATCACAGCATGCGACGAACAGGCAGTGCAAGTAACCGCTGCATGCACATCGTGATGAACACGATGCGACCAGCCCGCGCGCAGGGGCAGCGCCAGCACGTGCGCCTGCACGCGACAGGTATGAGCTGTGGCATGACGACTCGGGCGAAGCCGGAGACGCAGATGCGGATGGTTCTAATCCGACAAGGCCATCTGAGTGGTGGCGCGTGGTTGTGATGCGGTGATACGTGACTTTTGTGCTAATGGGGCTCGTGGCGAGGTCCGACCCGTTTGGAACCATAATTATCGTTTCGTTGTTGATTTTCAATTAATTGTTAAACTGCTCGTTATGAATGTGATTTAATGCACCTTTGTGAGTTTAGGAATTTCTATTTTTTTTTGGGTTGTTTTGTTAAGGGTTACTCCCCCAGCTTGTATTCAGTATACAGGTTGTTCGAAGACAGAATATATGGTTTAATAAAGGGAATCACTCAGGTTCTGCTCGGAGTCGCAATTGTTAGCACAACGGCAGAAGGTTATCACAAATGAAAGCTCGATAGCAGAATATACTCGCAAGTGTATGCATAACTATCACTAATTCGTTTCTTCTGCACTATCTGTCTTAGCTCGACATTCAAAGTGTTGCTCTATAAATATGCACAAATGAATCACCGCTTTTCATGAAAGGTTAATCTCAAATAATATTCAAATTCGGTACACAATCCATGCATTTATCGAGTATCAATTATAGCATCTTAATCATGCCAACTATATAATATCACAACGGTCATAAGATCAATTAGCATGATTTATTTCCATATAAATTCATAAATCAGGGAATAACTTACCATACATAGGCGATTTCATCTGTTCCAGCACTTACTATAGATAACAATTAAAATCAGATCAATGCATATCTTTCCATATAGGGAGATCTCAATTAAATCAGCACATACCATATATAGTCCTAATAAGTATAAGGAAAGATTTGATTTGAGATCATATCTTTTAACTTTTCACCAACCTACCTAAAAACTGAAGTGACCGAAATTTACTTAACCCTAGGCTAGGTTTTCGGCTACTAGGGATCTTAAGAAGACGAAAAACTTAAGAACAAGTCAACGCAACTTAAGAATTACTCTTAGAGTGATTTTTGAAAATACAAGTAAAGCTCGGAGCTTTCTCTCTCGTCGGTCATAATCTTCTCTAGCCATCCGAGGAAGATCTCGGGCCAGACACACCACGGGGTCAACGTGACTCTCTTGCCACCACCAACCCGCGCGTGCGCTCTGCCACGATAGTCGATGTAGTTCTTACCGCAGCATCAACCGCCATTCATATCCGTCGTTGGCACACTTTGAGGTATAATGGTTTGATCCCATAACTTTACGGTTTAAGGTTGTTTTAATCGTTATCTTTGTTCTATGTGTATCCGAGAGATCCTACAGATTTTGGGGTCGCCGAAAAATTTTAAATTCCGCACGTTTCCGGGAACATGGATTTCGGGAATCCACCGGCGACGATCCCGAACATTCTCTTGTGGTGGATGCAACAACTTTTCATTATATGATTAGTCTAGTAGTACGTGAAGGACTCGATAAGAGTTCTTATGGATGTTGTCACTGCATATTTATACAGTTCACTTGACAACAACATATATATGAAACTTCTTGAAGAATTTCAATTGCCTGAAAATTCAGGTCCCAAAAGATAAGTACTCAATTAAGTTGAATAAATCGCTTTATGTATTAAAGCAATCTGGCGTACGTGGTATTAATCGCCTCAGTAAATACTGAATGGAATTTGTAAAGCCTTTCGAATCAAGACAAGGGGAGATGGGTGACGCCTGTTGAAGTTTACCCTCTAACTGGCAAAAAGTATTGCCATTTGGCCCCAGACTTCTTTGCTCTTTGGAAAGTTCGACACAATTGGGATTTTTTTTTTGGATTCTTTTCCTCTGGCTACTAAGATGTTTCAGTTCGCCTAGAGATAAAAAAAATGATCAAACTTGTCATTTGCTTATTTATGAAAAGACGTGAAAATGAGTTTGTCATTATAGCAGTTTATGTTGATGATATCAACATAATTAGAACTCATGTAGAGTTATCAAAAGTTATTGATTATTTGAAAATGGAGTTCGAAATGAATGATCTCTGAAAAACAAAGTTCTATCTTAGACTGAAAGTTGAATATTTGATGAATGAGATATTTGTATATTAAGAAACTTTTACAAAAAATGTATTGAAAAGATTTTATATGGATAAAATTCATCTATTGGATACTCCGATGATTGTTCTATCTTTGAACGTGAATAAATATCCACGTGAAACCCATGAATAATTACTTGGTCATGAAGTATCATATCTTAGTGTTATCGGGACACTAATGTATCTTACGAGTCATACATGACCTGATTTAGCATTCAATGTAAATTTATTGGCGAGATATAGGTCGTCACCAACTCGTAGACGTTGAAATGGAGTTAAACGAATTTTTCGATACATTCAAAGGACAACTTATGTAGATTGTTCTATTCTAATGAATAAAAGGAATATTTAATTGGATATGCAGATGCTGGATTTATTCAAAGGGTTATCTATTCCATGGTAGTCAGTTAAAAAAAGTTTTAACAATACTACGTCTAATCACGCCGAAAGATTAACGATTCATGAAGCTAGCCGAAAATGTATTTTATAACAATCTCAATACATTAGTCCTACATAACAAGTTGTATACCAATTTTTTATTTATATAGAGAAGATATCCTCACACAAAGCAAACGTAGTCCCTAACATTTCGATGTAGGTCAATCTGAGCTGAATTTGAACCTTATTGTCAATTATGAATCGAGCCTCAACTGCCAGCAGAACTAATCTTCATGCCCCATGAATCCCAAATATAACAGACATCGATCGCAAAGACCCCAATTGGAGAGTCATCTGTCCGACCACTTGACCAACACAACTGAACACTTGTCCAAACACACGAGTCCCTTGTTGTTGGTTTTTGGCCTCAGTGGCATTGTATGTCCTACTCACCATTACTAGTAAGGATATGAAAACACATCATTTAGGATATGAATCGGATGATCAGAGAAGAGAGATGTAAAAGGACAATTGTATCGCCACCATATGGAAAAAGAAAATACAGTCGAATTCAAAGAAGACAGACACGCTGCAGCAATACTACTTTTGATCAGCTGAATAGTAGCGAGAAGAAGGGGGAAAAAAACATAATCTGCGCCCTATATTGTACTAGAAAATGACTAAGGTGGGCTTTCACGGGCAGAAACTAACATCAAGGTAGTAAGGAATTAACTTGGTGGTCGAGGAGAAGGGCTTCCAAGAGGTGCACTTTGGCTGCTGCTGCCAATGTTTTCATCAGACAATGTCAGGCGTTGCATTCCTGCGTCGACGTTGGCATGATCTTGTTGTCTTCCGCTGGCAGGAGACCTCGAACGGCTCCTCCACTGCCGACCCCTAATATGATCGAAAATCAGCAGCGTTGTAGTAAAAAAGTGATTGTTTTTTTTTTTTAATGTACCTACCTCGTATTGTATTCATTACAGTCTCTTGCCATGTGATCATCTTCTTGGCCACAGTGGAAGCATCTTGATATTCTCTCCTGGCAATCGTTAGTCCTATGGCCGCGATCGCCACAGTTGTAGCAGCGCAAAGCAGGAGCTCTAAACTGAAACTGAGATACAGCGAAAAAAAAAAGAAAGGAAATTAGAAAACACACACACGCACACGCACTAGAGAAACTTGAAACCCTAGTGCTAAAACTTAACTCCTCGAGAAAAAGAGACAGTTATACGTCGCCCGTGGATTTCTGTTCCATTCAGCCCTAATCTTGCTTCATTAGCTTCACGTGGACTCGTAAATTCCTGAGTGAACGCAAAGGGAAAGAAGAAAGAGAGAAAACATGACGACGACTATCTCACACACATGTCCGAAAAAAAAAAAGAAGTTGAAAAGCAATGCAATAACAAATAAATGGTACGTACAACAAAAGCATAGTAGACGGCCCTCCTCAGCACTCGTACTCTGCGTTCGAAAATGGTTCAGTCTAAGCATTATGAATTCCACAAAATTGCATACGATGTATAATCAATCGAACAAGTATAACTGGTCTGTGAAAAGAAACCATCATCATGATCATATAACATATCACATAAGGGCACATGAAAAAAAAGCAGTATATATACATACCTTCCATATGTACTGAATTTTTGTTCCAAGTCTCTATCACCGATCGCTGCGGTCAAGTGTCCAACATACAGGCGGGTTTGTCCTTCGAAACGACGCATCTTCAAAATCTTGGTATATGTGGGACAAACAAAGGTCTCAGTTCTTGACATGCGACTCCATCGAAATGAATCAAGAAAATAAAAACCCTCGAAATAACTAGCATGCCCGACGAACGAAAATGATGCTTAGAGAAGAAACCAACGGAGAAATAGTTGCAGCAAGCACCCAAGAAACAAATCACAATATCCAAAAGGGGCTGCTGTACAGTGAATAGCTAGTAATGAGGCAGATGAACATTCTTTTCCTATCATCAAGAAACGACACCTTGATGATCATCAGCCATATGAAATAACAAGACAAAAACGCATAGTGATATGAACAAAAATGGAGTGTAACCCTATTTTCGATTCATTCTTTCGCTATGAAAATCATAGCCATCAACAATGAACAAGCAATGAATGTTAAAGGAACCAAGGACAGTAATAAGCGCTGTTAAAGGAACAAGCCATTGAAGAGAAATTAAAAGACCTTCGAAGAAGACAACTGAAATGCTGATGCGAACTTCACAGAATTTGAGAAATGAATGTAGAACGTCTATGGAAAATGAGCTGAAGAGATGGATGGAACTCAGAGGTATAAATAACTGAACTGAACTGCGCGGGTAAAGAATGCCTAAACAACTGAACTTGGATGGATCACACGATGGGCCTTCGAATGGGCCTTAATATTTTTTTTCGAATGGGCCTTAATGTTAGAGCCCATTACTTCTATGCGTGTATGGTCAAAAGAAAACAATCAATGTGTGTAGGGATGTTCATTGGACGGTTCGATACAGTTTTTTTAAATTTCGATTCATTTTTTCGGTTTTCGATTTTGCAGATGTTTAATTCGATATCTGAACCGTTTTGATTTGATTCCGTTCGATTTTTCACAATACGGTTTGGTATTTTCGGTTAAATACTTTAATTCAATAATTGAAAAATACATAGTTTATGCCTAATGGTATAACGACGGGGATAAAGATCTTATTTGAAAAGTCATTCGTTATTATTATCTGATGTATTTGTGAATCACATTTGTGAATCACAATAACTAAAACAACAAGATTTTAGACTACGATTAACAGTAATTGATAAAATAGGAGAAAAGATAAAATAGAGTTTTGCCATGGAGGTTTGCTTTCGTTTATTTCTGTCCTCTGATTTGGAGAAAAAAATAAAAATTTCAATTTGTTGTAATGAAGAACTATAATTATTTTTTACACACAGAACAATTTATAAAACTTATAGAAACTACAAGTTTTAAACATGGCTCATTTATGCAATATAAATAATATATAATTAGATCTATTTCGGTTATTCGGTTATTTCGATTATTTTTTCTAAAAACCGACACCGAACCGAAAAACCAAAATATTTTAAATCCAATCCGATCGACTGAATTAACCAAAAATTACGATTCAGTCATTTTTTTCATTTTGGAATTTGATCAACCATAGATGTGTGTGATTAATCAGTCACGAAGCCTTATACGAACCAAGTAAATATATAACCTACATGCAATTAAAAAAAATTCATAAAGCATACAAATCCTTATAATTATCTTCTCTCACACCATCCGAGTCGCGCATCATCGACACTTCCGAAGATTCGGACCCACGAGTCCCAACCGGGTGATCTTCGGAGGCTCCTCAGCTTTGAAGCCTCGATTCGATGCACCATTATCCAGTAACACATATTGTTGCCAATGGAGGTATCGGTGTATTCGTTGGTGGTAGGGATAAAAGGAGATGTGACTCACTTTTCGTAAAATGAAATTTCCTTGAATTACAGTGCTTCTCGAGTTACGGAAATCTTCTCTAAAATACAACGACTATAGATTTTGTTCTCGTAGCACAACGAAACTAAAACTCCGACGAACTACTTGATAGTCAGAATTTTCTCGCTACTTTGGAAAGAGGAGATGTGATTGATATATGTTATGAACGCAGGCAGTGAATTGAATTGGATATAGTTAGAACTTTTGGACTTTGACTCGCTTTGATTGATGGATTCTTCCTCGAATAGTCACTACCTTGGACTGATTTGCATTCTCACGCATCACTGACATGTCATTACGCTCGCCACATCATCGACTCACTAAGCCCCACCAAGCCGATACATCACCATCGGAGCCACTTTGTCGGAGCAAAAATTTTAACTCACCAATGCTCTTTGCAACAATGCGTACGTGCAATGCACAAAATGCGTCGTCAAAGCACTCACTGCGCACGTGGAAACTCAAAAGAGAAGGCGCATGAATAGGCGCATGAATGTAGTAGGAGCTAAAAGACCAACCACAAATGTGGTCGAAAAACTAAAACTATGATTGTGGTAGGAGCTCTCCAAGACTGACCACAGATATGGTGGAAAACTCAAACACCACGAATGTGGTAGGAAAACTTGAAGATGGCGGATTGAGTAGAATAAGTGAAGTTCACGGGTGTGGTGAATGTTTGGAATGAGCCCTCAGAATGCCATTTCGAGGATTAGATGATTTAGGTTACGATCTATGTAATATTCAGATTCGTATTTTTGTAATAGAATAATTTATTTGAGTAAAAGAATAATAAAATTTTGTATTTTGTTTGATATTAAAGTCATATTATTTATTTATCATGCAAACTCTTAGTAAGACATTTAATAAGAAAGATAAATAAAATCCTAATGCTCAAAATTTAGTCATCGATCTTTCTAGGAAGAGAGGAGCACCGACGAACTATTATTCTCTACTGTTATGTTGCTGTTGTATATTGACGATATGTTTGTAGCAGATCCCAATAAAGATCGTACCAATAATTTAAAGACTCGACTAGGCACTGAACTCGACTTGGAACCAACAAACAAAATCGTTGGTATGCGAATTTTTCGAGACAGAAACAATCGGAAGATATGGATTTCTTAAAAGAATTACTTGAAGAAGGTCTTGCGAAGGTTCAACATGAAAGATTGTAGGCCAATATCTATCTCTCTTGCTTCTAATTTCAAGTTATCCTCCGATATGTGTCCTACCAATGAAGACGAGAGGATAGAGATGTCTTGAGTGCCATAAGTATCGGCGGTAGGGAATTTAATGTTCGCCATGATTTGTACCAGACTATACATTGCTCGTGCAGTGGGAGTGGTAAGTCGATACATGTCCAACCATGGTCGGGAGCACTGGAGTGCTGTTAAGAGGATTCTCAGATATGTCAAAGGAACCTCTGATCTTGCATTATGTTACGGAGGTACAAATTTTCTTGTCCATGAATTTGTTGATGCTGATTATGCATGTGAACTTGATAAAAACGGATTCATTACCGAATATGTGTTTAATCTTGTTGGCAGAGCTTTAAGCTGGGTTTCAAAACTGTAGTCGATTGTTGTAACGTCAACAACGAAAGCAGAATATGTTGCAGCTATGTAAGCCAGTAAAGATGCAATATGGTTAAAGATGTTGCTAGAATAACTTGACGACAAACAAAATAATGATGTTCTCTACTGTGATAGTCAGAGTGAGTTGCATCTTGCAAGAAATTCAACATTTCATTCAAGAACCAAATACATCTGGGTTCAATACCACTTTATTCGTGAACAAGTGGAAGAGGAAACATTAGATATGTGAAAAGTTCACACTGCAAATAATCTGACAGACTTTATGACCAAGCCAATTAATGTATAGACAAGTTTATGTGGTGTCTTTCCTCATGTGGTTTGACATCGCATAAGTAAAATTGCAAGGTAGAAAGAATGATGTGAAGATCCAATTGATCATCAATCAAATCTTCAACTAGGAGATTGTCGACAGAATAAATGAGACCAACAAGATGGCCTAATAAATGAAACCGCGTGAAGAAAAATCTTCACGCGATATCCTTAATTTTTAATTATAAAAAGTATTAATATTTTATTAATAGTATTTATGAATATTATTTTCTTCACACGGTATCCTTAATTTTTAATTATAAAAAATATTAATATTTTATTATTAGTATTTATGAATATTGCTATAAATAGGCTATTGACGATGGAAGTTTGATCATCCCAAAACAAAGAATAAATGAGAAAAGTAAGAGAGAAATATGAAGGATAGTAAAATGGGAGATTTGTTAGATATGTTTCTTCGAATATAAAGAGATTTAGTGATGATATTCTCCTTAATAGACTAAGAGGTTGTACCATTTATATTTTTTCTACCGTGAAATTCATTTGTCCTAATTCTTTTTTGTTTTTACCCCAATTCTTTTTTGTTTTTCACTTAAAAATTCATATATTTTTTATCTGGTTGTTTTCCAGTAGTATCATTATAGTGCCTCTTTCTCAACAACTCTGATCACAAATACGGGTGCAAACGAATCGATTCGACTCGAATATCATGATATTTTATTCATATTCTATTATCAAATTTCGAATTCGAACTCGAATACGAATACTAAAAATCGATTTGAATTCGATTTGATTATGACATTCGAATATCGAATCGAATATTCGAATATTATAATTCAAATTTATATTTTATTATTATATTTTTTTATTTACTAAAAATAAAAATAATATTATATTTAAAATATATATTTAATTATAGTATCTTAAATTTAACTATATATTGAATTATAATATGTTTTATTTAATATATATATATATATATATATATATATATTGGATTATAATATATTACATTTCAATAATATATTGAATATTAATATTTATATTTAGTTTTTTACGAATCGAATCGAATATTCGAATCGAATATTGTGATATTTGTATTCGTATTCTAATATTTCGAATTCGAATCTTAATTTTCGAATCGAATCTCGAATCTAACAAAAAAAACTCGATTCATTTGCAATCTTAATCACAAATAATGTGTTGCTTGCTTTTCCAACTTAAACGTTACATGCCTCTCAAGTTTTTTTCGCCACTCAAAATATTTGAAATTTTTTAATATTTACGACAGAAAATAAAATAATATTTTAAAAACCAAACAAACGAGGGGCCGACATATTCAATTTTCATCATATCAGCAAGACGTAGAGTTAGAGAATGCCCATAAAAGATGTAATTGCCCCCTCGGAAATTGTTTGCTTTTTAATAATCTCCATTATTAAATAAACCACAATAATAATGACTGCAAATCCAAAGTAATCGACTATATCAAAGCTGCAAGCACACGGCGACGTCGTTTTATCTTCCCAAAAAACCATAAGGATAAATTATGATATACCCCACGTGGTTATACTGAAATGCGCATTACTACCCTATGCTTATTTTATTGCGTGAAACTCTTATGTACTGCTTACAACTTAGCACCGTACCCCCCATGGTATCTAAAACATAGCATTGTACTCCCCAATTAGGGGTAAAAATGACAAGGAATGCATGATTAAATAAACCACGAAGGTGTTTTACGCTATTTATAAATCATAGGGGTTTTGATGTTTATTTTTTAAACCACGGATGGGTTCTATGCAATATAGCCAAACTATAATCTCTCTCACATAACTTATTAATTCATGCATTTCATTTCAAGAAAAACAACAAACATCCTATGACGGAAGCAAAATCTTACCCAATACTGTAAAAACGAGGATTAGACAACACAGTATAAATCCACACTGTAAAAAATGAAAATCTAAGGAAGAAAACTTTGTGCTGTTTCTTTCTTCATCTCTCTCAAACTGTTCCACACCAGTCAGTCTGTCACGTGTGCCCTGCAGTACTTCTTCGGGCTTTAATCTGACATTTCTGCAAACACCATTGAAACACACACACAAGGACTCCTCCACTGTGTTTTTTTTTTTTTTGAAAAAAAAGATAAAAAAAAAATTATAATATATAGAAGGGCTTGATTTCAATACAATTATTGCCCACTTTTTACAGTAAAAAGTTGTGGGCAGTCACTCACAAAGTTTTGCTTCTCTTTCCTTTCCTTCCATGAGCCAAAACGTGCACAAACGCAACCGCAGACAAAGTATTGATGAGGTGAATTAAATGAACCCACCACCCATTTCTCACTCTTAATTCAACCAAGCATTTATTTTCTTTGTTTCCTTCTACACACGCACTGAACGGTGTATGTGCGTTTACTGCCGTTGATCTGTTGAGAAAAAAGGTTGTCTCTTGGGAGGTGCTTTCATTATTCTTTGTGAAATAACTGTTTTTTTGGTGTAAAAGGGTTTGGACCCCATTGTAATTATCCCTCACCAGCCATTTTTGCAGTGTCTTCTTCTCTTTTCCTAGTTTTCCTACGTTCTTCGTATTTTCTCCTTCAATAGCCTGTAAATTGTATATCTACCTTTCTGTAAGAGAATTCAAAGTGTAGATACATACGTACAACTACAAGCATTTTGTGCCTGCCTTGGTTCGTATATTGTGAGAAAATGGCTGCTGTGAGAGGGAATGCTACAGTACCAACGCTGCCGCCGCCAAGGCCGAGGTCGCCGCCAGAGTGCCCAGACTTGTACGGAAAGCGTAGAGTCTCGGCCAAAGTTCAGATGCTTGAGAGAGAGATTGGGTTTCTTCAGGTACTCTTTTTTTTTTCTCTCTAAAATTGGCTGTGAAATCTACAGTTTGTTGAGTTAGCTTGAAATCTTCATATAGTTCCTTTTTGTTTTTTTTTCTTTTTTAGTTTCTTACAGAAGATTGTCTATTTGCTGGTTTTAGTTCCTTCAAAGCTAAACATATAATAAGTGAGCTAAAGCCCTTATGCCTTTGGGATGAGTTGGTAGAGAAGAGAGTTCAGAGAGAGCTCACAGAGTTTGATATTCAAAAGAAATAAAAAATAATAATAATAAATTAAATGTTCTGATAAATTTTCTAGAGCTGTCATTCTGACACTGGCGATGGGATTATTATTTGATTAAGGCAACTTGGATTATGAGGGGAACTGTGAATGTGGACCACTTTTAAGTTCACTTGGGTAGATATTTTTTTGTTCTTCCTAAAAGTTTGAAAAAAAAAAGAAAAAAAAAATTCAAAATTGCCTTACTTACCAATTTAAGCAAGACAGCCTTTGCTTTGGCCATTCTTGTTTGGCATGTGATGGACTTTGTTAGAACTTTCAGTTGGTTAGATCTTCTTGTTGTTGTGTACCCAAATGAGTAATGTCCAATAATGTTGGATAATCAACCTATATATGTGTCAATAATATTTATTGCTTTTGAAAAACTTTAGTAGAACTCTAAAATTGTTAGAACTCTATTGCGTATTGAATTTGGGCAAATGTTTTCGTCGTCAATCTCATGTCCGAACTAATTTGTATATGTTGAGTTGAGGCCAGGACGAGTTGAAGTCGATCGAAGGACTTGAACCAGCTTCAAAATCGTGTAAAGAGTAAGTATGTGGTTCGTTTTCGTTCTTCTTCGCTTTTGAGGATGATTTTTTTTTTAAACCTTAATTTCTCCAACAGGATTTCTGATTTTGTAACTGGAAATCCCGATCCTTTGATACCCGCGTAAGAACGGACAACTACATTAGTTATCACATTTTTCTATCTTTTTTATTTTATTTTTCTCTTTTTGGGGTTCTGATTTTTGGGCGTTTCTTGATCCTAAGCAGTGCCACAAAGGGCCGGAGGTCGTGCCGCTTTTGGAAATGGCTTTGGTACGAACTCAACTTTCTATAATTCGAAGAAAAAAATCTCATTTATCACGGTGGATGAGCTCTTGTCTACCAATTTAGAACGCTATAGCCCATGATTATTTCTAAATGTAGCAAATATTGCTAAAAAAATAGAAACTTTTCTCAACTATTTTTTTGTATGCAGCGGATCATCATCACGGTGGTCATGCTTCAAGACGTCTTGGATCTGCTGCTGCTGCTGCGTTGGTTGCTGCAACAAAAGGCCGACGTGCAACTGTGCTGATCATTGCTGTGAGTTTGACTGTTGCCGAATGCCGAAATGCAGCTGCAGCAGATGCTTTCCGAGTAGCTGCAAATGCCCTGCAGTCGATTGTCGTCCCAAATGTTCAAACTGTTGTAGTTTAAGCTGTTCTTGGTCGTCTTTGTGCTGCTGCAGCTTCACTCTTCCCAAATGGCGCCCTAAGTTAAATAGATGCCCCTCTTGTGAGATAAGTAGCTGCTGCTGCTGCTGCTACCCTTGTTATACTTGTTAGTGATAATGATGCTTCCCCTTGTTTGATAGATTCAATATATATATATATATATATTATATATATAATTATAGATTTTATCATCGATTCCCTCTTGTCAAATAATGTGAAGGTAAAAACCCATCCGCTTTTTCTATATACCTAACTTTTGAAAGAATGTTTAGAACTTTTCAATTCTTGGAGCACTTCGTTAAGAACGTATATTTGTTTCAATTAGAGCCGACGATTCGTATGAAGTATGTTGGGTATCAAACAAAAGTCCTATATTGGTTAGACAATAAGTTTGAGAGCTGATTATAAACTTGTGGGCTACTCCCTCTATTGCCAATTGGTTTTAGAGTAGAATCCCACAAGGCTTATAGGGTTGGGGCGTTTCGGGGTTGATTCGGTCCTTACAAAGTCAAACCTGTCCAAGCGCATTATCGGGCCACTTCAGGCCGAGAAGTCTCGAACCCAATCCAGCCTTGATTAGGTCCGCAGGCTAGCGGACAAAATTAGCACAAATTATAATATTAAGTGATTGTTTGGTATGTTGTTTTATGTTTAGAGGGTTTAAAGGTTCCTCTAAAACTAATTAATGAGTATAAAATAAATTTCGGGTGTGCTTAGTGGATTTATAATAATCCACCTAAAATGTGTGTTTATCTAAACTCGTATACATATGTTTAGAGTTGTTATATATCAATCGATGTTTTATACAAATCCACGTACCAAACATATCAATATATTATAAACTAATATTTTAAAATTTTTGAAAACATTTACCAAAGAAGCTCTAAGGGTAAACTTCATTCACCACCCTCAACCCTGAATTATAGCCTCGGTTAACTTTGCCACGGTCTCTTGGATCATTTTAAATGTTATCCTCTGCAGTAAAATAAATCTGAGGCCAACGATTCAACGTAAGATCAAAACGGAGCACGAAAATTGATCAAGCCGGGCACAAAATATCTTTGAATTTCTATGGAGAGGATGTCCCGCCAAAGTGGTCCTCGGGACAAGATGATGGCCGAAGCTTTTCAGAGGAAGGTCGCTTGAGTCTTGACAACGAATGGCACGAGTAGGCCTATAAATGAGTCGAGCTCGACCCCTCAAGCTCAACCTCGCAAAGTCTTTTTTCCTGAGCTCGAGCTCGATTATAGTTTTTAAACTCAACCTCCACCTCATCAACCTCGTCGAACTCGAGCTCAAGTTTGAGCTTTCATGCTCAATTAAGTATACAAAATTAAAAGTAAAAAAAAAAAAAAAAGCTGAAATCACTAACGAGCAAGGTCGAGCTCGAATCGAGCTTCGATCGAGTTAGCTCATGAGACGACTCGGCTCATCTTTCACCTCGACGATTCTCGGGATAACTCTGGAGGGTATCATAGGCTTGAATTATGTTAGTGACGATAAGCAACACGTTAGACGTGTAATTGCAAGTTTTCCTTTAAGTCACATGTTCTGCTAAAAGTTACACGTTTGGTGTGAAGTCATAAGGTACTGTTAAACCCCTGAGTGCCACGTAAGTAGCTCCATCATTGGCAGGCGAACCAGAGCAATGATGCACAGTCTAGTCTAATGTGCATAAGTTAGAGAGATAAACACTTTGAGCAAAACTGGCCCAAAACGCATGGAAAAGACTCGGCGAGGTTGAGGGACTCAGCTAGGGCTGGCGAACATCAGCACGATGAATGGCTTGTGTGGGGAACTAAACGGCCAGATGCGCATGACGGGAGACCCGTGGCACGCTAGGGCAGCGAGCCATGGATGTGCAAGATACGAAGGCCATGCGGAGACTTGGCGCACATGGGGGCGACTTGGATGGATGTTCAAAGTGGTGACGGGCATGGCTCCAACGAGGGTCAGACCAAGCACGACGAGGTGCATGGCGGCGCTAAGAGGCGCATGATAGGAGTTCGACACTTGAAATCAGTGGCAGAGGACGATGGTAGACGGCAGCAGTCGAAAGACGACGCCGGCGGTCGAGGGTGTCGGTAGCTTGGAAAGAGGAGTTGGGCAAGATGCAGAGGCGTGGGATGCCCGACCTAGGTCCTCTATTTCACTATTTGTTCCACTACATATTCAAACTTAAAAAGTCAATTTTATATATGTATCTCTATCCACTCATCTCATCTTTCTCTCTCCTCCATCCTAAGACCATCTCCAATCGAAAAACGCATTCTCAAACTCAAACACATTCTCAATTTTTATAACTTTTCAATTCAACCTACATATTTAATAACTTTACAAAATAATATTTAATTTTTGTATTATATATAAATGAAATATAAAAAATAAATAATAAGATATAATATATCTTAATTATTAATAAATAACTAAGCAATATATTTTTATTTATTATTTTATTTTTATTTATGGTTGATTTAGTAATTAAAAATAAATAAAGGTCTCTAAAGCAATTATAAAAGTACAAACCCAAAAAATGAGTTCAAACGCAAAAAATGAGTTTATATAGGAGAGAGAAAGTAAAAAAACTCATTTTGAGTTTGAGTTTCAAGTACGATTGAGACCATTTTACGCCATTTTTGAGTTTTAGGCTACGATTGAAGATGGTCTAAGTAACTTTGTTTTTCTCCCTCATATCATACATCTTTCTCTCTCCTCCCTCCCACATAATTTTTTTTTTGTCTCTCTCTCACACACTCTCTCTCTCTCTCTCTCTCTCCTCTTCGGGCCATTTCTCATATAAAGCTGATCATATATTGATCATTATTTTCCTAAAATTGAACTATTAATTAGACAAGCAAATAACTGAAAAATAATATCACGAACTAATGATGCGAGTTCGACATAAAAATGATATAATTCTAACAATAATGTATAGAGAGAAAAAAAACTTAAATAGGACCACATATTTCAAATACAAAAAAGAAAACGATTATAAAAGAAACAAAGGTTTTGTGTGTCAACTAATTGTAATAATCTCCATTTCATCGATCATCTATTTGATAATTATTTTTCTGCAATTGGTTTCTTAGAGGTTCATCCATAAACATTTCTCGCGACTAATTGGTAGAAGACAACCCATAACTAGGTTGACATTGCATTTGCGCCTAAAAATCATATACAAAAATTATATTATTTTGTATTCATCGATGACATACCCAAAATAAATGTTGGAGATATTTAACTTGTAGTATATCTATCAAACTTGAGTTATGTTGTTGGAATTGTGAAGGATACTACCACTGAGAATTTTTGTGATGAATGGATGAACTAGATATCTGTTACAGTTAAACTTATGAAAGTTAAATATTAACTTTTAATGTGAAAGATGAAAAATCCATGTATCCAGTTTGAAAGACATACATGTGAGGAGTAAGATACATGTTAATGGAACATTGAAGATCTCGACATTGTAGGATGAGTAATATCCAAACTAAATATATCATATTTTTCTCCGATACAATGATAACTATCCAAGCATGGCATGTTCTCTTTAGATTATTGTAATCAAGCAGGACATTAACAAGTTTTTGTAATCATAACATAACACAATTTTATAAGAATTTTACCTTAGCAATTGTATGCTTTTGCAATGATTTTCTGGTGTTTTTTTTGACTTTTTGACTTGTTTATGGCCTGTTCTAATCCGCTTCTGACTCTCTTTCCTTATTTGACTCGCGAAGCTTTTTTTTGTTTCCATGCTTTTATCGTACCAACTGGTTCTTCATCATCCTCGTCTCTAGTCAAAACTTCTTTTCCAGCATTTTAGAAAATCTTAGATGATTTTGAAGAATAAAAGTTATCCATACATTCATCTGTTTCTTCAATCATCTTAAGAAGAACATCAGTTGTTTGGTTATACGTCGCTTTTGTCAATGCAGCCTTTGAAGCTAATTGACTATGCACCTTGCATAGATCTTTATACATTTCTCCAACCAGTATCTTTTCAGCATGTTCCTCACCAATCCCAAAACTTCTATCATCATGATCATGTGAAGAAACTTTCAGAAAACCCTTTTTAGCATTTTTTGTCCATCTCCGATTTATATAAGCTTCAGGAATTGAAGATATATTTCTTACACCAAGTACTTTAAGGATATGATAACACATGATTCCAGCAAAATAATTTTTTTTTTGTAACTACATGAAATTTTTCCGCTCGATGACTTCAATCTAATGGTCTGTTGCTGGTGCTTATTGGATGTGGAACCTTGTACTCAAATAATGTCTCGAACTCACTAAATAGTTCAAAGAATAAATCATAAGCCTTTTGAGAACTTAGATTCAAACAATTGGAAGACTTCGTGCGTGTAAATATTTTAAGTGTGTTTCAAGATTTGAATCTGATAAGCTTTCGAGATTGTCTGCCTCATCATAAAATCAGCCTTCAACTCTTTATATTGACGATCATCGACTAACCTTTCAAAATACTCAAAAAAGGGTAACTTCATTTTGTAGCTAACTTATCTTTTTAAAGAACTATTCATGCTCTCGCTACGTTGAGCACTGATCATATCTGCTCAAAACACTTGTCGCCCATAAACTAACAATGATTTTTCTTTTATGTTAAGCAATCTTTCAAGCCACTCATTATTTTCTAGTTCATACTTCCTCAACATTTCCTTCCATACATCGACAAAATCATCTTTTCTTCCTAATCGTATATACAACTGGTAAAATAGTCAGCAAACTCGTTGAACCTCGAAAAAACACTACCAAGGTGTGTAGCTGCATTTAGATAAATGTGTCGAATGCACAAACTATCACATGTTTTAGGCCATTTTTCAGATAAAGCTTTTGTCATTGGTGCATCGTGGTCTGTAAGAATAGTAATTGGGTTTTTTTTTTCCGCTCATTGATCGAACAAAAGTATCAAAAGTATCAAAAATAATTGATTGTTTATGATGATTGACAATAACAAAAAGTGCAAACAGTCGATCTTCTTTATTTTTCTTGCCGGCTATAGTATGTTCATATCCTTATGTTGATGAGAACTTGGGCGTTTATGTTGCTTCGTGAATGGTGTTAATAAGTATTTGAACGTCTATGTGCTTTGGTGAATTGCATTCATGATTTTAGGGATATGTGACGTGACGGCATGTCAATATTCCACGTTGTTGATTTGATTTGTGGAGTTATGGCTGTGATGCCGATGATTTGTTGATATTGCATATACTCGGTTCCGAGACATTAGTAGCCCGAACTAGCCAGGATTCGGGTGAGTGAGAGTGGCATATGATTAGTAGCCCGAACTGCCACGATTCGGGTGAGTGAGACTGTCATTAGTAGCCCGTGGCTTGGCGAGCCCGGGTAAGTGTGGCCTAACGATGTCACTTGTCCATTCGCCATCGTTGTTGGAAGGTGATCGTTAGGATTTATTACGGCCAACGTCACCGGTGTGGGACATGCATTTCACATATATTTGATATGATTTTTCATGGTCTAGTCGATACGATTGTTCATTGGCATTGTGTTTAGAGTACGGTGACGGGCTCGTCTGACTCTCGACGGGGAGTTCAGTTCGAGGAGGATACGGCTACCCACGCGTCGTTTATGTGATGACGTGTACTTTCTCGATGTTCTTGATATGTTTTATGATTTATTTTTATTGTCATATTTTCCTCGTACCAGCGGTGGATACTGTTTACCTTGTAAATATGAAGTAGTCGATATATTTGGTTTGCTATGATATCATCGTTGAGAACACGCCTTCTGTGCACGGAAGGTGTGTCTGTATTATCATCTCACTGAGCTAGTGGTTTGCTCACCCCATTTATATATATTTCTTCTTAGGTTGTTGATATCTCTTTTGCCTGGAGGTTCGTCATTCTTCGATCATCGTTTTCCGCTGCTATCTTCTTCCACTTTGGTATTGTATCTTTCTTTTATGTTGGAGGATCCATTGGCGGGGATATTTTGGAAGGAGGTTGTGTTGTACATTATTCATTCGTTGACCGATGTATCAAGACACTTTATATTGTAAAGCCTCCTTCGATATCTATATCTATTTTCCTTTATCAAGTATCGTTTCTTTCGTGCGATTTGATTTCGGACTGTGTGTTGACATCGAGCCTTGCGTTTATTGAGAAACGTGGCGGCTGTCGCGCCTTCGATGCGGGTCGGGACGTGACAGTTTCGGTGGTATCAGAGCCTTGTTGTATTCCTTTTCTTTCTTTCTTCGATGTTGCCAATGAATCATTTTTCTTCGGTCTTCTTTGTCTTTGATGAAGTATTATACTCCCGTCGCATCTCCAGTTCTATTTTGAGGTTGAGTTAGGGGACACACTTCTCGTGGTTCTCCAAGTTCATTTTTTTTCCTGTCTTTCGAGGACACATTACTCATGTTACTACGACTTCTATCGAGTAACCACCAGCTCAAGTATGAGCTGAGAAAATGTTGACATCATAGCAATATCAAATGTATTACGATTATGTTCGTATATATGGAGTTCCACCACCTACGATGAGTCGTTCGGTTTCTATTTTATTCCATGGTCTTGATATGTCATTCGTTCACTATTTGGGAGCTCATGATGTTCCTCTTCACTGCGAGTGAACTCTACCTTCATCTAGTGTATCTAGGAGTGTACATTATATTCCTGATTCGGTGAAAGGTGTTGCCGATATGGGAACTCCGACATTCGAAGGCGTGAGAGATGCCACAGAAGCAGGTGCTTGGCTAAAGAAAGTCATTGAAAAATTTGATGCATTGATGATCGACGACTAACATAGTATGGTGATTGCAACGGAACTTTTGGACAATAATGCACGTCTATGGTGGCAGAATCTTAAAGCGACATCGTCTCGAGACTATTACTTGGTCTATCTTTGTACAGAAGTTTAAAGATCATTCCCATTATTTTTATTATTTTTCCTTTGAAATCTCTTATCTTGGCCTCGATATCTCATTGCTTCTATAGGCTAAGTCTTTATTGGAGACCGTTTGATCTATGTGATGTTGACCCCGGTTCTGATCGATCTTATATTCGGACAGTCTTACTTCAAGTCTACCTTATCATGCTTCTTCTTTATCACTTGAAGTTGTTGTTCATACCCCTCTTGTTGAACGCATCCGTCGAGACTTGGTATTCAAAGGATGTCATATCTTGATTAATAATTTTACTCTAGAAGTCGACTTGATACCTTTACCACTAACCGATCTAGATGCCATTCTTGGCATGTATTGGTTGTTTAATTATCATGCAGTTATTGATTATCGAGCCAAAGTTGTTACTTTCCGCAAGCCTGGATTCCCAGAATTTGTTTTTGAAGGTGAACCCCAATCTGCATCACTCCCTATCATTTCTATGCTCTCGGCTCACACACTAATGCATAAAGGGTGTGAAGCATTCTTGGCTGCGATCGTTGTCACATCTCATTCTGCGACTAAGATAGACGATATTCCCATTGTGAATGAATTCTCTAAGGTATTTTCTGATTATCTACCGGGACAACCACCTGCTCGAGAAGTTGATTTTGTCACTGATACACTTGCCGAGACTACTCACATATCAATACCTCCTTATCGAATGTCCCCAGCTGAACTTAAAGAACTCAAGACTCAACTGGGTGAGTATTAGATAAGGGATTCATTCGACCCAACACATCTCCGTGGGGTGCTCATGTTCTTTTCGTCAAGAAAAAGGATGATCGCTTCGACTATGCATAGACTATCGTCAATCGAACAAGGTGACGATCAAAGATAAATATCATCTTCCTATGATTGACGAATTATTCGATCAATTGCAAGGAGCCACCGTTTTCTCGAAAATTGATTTACGATCTGGTTATCATCAGCTCAAGATTAGGGAAGTTGATATCCCTAAGTCTGCTTTTCGAACCAGATATGGTAATTTCGATTTATGTGTTGTGCCTTTTGGACTCACTAATGCTCCTGCAGCCTTTATTGATTTCATGAATCGAATTTTCCGTCCTTACTTTGATAAATTTGTTATCGTCTTATCGATGACATACTTATATATTCTAAATCAGACGATGAACATGCCTGTCATCTTTGAATTGTACTGGAATTCTTCGAGAAAATCGACTTTACGCTAGACTTTCAAAGTGCGAATTCTGGCTTCGTGAAATAAGTTTTCTGGGCCTTCGCATATCCAAGGAAGGAATCTTTGTAGATTCAGTAAAAATTCAAGCCATATTAGATTGCGTTCGTCCTAAGAATGTGAATGAAATATGGAGTTTTCTTGGATTAGCTGGATATTATCGAAGATTCGTCAAGGATTTCTAATTATTAGCTTCCTCCTTAACTAAACTGACTAGAAAGGATATCAAATTAGAATGGAATGACGAATGCGAGAAAGCATTTAAAGAGCTAAAAATACGACTTACTTTAGTCACTATTCTTACCTTGCAAGATCCCGAGATTAGAGAATCCACAATTTATAGTGGTGCGTCAAGACAAGCTTGGAATGCGTTCTCATGCAAGAAGGAAAAGTGATTGCCTATGCCTCGAGATAATTAAAGTGATTGCATATCGAAATGTCTATCGTAGCATCAGAAACAAACAGGAACACTTCAACCTCTTCCTATTCCTGAGTGGAAATGGGAAAACATCACGATGGATTTTGTGTCGGGTTTGCCTAAATAAAAAAGGCTACGACTCTATCTGGGTTATCGTTGATCGTTTAACCAAATCAGCCCATTTTCTCCCCGTGCATACCAAAGATAGCTTGGAAAAATTGGCCAAATTGTATGTGGATGAGGTCGTGAGACTACATGGGTTACCAGTGTCCATTGTATCAGATCGAGACCCTCGATTTACTTCCCGCTTTTGGCCGAGTCTTCAAAAAACATTAGGTACGAAATTGTTAATTAGCACGGCTTATCATCCTCAAACTGATGGGCAATCCGAGAGGACGATTCAAACATTAGAAGACATGTTACGCGCGGTAGTTTTGAATCTGAGCGGTGGCTGGGACAAATATGTGGCTTTGATAGAGTTCACGTATAACAATAGTTACCACTAAAGCATCGGAATAACCCCGTACGAAGCTCTCTATGGCCGAAAGTGTCGAACTCCTCTCTTATGGGATGAAGTTGGTGATAGAAAGATTGAACAAGTAGAACTCATTGAAGACGCAACTGAAAAAATAAAACTCATACGAGACAGACTTAAAGCAGCTCAGGATCGTCAGAAAAGTTATGCCGATAATAGAAGACGGGAACTAGAGTTCAATGAAGGAGACAGAGTTTTTCTAAAGATTTCTCCTTGGAAGGGTGTGTTACGATTTCGTCATCGAGGAAAGCTAACCCCTAGATATATCGGCAGGTTTACTATCACAGAAAGGATTGGCCGTGTCGCGTATAAACTTGAGCTACCATCGGAGTTATCGCAAATTCATAATGTTTTTCATGTCTCCATGCTTTGAAAGTACGATTCGGATCCTTCACATATACTCGAGTCTCCTCCACTTGAGTTAAAGGAAAATCACTCCTATGAAGTCCAACCTGTTCAAATCTAGGATCGACAAGAGAAGAAGCTTCGTAGCCCATGATGAAAGTTCTTTGGCAAAGCGACAAGGTAGAAGAAGAACATGGGAACCAGAGGCACTCATGGGTCATCAACATCCACATCTCTTCAATTAGCTAGGTGAGTTTATGTTTCGGGGACGAAACTTTTTGAAGGGGGAGATAACTTATAAAATCTATATTAATTCAAGATTGGCCCAAACTTAAATTTTCTGTCCAAGCCCAAAATATATTTATTTTTTTCAGCCCAGCCCATGATGTTTTTGTCTTTTATTGCAAATTATTCATCATCATCACATTTCTTCATCTATATCAACACCTACGTGAAAGAATCGAACAGAGAAAAAAAAAAAAGGGTGAAGCAATCCCAGCGTTATTTTTCTTATGCTGTTCTGGTGCGTTTCAAACTTTAACAAGGCAAGGTAGGTTCCTAAGGCTTCATCACCTAATATCATGTTCTATTTTTTTTATTTCAACTGCTGCTCTGCTGTATTTTTCGAATTTGACCATGTTATACTGCTCCGAATCTTATAAAACTAATCTCGTTTGAAAGCTAGCTTCTGGATCTTTTCACAGCCGCTTGAATCAGCTCGTTCCAACATCCGTATGATTTGTTATGAATTTGTGAACTTGCTGCTGTAAACCTTGGTTCTACTGCTTCTGTAATTATCTATTTTAACCCATCTAAAGTGTTCCAATGGTTTCGAAACTTATCGCTATTGAAAGATAACTTTCTCATCTTTTCATAGCCGCTGGAATCAAATAAATCCGATAATTATACGATTTTTGATGAATTTCTGAAGTCCCTGGTGCAAACCAGGAATTTTTCTCCAAATCATATACGTAGCCTCTGTATTATTAAGTTTTGCCCTATATATACTACTTCGATGTTTTCCAAATTTGATTCTGTGGAAAGCTGACTTCCTGAGCTGTTCACAGCCATTGAAACTGGTTCGATACGATATTTCTACTATTTATTATGATTTTTCGAAGTTGCTGCTGCGAAACTGAGAATTTTAGTAGTTTGCTGAAGTATTTTGAAATTTCTCTTGCTTGCTGCTTCAATTGTTCTTCAAAAAGCAGCACAGAGTCACTTATATGATCTTTAAGTACCTTCGGGGCAGTTTTGGATATCGGAAGATCGGTTTTATGTTATAGTTTAAAAAGACGTTGAATATTATCGATTGCTCGTTCAATGTTGAAAAATCATGATCTCCTATTTTAGGCGAAGGAACGTGGACAACTGACTCGAGGGCAGCTTCAGACGTTGAAGAAAAACTAGGCCATTACGTTGTGAGTTGATAGTACGGGGACACCTTCCCTTCGCGGGATGTGTGAACCTCGCGATGGGTTATTTTATGTCGTTTTCACTAGATTATGTGTTATTGTTGGATTATGCATTAGTGGGTCTTGCCGGCTATAGTATGTTCATATCCTTATGTTGATGAGAACTTGGGCGTTTATGTTGCTTCGTGAATGGTGTTAATAAGTATTTGAACGTCTATGTGCTTTGGTGAATTGCATTCATGATTTTAGGGATATGTGACGTGACGGCATGTCAATATTCCACGTTGTTGATTTGATTTGTGGAGTTATGGCTGTGATGCCGATGATTTGTTGATATTGCATATACTCGGTTCCGAGACATTAGTAGCCCGAACTAGCCAGGATTCGGGTGAGTGAGAGTGGCATATGATTAGTAGCCCGAACTGCCACGATTCGGGTGAGTGAGACTGTCATTAGTAGCCCGTGGCTTGGCGAGCCCGGGTAAGTGTGGCCTAACGATGTCACTTGTCCATTCGCCATCGTTGTTGGAAGGTGATCGTTAGGATTTATTACGGCCAACGTCACCGGTGTGGGACATGCATTTCACATATATTTGATATGATTTTTCATGGTCTAGTCGATACGATTGTTCATTGGCATTGTGTTTAGAGTACGGTGACGGGCTCGTCTGACTCTCGACGGGGAGTTCAGTTCGAGGAGGATACGGCTACCCACGCGTCGTTTATGTGATGACGTGTACTTTCTCGATGTTCTTGATATGTTTTATGATTTATTTTTATTGTCATATTTTCCTCGTACCAGCGGTGGATACTGTTTACCTTGTAAATATGAAGTAGTCGATATATTTGGTTTGCTATGATATCATCGTTGAGAACACGCCTTCTGTGCACGGAAGGTGTGTCTGTATTATCATCTCACTGAGCTAGTGGTTTGCTCACCCCATTTATATATATTTCTTCTTAGGTTGTTGATATCTCTTTTGCCTGGAGGTTCGTCATTCTTCGATCATCGTTTTCCGCTGCTATCTTCTTCCACTTTGGTATTGTATCTTTCTTTTATGTTGGAGGATCCATTGGCGGGGATATTTTGGAAGGAGGTTGTGTTGTACATTATTCATTCGTTGACCGATGTATCAAGACACTTTATATTGTAAAGCCTCCTTCGATATCTATATCTATTTTCCTTTATCGAGTATCGTTTCTTTCGTGCGATTTGATTTCGGACTGTGTGTTGACATCGAGCCTTGCGTTTATTGAGAAACGCGGCGGCTGTCGCGCCTTCGACGCGGGTCGGGACGTGACAGCTAGGTTCAGCAATAAACTGACCGCGTGATATTTTCCTGATTTACGTGTGTTTATCTTCATTCTTGCACCGCAACCACGTCTAGTTTCAAGACGACGAGGTTTGACATCCACATCTCGTTTGTCTTTTCGTTTATGACCCTCACTAGAACAACAAAATACTCGGTCCAAAATTCTTCCGTCAATACTGTCATAATGAACTATATGCCTCCTAATTCCAAATTCAACTCTACGTGCATAATCATTGTAAAACTTATATGCATCTTCTTCGTTCTCAAATTCCATATTCACGGTTGGAATTTTTGTTTCCAATATGAAAGAACGTCGTTCGTTAATGAAAATTGATGTACTTTTTAACTCGTGAGATTCGTTTATTCTATCTGATATGTTGTCAACTGTTTCAAAATTAAGCTTACGCTAGGAAAAGACAATTGCTTCATCATGTCGAGCACAATAATTGAACAGTAAAATACAAATACTATAACAAATATACACTGGATAATCAAACTCTAACAAAAATCAGAAGAAAAATACAAAAAAATTCATAGATGAATTATATTTACCATGACATCTTCACACGTATTATAATGATCACCCATAATTCTCTATTCCAAAATGTAAGGTTAATTCTCAATTCTATCGTCACGAATCACCAAATAGATTAGAATTAATAAATATGTAAAGTTTGATTAGATATGGTAATCAAACAAATAGCAAAATAAGTATTCTTTTGTATTGTCGCCGGCGCGGTTCTGCACTTGGCGAATCCATATGCCTAACAAGCTCATAGATCAAAGTAGATCCTAATGAAAGTAGTTCACACTGAAACTCGTAACTCTTTGCCGAGCTTCTAGCAGTAGTTGGTCATTGATATTAAAAGAGGAGGGAGAAAAATAACTAATGTAATGTAGGAGATGAAAGAGATATATAAGCTAAAGTTGCATAAGATATTTTAGGAGAGAGAGGGAGAGAGAAAGAGAAAAAAAAAGAAACCTGGGATGGAGAGAGAAAAATGTGTGATATGAGTAGTGCTGTGCATTCGGTACGAACCGAATTTTGGTTCGGCCATTTTCAAAATAAAACCCATCACATAGAAATAAAATGCAGCACGTCGCTCTCTAAAACATTGTCTTCTCAACATGCTACGACACCGGAAAAGTGCCGAAAATGTAACCCTCTATCTGGCATACACCTCCCCGGTCAGTTCACACTAGCTCTTTTCCGGAAAATGATTTTTTTGGGAAGAAGGTCATCATCTTAAATCTCTTGGCCATGGGAAAAACATGTTTTATCTTTCAAATCTCTACTATTTTATGGTCATTTAGCGCCTAAACTGTTCATCAATTTCGATCATCACAATCGTAGTTTTTTCATTCCGAATTATTCTCGATTTTCTCTAGAAATCAACATATGAGAAATTCTGTGAAAAAAAAAAAAAGAAGCGAATATGCCTACCAACTAATGGAGATGACTTAAGAAATCGATTAGTGTAAAATTGGGTGGAAATGCATACCGACAAATACATACCGGACTAAAATTATTATCCTTAACTTAAATGTCTTTAAATTGCTTCAATTTTGATACTTACATGACTAAAATCGTCACACCTAACTAAAGTGTCCTTAAAACACCACCCTCCCAAAGTTACGGGACTAAAAATATATTTCTATAACTTACCCCTTAAAAAAACTATAATTCTATAACTTAATATAGTTCATGGGACCGTGCTATATAAAGGCGAGTCCCCTGCTATATGAGGGGTCGAACATATAGCACGAGACCCGCCCTTATATAGCATGGGTCACCTGCAGTCCCCTGCTATATAGCATGGGTCCCTATCGGGTCCCCTGCTTGTTATACAGCAATGACGATTATTAAAAATTACAAAAATATCCTTAAATTTGAAGGTCATTGACTTAAAAGTGTGGTCAATAAGACTAGTTTTTTAAAATTAAATGAGTCAAATACTATTTTTTTTTTAAAAAAAGAACCCAATCCGTAACCTCCTCCGGAAGCTGGATCCGGGAAGTTATTTCTATTCTATTCCATGGGTTCTTTAAAAAAAATAGCTTTTGAGCCAGTTAATTTTTAATAACTAGCGTTGTTGATCATATTTTTAAGTCAATGACCTCCAATTTTAAGGGTATTTTGGTCATTTTCCATACATAGACTAGTGTGATGTTAGGATTCTGTATTATAACCAAGGGACCCCTTCTATATAGCACGGGATCCGTACTAAAAAAAATGTATTTTAATCATGAATTGAATATATTTTTTCATTTAACATTATCTATTTCACCTAATTAGTAAGGGTATAATGCCATTTTTTTTTTTAAATTTCTCTCTGAGGGGTAATTTAATCCCTATTCTATTCTATTCTATTCTATTGGACTTTTGAGGTCAATTCAATCCCGTGGGTGGTCCGAGTTTGAATGTTCAGCGGCTGCAAGTGGCTATCCTCGCCGCCTTTTCGCTGGCCAGTTTCGTTACCTGATGAAATTCACGCCCACTTACCTATGGCAGCAGCGTCCGTGCGGATAGCCATCGTCGGCGACGTTGTAATTTCTTTTTTTAACGATTGCACTCTATAATATGAAATTAATCGAACGATTAGGTTTATCAGTTATAGTGTAGAGTGATGGGGATATGGTTGATTGTCTCCTTTTCCGTTTATGCATATCGATTTCTAATATTTGATTTGCGTTTTTGTTTCGCCTGAAGCATGATTTTTGGAGTCTGGAAGTGGACACAAAGGCTCTTCAGATATTGAAGGTTTTGTTTTCCGATCAATTGTTTATTTTCGTGATCAATCTTCAGTTATAATGGTTTCCAACGAGTCCTCGTTTTTTGCTGATTATAATGCCTTTCACTTGGGAGCCCTTTAAGTTCGCTTGGTTAACTAAACAATGTTATAATAGGGTTTTGAGTCTTAGAATTTTGAAATACGATTATCAGGGCGACATAGCAATTGAAATGAAACATTAGAATTTTGTTCTGCTCTTGGTGGAACAAAACTCAGGTCTTTGAATTTCATATTTAATCAGGGCTTTGAGTTACAAGAAGGTTTGGAGTTCAACTCAATTTGAATCATTTTTCCTTGTTTTGTTGATGTTTCATTACATTTTGGATCTTTGAATTCTAAGGGATAGTTCAAGAAACGAAATATATAATGTTCACAACTGCTTTTCCCATCTTCCTGTTTCTATGCATATATGGGTTCTCATTCTATTTATCTTTGGGTTTTATGTATTTCCATGTAGTTGGGTTCCCCTACTGTTATATTTCACCGCTAAGATTTCATTTCATACATGTGCTAGTGCATTATTAACCTTATTTTCTATTATACGGCTTCTGCATAATGAGAAAGAGTATAATTTTATCATTGCCGTGTAAATTGGTCTGCCTATAGTTTTTTTATCTGATTATTTATTTTTCTTTGATGCAATCTACTGTGATGGGAAAGGCAGCCAGATTTGGTGCTTTTTACAGGCAGGTTTTCACATGCTTCACTTTCTACATATTTAGTTACAAATCATCACATATTGCACAAATCAGTAACAAATGTTAGACCAATTTGTACAATGTAACAAATCAGTAACATATATGGATCCTCAATAATAGACCTTCTGTATCAATAATTCCGATTTTATTACAGGAACCTGTTTGCATATTTATTTTCTCATTCCTTCATTTACGAAAATCGCATATGATTCTTAGAAGTCATTGGGTCCATTGGCCCCGCCTGTTTGTCGGAGCTTTCTTTTTTTCTTCTCCTTAAGATTTTGGACCGTTCCTCAGGTGATTTTGGCAATGAGAATAGTGTACTGGTTGAAAGAATTTCGAATCTTGATTTTCCAAAGGCAGCTATTTTGGGGAACCATGATGCTTGGAGAACCCAGAAGTTTTCGTCACGGTGAGCCCGGTGATTTTTCATTTTGATTATGACCTCATGTTGGTCCTATTTTGCTCTTATAGGTAATAGGCAAGAAAAGGATCAATTGCTAAAGCGAAAGAATGTTGAAGTTTTAAGCTCATTCACCCTTACCTTTAATGTATTTTGATGTTTCTATGGAATGTGTTTGGGCACAAATTGCTAAACTATCTATGGATCCTTTATCGTGGGTGAAGGAAAATACTACATATCTTCTAAATTGATAATCCTTAGTACTTCGGTTCAAACACAATTTATTTGTTTTGACTTCATTGGCATTTTGATATAGGGAAAAGGATGCGGTTCAACTGCAGCTTGAATAGTAAGTGTCTCTACGGTGATATCGGATTTTGTATATACCTGTAAGTTTCACCAACATTATGTGTTACATGAATTTCTACCACTTTGTTCTTCAGGCATACACATCATCAAGCACTTTATCTTACCTAATCGTATCTCGACTCTTGGAGTTAACAAAGTCCTATTTTGCAATGTAGATAGATGATATCCAATCTGAAATAAGAAACATTTAGGGCATCTCTGAGTTATATTTAAAAAGTTTTGAACTCTCTCTTTAATATGTTAGCATTTTCCTAATGGAAACTATGTTCCGTCAACAAGAAAAGATAAATCAATGGAACAAGATTATGAGAACCTTCAGTGGGAAATACTAAGCATGTATGAATTATGATCTTGGATCGGAAAACTAAGTTGACAGTGTGTATGTAGTCTTGAAAGAAACATCAACATGTTGTTGGATATATTGTGAGCAGTAAAGGAGGTATTAATAGTTTTATGTTGTGATTAATGATAGTTTAAGTCTTTCACTAAATTTTTCTAACTAGTTTTTTACTTTTATTAGCCTATTTTATCTCTATACTAAAGCTGTTAGAAAAGAAAGATAGATGCAGGATCAAGCTGAAATTTATCAGATTATATTTGATTTACTTATTCCCAGAATGTATCCTCATTTTTTGCCTAATTCCGACCGATCCCCTCTGAGATCTGGTCGGAAGGGAGCAGGGGGACCCGGGCACGGGGAAATAGTAAGCGCCCCTGCAAGGTGGTTTCATTAGATACAACATAAGTTAATGTGAGAATAGAAGCAAAATTAAAGAGTCACTTAGATTACTAAGTTTCATGTATTGTTAATTGGGCTGAAACGTGTATACCAAAATTGGGAAGGCAACAGAGATAGACGGTTTTAGCTTAATATTTAAATTAATTGCGTAGATTTGCAGCACGGTCTTTGTGTCTTTGTACTCTGGTTTAAGCATCAAATAAGGCGACTTGGTCGAAGGATTTGAAGTGATGTCATTGTCCTATTATTGTCTGAAAATTGAGGTACAACATCATGCAGAGATTAATTTGATGGAAAGAGATTATGAAACATTTTTCATTCTTATTAGAAGTAGATATCTATGTTAAACAAGGAATTGACGATATTTGTAATTCTCCGGAAAGATTGTGAAATTTCTTCAATCATAGATTTATTAACAACCGTAATAGGTATCATGTCTTCCTATTCAAGATGTCACGTGCCTAATTTCTGTAATTTATCTCCTAATAAAGTCTGAAATTTGTTCTTTTATCTCTACATTAAAAGCCCTCAAAAATCAAGTTCTTTGTCCCAAGACATTGTAATAAACATCATTAATAAATTGATGGATTTCTAGCCTTGGCGATGAGCATGTTGGTTATCGAAGGATTGATTACAATGATTTGAAGCTGAGCGTTGTTGGTGGGAGACCTTTCTCTTGCGGCGGTGAACATTTGTTTCGAAAAAAGCTTCTGAAAGCCAGGTTGGTTATTGTTTGAGCTATCCATTTTTTTATTTCACATATGATCTTCACATAGATGTATTATGTTCGAGTGTAAAACTATGATTGTTGATATTATAAGAAAGAGCGAAAAAAGATAAAGATTAACCATTGATAGATAGATAGCTGCAGTAGAGTTTCAGGCTCTTGTCTTAAATCCATTAAAAGCATTGTTTTGTCGTTAACCAACCGTATTACATCCACAAAGATAACTTGTTTGACATTAAAAAAGCTAGCAACGGGTCACTTAAACGTTACTAACCTTTTGTTTTGTGCATTACAAGCACGCTTATTATCACTATGGTGGTTTTGTTTTGGCAGATATGGCATTGATGATATGAATGGAAGTGCAAAAAGGATTTACCAATCTGCTTTAGGAACTCCCCAAGACCATTCAATCATATTTCTTGCCCACAATGGTCCTACTGGTAATGCACTTTATTTCTGCAAATACGTTTTTTGCAAGAAATCTCACATCAAGTCCAACTATTGTTTGATCGCAGGCTTAGGTTCGTCTATGGATGACATCTGTGGAAGGGATTGGATTCCTGGGGAAGGCGGTGACCATGGCGATCCTGGTAACTAACTATATATTATGTTATCTTATATCAGATGGATATCATCAGTATTCATTAAGCATAAGCAGATGCATAAACATTTCTATTCGATTACTGTGGCAACACAACACAACACAGACCTAAGACAAGCCATAGCGCAAGTGAAAGAGACCACGAATCTACGCATCTCACTGGTAGTGTTTGGGCACATGCATAAAAGCCTGGCGTATGGGAATGGCCTTCGTAAGATGATAGTGGTGAATGATGATGATGGTGGTGGTGGTACTGTGTATCTCAATGGGGCGATTGTTCCTAGGATTCGTCTATGCAATAAAACCATGGATGGCGACGAACAAGAAAGCAGCTGTAGTAGTGATAGTACGACTTTGCGAGCCTTTACTGTCGTGGATATTAAGGATGGCGAATTGGAGAGAGTTGCAGAGACATGGGTTTCAGTTTCTGGAGATAAGGTGAGTATTGACAGTGAAGGGCTAATGTTCTTCAACAAGGCTGCTCAAATTTAGGAATAATGAATGAATGATAATAGTGTTTGTCTGTTTAATTTTTGTCTACTGGAAAACTGTGTACAAAAAATCTAACTAACATTTGTGCAGGGACATAAAAATGATATACATATTCAAAATATAAGTAATTGCAAAATCATATATTGGGGGAAAATGATTTAGATGTATGTAGCTTTACTTGGCAGAACAAAACAAATGAAAAGCACAATTTGTAAATATTATGTGATCAAAAAAGATAAGGCAGTGCAAAATTTTTCATATGGTCTGATAGTTTATACATACTTGTATTTCCCGCACACTCGATGCGTGTACTTAAAATATAAACAAAATATAAAATTATATTTATAGTATGCAGTTATAATATTAATTTTAATTGCAAAATATTTTTTATAAATCAAAAATATGATTTTTGGGGTATAATTGGAATAAATTTGAAGATTAAGGATAAAATGGTAATTAGTAATGTCATACCAAATCAATTTGATGATAGTTATAAATAAGAGAGAATGTATAGATAAATGAATTAATAAGTTAAATACCGTCCAATTAACCATGATTGACGGTCCAGATTTCAATTAAATTTGTCACACCACTAAAGCACTCACCAATTATATAAAGCTATAGATAAGAAGATATTTGATGGGCTGTCAATTGTCTTTATTTCTGGATAAAGTAAAAATAAAAAGGAAAGTCCAATAGAACAGGAAAATAGAAGTGAATTAATTTTAGAATCTGAGGTGAAACATCAGATTTAATCATGCAAAACAACTGACCAAGTAGAAAGAACTAAACACCAAGAAGTTACATTTAAATACGTTGTCGTTATTGCCTCGTTATTTCAGTGCTTCGAGTTATTGCAATTCGTCCCGAAGATAAAACGACTTCAGAATGTTGTATCGCTGCACCACGAAATAAAACTATCGGCGAATCTATTGAAGACTCGGGATTTTCTTGCACTTCTTAATAACTAGAATGATTATGTTTTAATCACTAAATGCTTGGATGCTCAATGAATGATTTTTTTCAATATGGAGAACCTATTTATAGAAGTAGGAAAAAACACTAAGGGTCATGAAGTTGAAAACGTACATTTTCACTTAGGATTAAACCATGCATCTTTTCAAATGCTATTTTTTCATATTAATATCCATTTACCAATTCATTTAATCTAACATTTATTTTGTTGATTATGGTGTGGTGATAGTGTTCTTGTGATGAATTCTGTGTCTTTGTACATATATAATTTTATGATAATCAACAATGATCATGATTCATAAGTTGCACTAGTATTTTTACATACACTAAATGCGTATGCAATGAAAAAATATATAATATTTTATATTTTAGAAGTTTCTTAAATTAAAATACTTAATTGCTAAAATTTTAATTGAAGGGTAAAATTGGAATAAAGTTACAATTGAAGGGTAAAAATGGAATAAAGTTACAATTGAAGTATAAAATTGTAAAAAAAAATGACATACCAAATTAATTGAACGGTTACTCTAGGTGCTGAACAATTATATATAGTATAGATAATTTATTGGAAGTTATGTATGCTATGGGTAATTGGTGTGACCAATATAGGATCAATAATGATCGATGCTTACCTTCCACGATCTTGGTTAGTAGAATATTGGAGGGTCCATTGGTCAATCTATTTTATTCTATACACTCTGTCACCATAAAAATAGTTAAATTTCATCTGTCAATTTTGATATATTTAAATTAAATAATAAAATATTATAAAAAAGAAAACTACACACCCATGCCAAAACCGAACATGTTAATGTTGTGCAGTCTACGGTTTACCATCAATTTTTTTTTATTTTTATTTTTTACTTTGGACTGATAATAGGGACAATTAGGGACCAAATCGAACAATTGGACACCCCCTATCTATACTTTATATAATTGGAGAACAATTCATAGTAACTGATATCAAATTAATTTTGTATGACAATGTTAATTACTGTTTTATCCTTGATTTTCAAATTTCTTTTAATTATATAAAAAAAATCAAATTTTAATTTATAAAAAGTAAATTTACAATTAAAATAAATATTATAACTTCAATTTATAAAAATTACATAATATATTAATTAATGTTATATATTTATATATTAGAGCACACACAAGTCTGCTAAAATAATAGTTATAAATATCTTACTTTTAATTACTCTTTAATCTTTGAAAAAAAAAAAACTCCACTAAGAGGGAAAGAATATACGTAAACTACACGTTAATTATATTAATTAAATAAAATTATATAGTAGCCGAACAGTCCATAATTCTATTTAGCATATATAGTTTTGCAATAATAAATAAATTAAATGTAATGTATAAGATAAGATTTACATTTTTTTTACTCGGAGCACAATTCTCGGCGTTAAGGAGACGAGCGTTACAAATTTTATGTTCTTTCCACATGAGCCTTTTTAAGTGTCTAATTCTTATCCAATAAAAAAATAATAAGGTAAATAGCATATAACTCACTTGTGGTTTGAAAAATATTCATCAAACTCCTATGGTTCGTAAATAGCGCAAAATCCACTCCTTATCATTTTCACCCCATAATACAGTGCTAAATTTAAACATCGGAGATTATGTGCTAAGCTTTAAAGAACACGAGGGAGTTTTGTGCAATAAAAAAAACATAGAGTAGTTCTATGCCATTCAATATAACCACATGGGAGTATTACATAAGACCATCTCCAACCAAAAAACTCATTTTTAAACTCAAACTCATTCTCAAACTCAAAATGCAGTAATTCTTCTCCAACCATTAAACTCATTCTCAAACTAAAAAATATATCAACTTTTACAAGTTTTCAATACTATCCACATAGTTTACAACTTTACAGATTTAATCACGATATTATTTTAAATTCGATGAGAAAATATTAAATGAAATTAATACTAAAATATTTATTTGTACCAATTTAATAATAAAATTTTTATTTTAATAGTAACATTAAATTTTGTGAGAAGATATTTAATAAAATTCTAGAATCGTGATCAAATAAATTTAACTATTGACAATTTTATAATCATAATTATTAATAAATAAGCATAAAATTTCCTTTTTTTATATTTTTATTTATTTTTTATTTTTGTGTATGGGTGATTTAATAATTAAAACAAACTAGTATTTTCCGCGCACTCGATGCGTGTGCTTAAAATATAAAATTATTTTTATAATTATAATATTAATTTATTGACAATGTTATACCAAATCAATTAGAATTTGCCACACCGTTAAAGCCCTCACCAATTATATAAAGGTATAGATAATAGAACCTTAATAATAATGTTCAAATCTCAAACTCATATTATGAGTTCAAACACAAAATTGAGTCTGAATTAGGAGAGAGAAGATCGTAAACTCATTTTGAGTATTTCTTACCTCATATTTCAGTACGATTGGAGTTGCTCTAATTTAACCAAAAAAAAAAAAAGAAAACTGCAAAAACTGAGTTTCCAGGAAACTTCCGACAAAAGCACGAAAAGGTGGTTCGAAATTACGTGAGAACATCGTAGGAAACTTCCTTCTCCCATTAGCCATTTAATTGCTATATAATGCAAATAGATAGATCAACGTTTCTTCCAAGGAATATAATCCCAAATTATTTTCTATCACTAAATAATTATAATAATATCAATGGCTGGTATGCTCCCAGGCGTCGAAGCTGCAAGAAGAAGAAGATTTCACAATCAGAGCATTCAAATCTTAAGCCCAACAGAAAAAACTGCCATTCGACCTAATTATTCCTTCTCCTTATACGCAACAAAGCATGACTTGCGAATCAACGACGACTCTCCTCCTCCTCCTACGGTATGGTAACCTTTCTTGTTTTTTTTTTTTTTTTTCTGTTATTTTTGTTTTTGTTTTTCTCTGATTGTATGGAGTTTGATCTTGCTTTTATATGTGTTATTACACAGCAGTTGAAGCCTTTCATAGTTAGACATGAGAAAGAGGACAAAAAGCTTGACAAAGTGGCAAGAGAAGCTAAGCTAAGGCTGGATCTCAAATTGAAACGAATCAGATCAAAGCTGACAGTTTGATACTATTTTAGCACATATCTCCAATTACATAATAATAATAATAATTATAATATTATAAGAATCGTTGAGAAATTTCAATTTATTTTTGATTCTTTTGAGAGTTTCTATGTAACCATCCAAGTGAGGATTTTGTAAATTATCACAGCCCACAAATCGAAATAGACTTTAATTTTCCATCGCAATTTTTTATTATTCTCTCGCACTACTGAATGCAGAAACCTTCTACGAATTATGATTAGGTTTTCAATGGGGTATGGATTCCCCGTACTCCGCCGCGGGGATCTGCCCCAAACAAGACGACAATTTCCGATTTTCTATCAATGCGGTGCAGGAATGAGGTCTAAACTCCCTGCGTCGTTCTCCGCAAGATCCTATGTTATTAAATTATTGAAATACCCGATGTTAAATAAAAAAATACTGTTGTGTCGTTTCCCCGTGGGGATCCGATGTTATTAAATTATTTAAATATCCAAAGTTAAATAAAAATACTATTCAAAATACTATATATATATATATATATAGCATAAGACTATTATTTTTGTAGTTCTATTTGTTTGGGAGAATTGCAAGGGTGATATGATATCTTTAGGACAAAGTTTCGAAAATGAATAAAATTTAGAACACATAAATTAAATTTTGCAATTTTAGGACAATCAGTTTCAATAATAAAATTTAAAATTGAAGCAATTTAAATAATGTAAGTTTCAAAATTCTGGGATTAATTGTCCAAAAGTCTTCAGAAACTTATTAAGTAAAATTACAGCCTTTAATTTAAGTGTCCTCAAATAGTTTCAATTTTGAAAATTATTGTACTAAAGTTGTAGCCATTTAATTTAAGTGTACTTATAAAGTCACCACATCTAATATACATGACAAAAAAATAATAATTAAGCATATATCATAATATAATTCTCGTGGGGGCTCGAATCCGAGTCGAGAAGAGGGACAATTTCGTCCATGTTTACTTTGCGGCAACAGAATGTCGATTAGACCCTGCCCAATTGACATCCATATTTATGACCCATTAGTGGCTATTGTAACAATGGAGTCATATACATTTTTTTTTAACAAGTGATATCTAATAGTAATTTGAATTAACTAAACAAACTAAATTGTGCAAAAAAATCGGTTGCGTTATTTAAGAAAATTGGCATTTTGATTTATTTTGTTCAGCTCAGTTATGATTCTCAAATTTTTTAAAACATTGACCAAAAGAACCAATATTTTATTGAAGAATATGCACTTAAATACCTAAATGCATAAAAAAAAATCGTTTTTGTCCCTTGTCAGATTTATTTTATAAGTAGGTACCAATGGAATAAAGTTTTTACTCATAGGTAAATGTTTGATTGAAAAGATGAATTTACCCCTTTATTATTATTATTATTTTTTTTGTCTTAATCGTTCTCTTCTTCATCAAATCAATTTGTCTCTCCGAAAAATTGAACCCACCATAAAACTACCATCTATGTGAGCTTAGTTTCTTCTTCGAAACAAATTGTATCGCCAGAAAATACCAAAAATACCGCTCTAACGCTAACGTCCTCCTCCTTGTTCCGGCAATTTTGGATTTTTGTTCCGAAAGCGAATGTTTGGGGATAAATTTTCCTGGCTATAGTTATTCGCAAAAAACAGGATTCATTTACATGCATATACAGAAAAAGAATTTTTGTCAAATTTAAATCATTTACTGTCCAACTTGATCTCCCACAATTACATTTACTAAAATTTGGTGACTAATTAGCTTTGCTAGTGTGGAATGCCAAAAAAACAACTTTCAACCATCTTCTTATAAATATACAAACATATCAAAAAATTAATTACTACAACACGTCCAATGATACATGAAAAAATTAAAACTGGTATTGCATTTAAATTATAAACAAAAATTAGGGATTTTTCCAAAAACAGATCTCGCACACATATACATGCTAAAATTCGAAAGAACCCGGACAAAAACAACCCACGAATGTGAAATATTGGAGATGGATGAGCTTTTAGGCTCGAAATGAAGAAAGTGCAAATATTTGCAATACCTGTTTTAATTTTATTATATACCATTGGACGTTTTTTTAAAGTACTTAATTTTTTAATATGTAGTACATTTATCTGCATATACTTGAAAGTTATTTTAGGCATCCCGCAATAATAAAGCAAGCTAATTGGCATCAGATTTTAGCATATATAAGTGTGAGAGATCTGTTTTTGGTAATAAATAAGCTTAATTTGACGGAAATTCTAATTTTTGTATATTGTTATGCTGTACCAATTTTAATTTTATTGTATACCATTGAACGTGATGTTATAGTATTTAATTTTAATATATGGTACATTTATAAGAAGATGGTTGAAAGTTATTTTTTGGCATTCCACATAAGTAAAGCTAACTAGGCGCCAAATTTTAGCATATGTATTTGTGGGAGAACTGTTTTTGTCGTAAGTGAGATTAATTTGACGAAATCCTAATTTTTGTATATGAATGTTATACAGTACCAGATAGCGGCCAAAAAGCATAAGCCAGAAAACACAATATGAAAATATCTTTTTTTTGACAGATTTTATTTTATTTGCAGAGTTTCACAAACAAGATTAAGTGTTGTTTCGATGCATGATTGTTTTGAGATTTCAGGTAGTTGACAATTAGATTCGATTGTTGTAATTCTTTGTGACGATTAGAGTCGATTATTGTACAATCACATTAATATCATTAATATCATGATGCATTTATGGTGATCATTAGATTGTTGAATTGTTATGCTAATTTGATTTATGATATGGTTGGTAATTATTTCATTTTAAAAAATAGTAACACAATATATCTACAAAAGGTACTACAATCACTCTAAAATAATACTATAATATATGTACATTAGATACTGAAACCACAATAAAACAGTACTAGAAATGTAATTAAAAAGGTATTTAATACGTGTCTCGACTTCGACTAACGTTTCAGAAGAAGTTCAAACGAGATTTTGCCACCGACCAGACTGACAACTGAGGATCCAACATTGTTTGTGTCCTCTTTAAAAATAGGTCATCGTTAGTTTGAGGCTAAGACGAAAACCGAGTGGCAGGGATCAGTCTAGACGCGAGCTGATTGTAAAGGCACGAAATAGGAAAGTTGAGAAAAATTAAGTCTCGGATTTGCGACATATGCAAAATTGCAGATCTCGTCGATGACGTTACGACTTCGAATGTTTTCCTTTAAATCTATTGATTTTCAGTTTCGAAAAAGACATACTAATTTTAAAGATATTCATGTGAACATATTGATCCATAAAACTCAATTTAGTCACAGGTCTGCTAAAACACAAACTGTAAATGTGTTCCACTACCAAATCGTCTTCCGAATGCATTCTTGTTCGAATGAGATCATACTATATATAAATAAATATTATTCCAACATAAATCGCCATTAACGATAGATTCGATCACCTCTCATATAACTACGATTTAGGCAAATCGGATCAAAGGCAAAAACTCACGAAAAAAAAATTGTAAAAGAAGTTGCATGCATGCATGCACGCGACAAATATAGCACGAATTCGAAAGGCAGCCCTTTGACATGATCCATTGCATACATGTTAACCTAGCTGAAAACAACATTTAGTTAAATGCATTGAAGCAAAACACTTACTTTTAGATAAGAAAATAACACATTATTGATCATCGTCTTTAACTATATGAAACCCTAATCAGCTGTTGTCATCCCCCCAAAGTCATATTCACACGACGGAGGTGTTGGTGGTGAACTATTCTCGTCGCCTTGTTCGCCGACAGCTCTGCAATGAGTCTTCAACATGGGAGGAAAAGCGGGGTTGATGGGCAACATCTTGGCCCAACAATCATCATCGATCTTCATTAGGGCTTCGCAACAAGCCGGCCCCAATATCTTAGGGTTGAGCTTCAAAATCGATTGGACAAACTCTTTAGCGCAGCCGTCGATGTCTAAAACCGTCTTCAAGCACTGTTTAAGAGGCGGGAGCCCAAATACGTCGGCGAGCAAGTCAGCGTTTGTTGGAGGGGCGAATGTTACGACGACTAATAAGGAAATTCGAGCAATGGATATGATTCGCTTAGTTGGAGACATTTTAGAAAGGATCTATGAGAATGAAATATATGCATGGTTTGAATAGGGTTGCTGAGTTTTGAAACTGAAGTTGATTTCTTGAAGAAGTGCTTTCGTTAGAGTTTATGAATTAATGTGCAATAACTGATGTTAGGAGAAGGGCAATCAATACACTTGAATGGTCTATTAATGCGAGGTTTGGCTTGAATTGATGCTGCTTTTATTTTTTCTAAAGGAGATGTATTATTTTATAAAAAAAAAATTAAAATGATTAAGTAGTTCAATTAAGGGATGTTAAGTGTTTAAATCCATGTGAGATTGGTAGGAATGTGCATCGGCTATCTGTAAAACTAAAGAAAAGAAGTCTAAGATGATCAAATGTTTGTTTTGGACAAATTTCTGAAAGTCTTAATTTTCAAAATTAGGAATTAAGTGTTTCAATGACTGAAAAATAATTTGTTGATTATATGATATTTGAACTTTGTGCTTTTTTTCCATCTCCCATATGGCAGTGGAGTGATTTTTGTTTAACTATCGGAAAATTATGGTGAAATTACCTTTATACCCTTATTAGATAAATAATTTCAGAACTAATGATTAGAACTTAGTAATATCTATACACGAGTAACTTGGTAGCATCTGGGATCGAGACGTATCTAACACAAAACCTACTCAACTAACTGAATTAAAGGACTTTTAAATATTTCTCATATATATATATAAATATATATATATTCCTACAATTTATTGTTTAAAATGACGCCAGCCCAAAACTAACGAATTCTTAGGTTAGACAAATAAGATGAACAAATAATGCAACACAGAGATTGAACATAACATGTCAAACATAAAACTCATGTACTATGTGTTGTATATTTTAGTGTAATTAGGAAATAAAACATATACAAGTTAGGAGATGCGGAGTGTACGCTCGTTGATCGTTTTATGTCGGAACCCTAATATCATGTGGGGGTCAAGGGGGCAGCGCCCCTCACCACTCGAAAATCCTAAAATACCCGAAAAGGCATCACCACCCAAAGGGGTATCACCACCTGAAAAGATGTGTCTATGTCAAAGGACACCATCTTTAAGAGACATGCATGCTTATGAATGGTCATATTTTGGGTTATAAATAGGCCTCGAGACATTCAACACAAACACACAGAATTCATACAAAACAACAATTTTCTCTAGTTTTATCCCGTGACAGATTTGGTGTAACTCAAGCAAAGAGTCCAAATATTGTCTTTGGAAAGTGAATTCCAAATACACGATTCTAGAGAATATTCGGCCATACAAATCAAAACTCTAGTTTTGCTAACACTATGCAGAATACATTATACATATATTATGCTATACATATAGTTTATATAAGTTACAAAACACAATGCATGGATCATATTGGCCAAGTGATAGGTATGGATTGCTCGAGAATTACAAAAATTCTTATTTTCAAATGGTAAATCTCGAAGACATGTGTTGGCGCCAAATTGTTCCGAGGAAAATATTTAATTTTTTCCTGATAAAATCCCGCGGAGAAAGGTTATTGCCACAACTTTTAGAGGAAAACTACCGGGTAAATCACGCCGACAAAATTTGGTGTGAAATTGTTCAGAGGAAATTTCCTGATAAACCAAAGGAGAAAGGTTGGTATAGAAGTTCGGAAAAAAACTTCTTATTTTTTCAGGTAAATCCCAAGGATAAATGCCGGTGCAGAATTTTCGAAACAAACTACCAGGTAAACCCCAAAAGAAAGTTCAGTGCATGATATTTTTAGAAAGGTTTGAGCGAATTTTTTCGGAGAAAAATTAACGGGTAAACCTCCGGGAGAAAAGTTGCGCGAAATTGTTTGGAGGTTAATTCTTATTTTTACTAGGCATATTTGAATGAGAAAGGTTGGTGAGAAATTGTTCTGATGAAATTTATTATTTGACTAGGTAAATCTCGAGGAGAAAGGTTGGTGAGAAATTGTTCGAAAGAGAAAATTATCGAATAAACTCCGACGAGAAAATTTGGTGAAAATTGTTTGGAAGAAATTACCAGGTAAACCCAATGAGAAAGCTTGATGCTAAATTGTTCAAAGGAAAATTATCGGTTAAACCGCAAGAGAAAAAGGTTGGTACGAAATTGTTCGGAGGAAAATTCACATTCTTACCAGGTAAACCAACCATATGGAGAAAAGTAGGTGTGGAATTGATCATATGGAAAGTACTGAATAAATTCCATGTAAAAAAGTTGAAGTTGGTGTAAAATTGTTCGGAGGAAATTATTGTTTTTACTCAGTAAATCTAAAGGAGAATGGTTGACGTGAAATTTCGAAAAAGGAAAACTACATGTAAACCATGCAGAGAAATATTGGTACAAAATTTTCGGATGGAAATTCTTATTTTTACCCGGTGAATCCGGACGAGAAAGGTTGGTGCGAAACTGTTTGAAGAAACATTTTCATAGTTGTCGGATAATTCCTTTGGAGAAAGGTCATCGCGAAATTTTTTGGAGGAGTGAAAAGGTTGATGATAAATTTTTTCAGAAGAATATTTTTATATTCACCGGGTAAATACCTAGGAGAAAAGTTGGTGCGAAATTGTTCGAAAAGAAATTCCGATAAAATACCGAGGAGAGACGTTGTAAATTGGAAGAAATGACGAGGTAAACCTTGAGGAAGAATTCTAGTGCGTAATTTTTCAGACGAAAACTAACCACGGGGAAAGAGGTCGGTGCAAAACTGTTTAGCGAAAAATATTATTTTAACTCGGTAAATCTCGAGGGAAAGGTTGGTGAAAATTGTTGAGAAAAAATTATTAAGTAAACCATGAAGAGAAAGGTTGGTACGAAAATTTATAAAGAAAAATTACCAGATTGACTATGAGGAAAAATGTTGGTACATAATATTAGAGGAAAAATCATATTTGTACTACCTACCATGAGAAGAAAGGTTGGTATGAAATAGTTCGTATGGTAAGGTCAATGAAAATAATTAGGAGGAAAATTATTATATTTACTCCATAAATCCCGGGAGAAACCGAGCCTTACTGACAGTGAGAGATATGTGGTTGTGCACGTATGTGTAAAACATCAAGGCTGAGAAATTAGACGACAAATCTATTAATCATTGATTCATTGGCTATGCCGAGGACACTCTTCTAAGACACTACTCTACTGTTGAGTACATACAAAATCTGAAGTTGACATTCGGTCTTACTGACAGTGAGAGATATGTGGTTGTGCACGTATGTGTAAAACATCAAGGCTGAGAAATTAGACGACAAATCTATTAATCATTGATTCATTGGCTATGCCGAGGACACTCTTCTAAGACACTACTCTACTGTTGAGTATATACAAAATCTGAAGTTGACATTCGGTCTTACTGACAGTGAGAGATATGTGGTTGTGCACGTATGTGTAAAACATCAAGGCTGAGAAATTAGACGACAAATCTATTAATCATTGATTCATTGGCTATGCCGAGGACACTCTTCTAAGACACTACTCTACTGTTGAGTATATACAAAATCTGAAGTTGACATTCGGTCTTACTGACAGTGAGAGATATGTGGTTGTGCACGTATGTGTAAAACATCAAGGCTGAGAAATTAGACGACAAATCTATTAATCATTGATTCATTGGCTATGCCGAGGACACTCTTCTAAGACACTACTCTACTGTTGAGTACATACAAAATCTGAAGTTGACATTCGGTCTTACTGACAGTGAGAGATATGTGGTTGTGCACGTATGTGTAAAACATCAAGGCTGAGAAATTAGACGACAAATCTATTAATCATTGATTCATTGGCTATGCCGAGGACACTCTTCTAAGACACTACTCTACTGTTGAGTATATACAAAATCTGAAGTTGATATTCGGTCTTACTGACAGTGAGAGATATGTGGTTGTGCACGTATGTGTAAAACATCAAGGCTGAGAAATTAGACGACAAATCTATTAATCATTGATTCATTGGCTATGCCGAGGACACTCTTCTAAGACACTACTCTACTGTTGAGTACATACAAAATCTGAAGTTGACATTCGGTCTTACTGACAGTGAGAGATATGTGGTTGTGCACGTATGTGTAAAACATCAAGGCTGAGAAATTAGACGACAAATCTATTAATCATTGATTCATTGGCTATGCCGATGACACTCTTCTAAGACACTACTCTACTGTTGAGTATATACAAAATCTGAAGTTGACATTCGGTCTTACTGACAGTGAGAGATATGTGGTTGTGCACGTATGTGTAAAACATCAAGGCTGAGAAATTAGACGACAAATCTATTAATCATTGATTCATTGGCTATGTCGAGGACACTCTTCTAAGACACTACTCTACTGTTGAGTATATACAAAATCTGAAGTTGACATTCGGTCTTACTGACAGTGAGAGATATGTGGTTGTGCACGTATGTGTAAAACATCAAGGCTGAGAAATTAGACGACAAATCTATTAATCATTGATTCATTGGCTATGCCGAGGACACTCTTCTAAGACACTACTCTACTGTTGAGTACATACAAAATCTGAAGTTGACATTCGGTCATTCACGTCCGATTATAAGTTCGAATCCATATATCCGTCAACTTCTAATCCTGGACCACCATAGATAAATATCATATTCTTTGTTATTCGCAAACTACTTTAGGATATTCTTGACTACTAATCAATATCATTTCAACACATAACTCTTGTACATCCAAGTGTTAGGGAAAGCCCTTTCAGTCAGTTCCATGGCCGGGGCACCAGTGTTGAGGATAGCGAGCCTAAAACTCGCCGGAGTCTCGTCGGAGGTGGCAGCAAGGTGGCCAGTTGAAGCCTTGAAGCTGAAGATTAAAAGCTGTGAATAACATGTGACGAGTTTTGGAGGGTTCGATCTTACGGATTGTGATCCGACGGTTGAAATTTAATGCACATGGATCATCACACACATCTTGTGAGCTCAGGAAGGATCTAGATTGGCCCAATGCACGTGAGGAAACATGCATATGGCGCCAATGAAGTCACACATACGGTGACTCAATTCTATAAGTACCATATACTTTGGTTTCGACCTCAAGTTCTTTAAGACCCAATGGCACATCTGAGGCATAATTTCATCAGCATTGTCGTTGAGCGTTGCATACTCGGCCGCAACAGTGGGCCAACATTCATAGGCAATGACCTAAAGTAAACAAAAAAAAAATACAAGTGTTAGGTACATCAGTTAAGGAAAAAGAAAAGGTTGATTTTCTGCGATCAAACAGCGAATGTAACATTATCCAAGCATACTTCAATTTTCTACCATCGATCTAGAGCCGAAAATTACTATTGATGTCTTTATCAAAGATCGATATGCTTTCTCGTACACAACTCTTCCCAAGGGAACTTGTTGAAGATATCAAAATCGTCAACTAAAGTAAGCCAATAAGTTATAACTTGACTCATCTTCCTTCTACGGACGGGTCCCAATACTCCACAAGCAAAATGTAAAGCTGTCAACTTTAATTTCTCCAAATTCACCTACATACATTTTTGGAACGAAAGACCTAAGGTCATGGCCGGTTAACCTTTTTACCTTAGGTCGGCTAATTCAAACGTAAGGAGAAAGTTTAGGTTTTTCGACCACATGAGAACAGTCGATTACATAAACGAGGGCGCTGGTAATCCGACCGAAAGTTTTGGAACGAAAGACAAAAGGTCGTGACAGTTACCTTAGGTCGGTCAATCGAGGCATACGAAGAAAAGTTCAGGTCGTTTATCATTAACGTTAGATCGGTAATTTCAAACGACGTAGAATCTGTGGGTCGACATCAGACCATCATTTTCCAGACACAAAAATGTGCATGGAAGCACAAAACACCAAAAAATCCTAAGGAGAATACACATTTACATTAATAGTCCGTTTTATACATTTATGTCTTCATCGTTGATATTCACCTCCTCCATAGGTAAGCTTCCTTGCTTTCAGTTGGCTTGGGCGCTCTCTTTCTCTTCATACCAGTTATTTTCGCCATCTCCTTTACGGTAAGTTTAAAAAAAATGCTCGAAGTTGAGTTGTGTGTTTTCGAGTATGTTGTCAAGTCGGGAATTTGATCTTTACGAACAGTAAAAGTGATTGTGGGTGATTTGTATCTTAAACGTTTCCAAATCATGTTTTCATTCACTCTTAATTCTTTTAGTCCGCGATCCCTTTTACTTCATTTTCCCACAATTTTATCATGAACTAATTATTAATGTGATGTTTTAAATAATAATATTAGTTAAATTTATTCATGATTTGGAAGTATCGCATTAAATGATTATAAGATGAGTTGTGTAATTGAAAAGATTGTATTTAGTGTGAGATGTATAATAAATTATATTTAATGTAATTAGTTGTAATAATGAATTTTTAATAGTATAAATAGGTAATTAAAAAGAGATGTATTGTAAAACACACCTAAGATTTGACATACTTTATCTCTCTCTAATCTCTATATTATCATAATTATAATAAATCTCTCTAATCTCTATATTATCATAATTATAATAAAATAATCTTAATGTGATATTAATCAGAATTAATATTTTTATAACAAATTTCTCTATTTTAGGCGAGGTGTAATATTAAAACTGAATGAGTTCAAAAAATATCTACAACCATACAATTTTCATCGTTTAAACAACCTTAAAAACAGAGTTCATACAATTTTCATATTTCAGTATTTATTTATCTATATTTTCATACAATTTACAGGAGAAAAACTATGAACTGTTTCTCTCATTCCTCTCTCGGGATCCATCTGCTCCACCATAATCTCTTCCTTCGACCCGTCAGTTCATCGACGCTCTCATTTATCGTCTTGATAATCTTCCGCTGCAGCCGAAGAGCCGATGCCAGAGCATTCCTTTGCGGGCTCGACTTTTGCTTCGGTTTCTCAATTTCCTGTCCCAAAAAATATCTTTTATCGAAATCTTCCAAATAAATATTAAAACGAGAATATCATCAAGAAGTGACTGACTGACCCGAAGTTCTTGAAGCTGAGCTTCAGTGAATCCACCTTCCTTCTCAGTCCCCGACTTGGCCATGAGCTGAATGATCCACTTTGCAGCCTCGCTGTAGTCTTGCTGAGTGGCTCGAAAGATTTGCATCCTCAGATTCTGCATAACCGACAGAGCCAAAAGGCCTTCCCTGTCGAAATAGGGATGAGCCAGAGCTCCTTTGGCGCTGATTCTCTGCCTCGCCTTATACCGAACCATAGATGTTAGAAGCTCCCAACCTATTCCATTATCCAAATCCAACAGTTCGAACCCGCGCCGGACCTCTGGTCCAGCGCGTGGCTCGAAGTTCCGTCTCCATGCGGTTAGGTCGTAGTCCAATTTCTTGAGCTGACGATTGAACTGAATCAGAGCCCCGTCGCTTCTAAGGCCCGGGAATGCCTGACAAATTCGATACATGTTAATGGATAATTAGATATCGAATTACAACATGATGTAGTTTAAAAGTGGATGAAGTGGTTTGAAAGTATCATATGATAAAGACATAGACATAGGCATAACTGATGAATGAATAAACGATGTACTACATACCATCTGTAAGAACATCAGGCCAGCGCTGTAGATGTCGAATCTATCTGGTAGATTCAACTGAAAAAAGATATCAAAAAATGTCAGCAAGTTAGGTATATGCTGAGATTGTATTATCCCACATCGGAAAATTATATCAACTTTAAGTCAGTATAAAGCAAGACCTGCCACAAAACGGGCGATAAAGCTGTCGCGACGGGGGCTGATGGAGCCGAAGGTGTCTGAGTGCTCATAATGTATTGTTCAGGCGCAGCATATCTGCGAAATAATCAACTACTAAGTCAAAATCCTATTAACTGATGACATATATGCATACATACATACATACATACCTAGGATCTAAGAGAAATTCTTTTGGAATGTAATTGATCCCTACTCTAAGATCAGCAGCAGCTCCAAGATCAATAATCTTGAACGTCCTCGAACCTGCTTCTTCAACGCTTAGCCGATCTTATTCGTAAGAAAAAATGAGATCATGGGCTTTTTAGCTATAATTTACCTTGAGAAAAAATAATGTTTTGGGGCTTCATATCTCTATGAACAATCCCAGTTGAGTGCAGACTATCCAATGCAAATAAGACTTGTCTCATGATTGTCTGTATAATTCTGTTTTCCCTCTCTATGCCTTTCGGCAAGTCTTGTACCTTTCCGAGAATCATAGCTTCCACCTTGAGAACACATATACATATATGTACACAATTCAAACCAAAAGGAGTGAAAGAAATAATAAAGACACAGAATTTCATGTTCGAAGAGAGTTGGAAGTACCAACATTGTAAGGGAACTCTTTACTCTGCATCAAGTCGGCCAGCGTGGCTTCGCCGTCGAACTTCCATAGGAGCCAGTATTCGGGTCCTTTCTTTGAAGAATTCTAATCACACAAATAAATAAAGTGGTTTAATAAATTTGATTATGTAATAATTTAGGGTAAAGTTAGCATCACAGTAGAAAGCAACCTCACGGAAACCATAGATGAACTCAGCACAGCTGTTTGAACAAGCTCTTCTCACACGCTCGTTCATCCATATCTCAACTGCTCCATATTCAGTAGCTTTCTTTAACACTATTTCCTCATCCTAATAGAAAGAAATACACTTGTAAGAATCCCAAGATTCAAAGAATAGCCACAATCTGCCAAGTTCAACCTCGTACCTTTGATGAGGATTTTTTAGTTAAAGCAGCCTTATACACTACTCCGAAAGAACCCTCACCCAGCTTCTTCCCCAACACAATATCATCCTGTCACCATTGATAATTCGTAGATTTGAATCATAAAAAGAAAAGGGCAAACAAGAAAAAGAAAAAAAAAACCACATCAAATGATTCTCAAAAACCTTCTTATAAGTAGGCCTAAATATTCTTTCAACAAAGGCAAGAACAAACATGTCAAAGAAACCAGGGGCAACGCCAGGTGTGGCCCAGAGGTAAGAGAGTGTGCCCATAGCTAAAATCACGCCGGGGATGGTAAGCGTTAATCCATTAGATTTCGGCAAAGTGCTTCTGTAGATTATATCTCCACATTCCATGACCGTACAAGGCAACCCAACGCCGACGCCGAGAAAAAGATCGTGTACGAGGTTGAAAACGTCGGCTCCAGCGGCGAAAACTGTTAGATTCTTGGATCTTGAGGTGGGAAACAGCAAGCTTTTTCGATTGCCAAGGGTTTTCAGCTTCTTGCCCGCGAATGAAGAGCCCAGCTTTGCGGATTGAAGTGTCAATCCGTTGAAGCTGATTACTGCAGCCATTCCGCTGGAAGTTGAGTAAAAGACTGATGATTTGGTCCAGAGATTATTCACTAAGACAATGGAATCATCATCTGCTTCTTGCGTGGTTTTTTTCTTCTTGATAGATTTGATTGTTTTTTTAACGTTGTCTTATTGATATTTCACATTTTAATCGGAGTTTTTTTTTTGTCATTTTTTTTTTGTGTGGAGGGAATCGTTTGACATGTATGTGAATGTAATAGAGACCACAAGTGACATGTATGATAACTTAAATCATCATATTTTTCATTTAGGCCTTCGTATAGTCATATTTATGTTGTTCGTTGATATATCTCAGTGGTTAACAACTCGAAGTATTCTCACTCAATCTGCGATGAGCTTTCTTCACAACACTTGGATGTATAGTCAAGAGCCATTGAGGTAGAGATGACAAAATTTTAAAATCATACCCATATACATAAGATTCTATCCATAACTAATTGATATGGGTTAGACTCAATTAAATTTAATGGGTATGAATCCGACTCAGATCAAATTAGATTAAATTATGGACATTAAGTGGGTATATCCATTTATTCATTTTATCGAAATCAAGCCATAATTATTTTACTTCTAACTCTATTCCCTTTCACACATCTCGCCAATCACTCGTTTTTCGCCAATCTCCGACCGTCATCTTCATTTGCCGATCCTAATAGTCATTTTTTTCTTTCTAAATTTTCGTCCACTACAAAAAAAAAAAGTTCATTTAGAGATGGACGAATCCGTCGCAAAACGTTGTTTGTGAAAGAATCTATCCGTTAAAAAACCTCGTCGAAAAAAAAAATCCATATTGCAACTTTTGCGTCAGAAAACCCACGTCGCAAAAATGATTTTGCAACTTTTCTGACGGAATATTCGACGCAATTTTGTGACGATTTTTGGGTCGCAAATATTTTAGACGATTATGCCAATGAAAATTGGCGACGATTTTTGGTCGCAAAATTTTTAGACGATATGCCGATGCAAATTTGCGACGAAAAATCGGTAGTCGCAACGGAAATCTATTGTTTGCGAAGGAAAGCCGGTAGCAAAATTTCCGTCGCGAATTTTTGCAACGGAAAATCATCGTACGGTCCTTCACTATTAGTGAACAATTTTTGTAGGTAATTCTATAACATGTGAACTAGGGATGAAAGACGAGCCGGGCCGGCTCGAGTAAAGCTTGGCTCGAGCTGGAGCTAATCGAGTTCGAGCTCGAGCTCACTCATGAGTGCTCGAAAGCTCGCGAGTCGGCTCGTGAGCTTTTTTTTAATTTTCTTATATTTTTTATATGTTTTTATTATTTTTTATTAAAAACTCGAGCTCGAGTTCGAGCTCTGTTAGCTTTAATCGAGCTCGACGATGAAAAGATCGATGAGCTCGAGCTGAAATGAAAGGCGAGTCCAAGCCCAAAAAATGAGCCGAGTTCGGCTTGAGCTCGGCTCGTTTACACTTCTAATATGAACAATTAAATTTTTTTTTGTATTACATCTTATTTAGAGCTTTAGCGACTAATATATCATCTTCATTGTTTTATGAATTAATGCTACAAAAAGATTATTAACTTATCTAGTTAATGTTCTATTAAAAATTAAATATTCGTTTAATACCTAATTAATATTCGTTTACCCATTAGGTCCAATGAGTTTGGGCCTATACAAATTATTAAGACCCATTAAATATTGAGTAGAGTTCGTGCTCAATTATTTAATTGGATTTTGGTATGAGTCTAGGTGGGTATGTCCGTACCCTACCCATTGTCATCTCTAAATTCAGGTTTGAATCGGAGACCTCAAGGTTGAAAGTTCACATGCTTGACCACCAGATCAATGGCCATGTGAACGGGTCATAGATCTCTTGATGAGTTACTATATATACTTATTTTTTGAGAAAATAATAGATATATCTTCAAATTCTAAAAATTTAACTGCATTTCCATAATTTTCTCTATAGTCCACTTAATATTTCGTAGTTTTAATTATCATCCATAGAACAAGAATAAAATTAAGATTATATGTTACAACTATGTGCCTTGCTTATCCAATTATAACAAAATAACTCTCAACGTACTCCTTGATCATCTCATTGAAATTGCTCAAATCAAAATCGTCGCTATCGACTAGCCTTCCCAAATCTTTCTCCCACTCAAATAATGGCACCCACAACCAACCGAACATCTCCAAGTAGATCTATGCAAATTTTACCAGCATAAATAAAAACACGAGAAGTATGGACGATTTCAGCTTAAGAATGAAGACACAATTTGTTTGTTCGTCTTTTGCAGATGCAAGGTGGAGAAAGCTGCTCTCATGATATTGAGGGAGAAGGCGACCATTTCTTCAGCTAAGGCACCTTCGAGGAAGCCTCCTACCAGGAAGGCGCCGACTAATCCCTCTCCCGCTCTGGAAGAGCAGACTCCTAAGAGGACAAAGATTGGGGTTAGTAAGAGGGTTCCTCAGCCTGTTTCATCATTTGCTGACTGCCGCTTCTCCCTCTGCTCATCCTCCTTTTCTCGATGGTGATATTGAGAAGGATGCTCCGTATAAGGTGGACACCAACTTGTATCCGACCTCAAGGGTGTGGAGTTCTATCAGATGTTTGTTATGGCTCAAACTCAGGTGTTTTGATTGTGCTTCCTTCCCTTTGAACTTCTTCTTCTTCTTCTTCTTCTTCTTCTTCTTCTTCTTCTTCTTCTTCTTCTTCTACATTTGAAGATTGTAACTTGCAGGTCTTCTCATTCTCAGCGAGTATTCAACACTTCCTTGCTCAGCAGAAAGAGTTATAGTTGGTGAAGAGTACCAAGACTACCCTACAGAGTCGCTTAGTCCGTAAGGCTCGTGAGGCCGGCTCAAAGGAAGGAGCTAGCTGCTAAGGAGTTGGAGGTGGCACGTCTTTGCGATGAGATGTCACGGGAGAAGGAGGCCTATGCCTCCTTGAAGCTATACTTTGCCCGAGACTATGCTCCTAAGGCGCAGCTCACCTATGCCGCTTCCCAATGGTTTGATCGTGGATTTGACTGTTGTCTCTCTCAGATTCATGTCGGGGGTGATATTGTAGACGAGCATCATCTCGTCTTCCTAGATCTATCTTAGCCGCCTGGTGATCGCTTTGAGCGTTTCACATCGGAAGTCCCCAAGCAAGTCAGGAGGATTTTTGCCTCCTCCCAATGTCTTTTTCGATGACCGTCTTCCATATTTGAAGGCTTTTACCTCTTGCGAGGGTTCTACCTCTTACGAGGGTTTTAGCCTAAGTTAAGGACTTTGGCATCTCTTGAGGGCTTTTAGCCTAAGTTAAGGGTTTTTGCCTCTTGCGAGGGTTTTTGCCTCCTTCCAATGTCTTATTTGATGGTCGTCTTCTGCATTTGAGGGCTTTTGCCTCCTTCTAAAGACTTCTTTGATAGTCGTCTTCCCTATTTGAGGGATTTTGCCTCTTGCGAGGGCCTTTACGTAAGTTAAGGGCTATTGCCTTTTGCGAGGGCTTTTGCCTCATTCCAATGTCTTCTTTGATGGTCTTCTTCTTCATTTGAGGGCTTTTGCATAAGTTTAAGGGCTTTGACCTCTCTTGAGGGTTTCTGGCGTAAGTTATGGGCTTTTCCCTCTTGCGAGGGTTTTTGCCGCCTTTCAATGTCTTCTTCGATGATCTTCTTGTGTATTTGAGTGCTTTTACCTTTTGCGAGGGCTTTTGCCTCTTATGAGGGCTATTGCCTAAGTCAAGAGCTTTGACATCTCCTGAATTATTTTGGCCTAAGTTGAGGGGTTTTGGCTATTGTGAGGAGTTTTGTCTCCTTTCAATGTATTCTTTGATGGTCGTCTTCTGCATTTGAGTGCTTTTGCCTCTTACGAGGGCTTTTGTCTAAATTAAGGTCTTTGGCCTCCCCTGAGGGCTTTGGCCTAAGTGAAGGGCTTTTGCCTCCTTTCACGAAGTTTCACGATGTGTTTGCTAACCTTGAATTGTGCTACGTTCTCATGACCTCGTACCAATGGAAAATATCTATAATGTTGCAAAACTTCACATCCCAAGAAGGAGAAGAAAAATGACCTAAAAAAATAAATAACTTGTAAGAAATAAAAAAAAGGAGTTCTCCTAGCCATATGTTAAGTTTCCTCGGTCTCCATGATGACCCATGCCCTTCTTTCGGCGCGGGGCATTCTGGAAGATTTCTCTGACGACGTTGGTAAACAGCCTGGTTAGTATTCGAACGACCCAAAGGGTGTTCGACGCTCCTTCTGCGAAGTGCGTCTGTCGGAGGAGATCCATGCGATATGTTATTTATCCTTTGCCTTGAATGGATGACATTGGGTCTTTCCTCCAATCCAAACTTCATCCCAGAGTCAATGATGGTACCAGAAAAAATTCGTCCGCCCTCCGTCGACCTTGCCTCCGTGAACGTCGACAGATTTTCGTGATCGTCGCCCGACCTCTAGGGGTCGTTGCCTGGATTGAGGAAGTTAGGGCGTTTTTCCTCTTGCGTCAGGAGGGTATTTCTCTTTTAAGAGAGGAAAAAATGTGCAGAAAAGTGTTGTGAGCGTTGATGAACGTACCTTGAATGATGAATGGGCAAGGGTATTTATATTGGTCGAGTTGACCTACGTTCCCGATATTTTAGGACACGAAGGATCCGGATGATCTAGGATTCATCCTTCGTTTGAATGTCTTCCTTGCTCCAAAGTCTCTCCTTCTGGTAGACTTTTGAATTCGAAGCTCCTTATTACGAGAATCTCTCCTTTTGAATTTGAGTTTGATCGTCCTACAGGATTTCCCGGATTTGGTTAGGTTGAGTTTGAATCGTCTCAGACTTGGCCTATGCTTGTGGAGGCGCTAGAGCTACCTCGGCCGCCTCGCCCATGTTGGCCGGGTCACTTCCTCTCCTGAGTTGTTTTCGTGATTTTCCAAGATAGGTCGAACATCAACACGATGCGGCTTCGCTGGAGGAGGTTACTTCGGCCATCTCGGCCTGCTCGGTCGATCGGCCTTGGCCTTGGTCGTGTTTCGCCTCTCCCTTTACTTTCGTGTTCGGAGCCTTGACATGCATAACGTCTCCAGCTCACACGAGTTTCAAAGATGGAATGCCTTGGAGGTGGCCTTACCTTGATCACTTCGATCGGTTGGGCCAGTCGGTCTTGAATCGGGCTTTGTTTACTTTATTCATTATTTAATTATAATTATAATTTTATCCTTAATTAATTACAATTTAATTACAATATCATCACAAATCAATTACTTTAATATACTTATAAATAATACACAATTAAAATTTCATCTATTAATTATTTTAAATTAATAATAAATCTTAAAATAAAATAATATTATATATATTTAACATTATATAAACTAAATACTAGTTATTATTACACGGCGACTTGCGAATGTATCAATTTGGCTTTTTTTCATTTTTACTGTTTTTTTTAAAAAAAAGTTTAAAAAATAAGGTGAATTTTGAAAGGGTATCAATAATAGGTTAACACGATTCTCATACAGTCGCGTTCTGAACGCGCCACACCAAGTGCCGCGTTCCTTTTTTTTTTTGTTTTTTAATTGCTGAATTTTTTATTATTTTTTTTCAATTTTTTGTTGAAAGCGCCACTTGAAGTGGCGCGTTGTATACATTATTTATTTATTTTTCTTTTTTTTTTGTTTGTTAATTTTTTCTTTTCCCCCCTTTTTCTTTTTAGGGTTTATTATTTTTTCTCTATTTTCTATTTTCTTATTAATAATAAAATATATTTGTTTTTAATAACATAAATAAAATATAAAAATTAACGTAAAATTAAAATTATATTCTTTTTAATAATATAAGACTTGTATATTTTTAATAATATAAAATAAAATAATTTTAATTTTAATTTATATAAATAGGTCAAATCTTGTATATTTCTAATAATATTTTTAATTTGTATAGAAATAGATAACTATTTGACGACCACGTTTGAGTTCGTCGAGGACAACAATCACTTCAACTTCCTCAGATGGTTGTCGACGATGTCGCCAACTTTAACTTTGAGCGAAAGGCGTTCGAGGTTGACAGTAGAAAACGTCGAATACCAATGTCTTCTCGATGATTAAAAAAGAGCCGAACATCGAATACAAGATTTCCCAAATACCGATTCGAACAACTCCGAATTACAAAAATAAAAAAATAAAAAAAACCGACAGTTCAACCCATAACCGGCAATTGACAAACAGCCAGTTGGCCGAACCGTAATCGGGGAGCGGCAAATCGCCGACCGCCCTCGGCCATTTAGAGACGGTTGGTCCTTCCGACCAATTATCAACCGCCTGTCGGTTGGGCATGACTAAGCGACTCCGAAGCGGATGATATTGGTGGCATATTATAAGAGCTATCGGATCCCGATGATGATGAAAATGACGATATGAGAGACGTGCAAGGCGAAGTAGTGATCAACCAGGGTAAGTCGTATGTAAGCTTATTGTAAGTTCAATGCGATTTTCAATTTATGTAACTTAAAGTATTTTCAGTTTATGTAAGTTAGATATAATTTTCGATTTATGTAAGGTTAGGTATTTATATATAAAAAATAATGGAAGAAAATATGAAATAGTAAAATATAAAAAAATAAAATAAAAAATTGTAAAGAAAAAAAGAGTACAGAAAGCGCCATTAACGAAAAATTGAAAAAAAAAATAAAAAAAATGCAGCAATAAAAAATGCAGCACTTGGGGTGGCGCGTTCAGAACGCGGAAGTACCGCATTAACCTATTATTGATAATCTTTCAAAATTCACCTTGTTTTTTAAACTTTTTTTAAAAAAACAGTAAAAATGAAAAAAAAAAAAAAAGCCTATCAATTTGGTATAATATTACAATAGACACTAAGATATGATAGTGGGCCAGCCAACAAGAGCCTTTGCTCAAAAACCTCATGAGCAAAGCCCAACAAAGGGAGAGTATATGTCTTAGTCCCCTTCATCGATTGTTCTTAATAAACACTTTCCATTCCATTCCATTCCATTCCATCTAATAGAACGTCAAAATCAACCACGGGCTCTGTTCTGAGCTTCGTTTCCCTCTTTTCCGATTGTACCCGCCAAGCAGTAAGTATGTAGGGTTCGTCCTCCTCATTTCCTCCCATCCCACCACCACTGCTATCCATCGTCCCCATCATCGCCGGCACTCTTGTGACGGATGTCTCTTTGACGTTTTGAGGAATATGTATATGTAATTATTTAGAGAATGGGGAAGACGATACAAGCCACAACTGTGTCTCCTTATTTCCTGAGAGGATGTGTTAAGGACGGCAAAGGGAAGAAGAGAAAACTTGAAAACAACGATGAGCTCTCTGGAGTCCAATCCAGACGGAGAAAGAGGGTAGGAGATGAAGAGATAGCGGTGGAGAAGAAGAGAAAAAAGCCAAAGAAGAACGCAACTATCGTCGTGGAAGAGAAATCTCAGGAAGATGAAGAAACAGATGAAGGAAAAGGACAAAAAGACATCATGACTTTGGCTGATGGTATAGGAAAGGCAGAGCAAAATTTATCTACGGTGATTGAGGGGAAGAAGAAGCAGCAGCAGAGGAAAAAGCGAAAGAAGAAAGAAGTAGTTGTTTCCCCTTATTTTATGAAGAAGGAACAAACCATTAGTAAAGGAAGAAAAAACGTTGTTCATTTGGGGAAGGAAGAGGAGAATTCATCTATTGCGGTGGAGGGAAAGAGGAAGCGGAGGAAAAAAAGAAACCAGAAAGGCATTGTTGTCTCGCCTTATTTTGTAAAGAAATCTAAGGAGGATGAAGAAACAGATGGAGGAAAGGGAAGGAAAGACGCTGTGCTTACGGCAAAGGATGAGGAATATTCTTCTTTAGTGGTGGAGGAGATGAAGAAGAAGAAGCAGAGGAAAAAACGAAACAAGAAAGAAACGATTGTTGTCTCTCCTTATTTTATAAAGAAATCCCAGGAGGTGGAAGAAGATGGAGGTAAAGGAAGCAAAGAAGTGCTTTTGGCGAAGGAGGAGGAATGTTCATCTTTAGTGGCGGAGGAGGGGAAGAAGAAGCAGAGAAAAAAGCGAAACAAGAAAGAAATCGCTGTTGTCTCACCTTATTTTATAAAGAAACCTCAGGAGGATGATGAAACCCTTACTGAAGAAAAAAAAGAAGTTGAAATGGCTGGCGATGATTGTACACGGAAGGAAGAGAATAATAATTCACCTACAGATGATATCTTCTCACGATTTGCCTATACAGATGGAGAAGATTGTCCCGCATCATCATTTCAAAACGAGAGGAGCAGCAGAAACAAAGGAGCCGTAGATGACGATGCAAAAGAAGTCGTTGTCAAGTCTCGAAGACGATTTACGGTTCGTGCACCTCCTCTGAATTGTGCCCAGAAGCGAGATGAAGCTTATCTAAGAAGAGATGCAGATAATGGCTGGATACCTCCTCGGTCGCCTTTCAATCTCCTACAAGAAGATCATTCCTTTGATCCTTGGAGGGTTTTGGTCATATGCATGCTTCTTAACTGCACTACGGGCTTGCAGGTTAGTTTATTACAATCAGTCCATCCCGACATGTCTTCTTGTCTTGCTCCATCATTGACCAAAAGTGTCTATTTAGGTAAAGAGAGTGATATCCGAGCTGTTTGAGCTGTGTCCTAACGCCAAGGCTGCGAGTGAACAAGTCCCGGCAGAGGAGATACAACACGTAATACGCAGTTTGGGTTTGCATAGGAAGAGATCACTCATGATAAAACGCTTCTCTGCAGAATATTTGCGAGAAGAATGGACTCATGTGACCCAACTACCGGGCGTTGGCAAGTAAGCAATTACTTAAAAAGCTTGCCGCTATCTTTAGAAAAAAAAAAAAAGTCGTAAGTTTGTATTTTAAACCCACCCCAATCGTTAGATATGCAGCTGATGCATACGCCATATTCTGCACCGGCAAGTGGGGGCGTGTGAGGCCAATCGATCACATGCTCGTCAAATACTGGGAGTTCCTCGGCGGTCGCTAAGTTGTTGGTGATTCGTATGTTCATATTTATTCGATGAATGGTTAGTTTTGTATAGATTATCTTACTCCCAAATGTGATGAAAGCCAATATGATGGTTGTTTAGTTAATATGGTTTGGCGCTCTATGTATTTATTTTGTCATCTGCGAGGGAATGGAATGGCCTTAAGCTGTGGCATACTTGATCCTCGATGTATATCAGTGGGACTGTTTGCAGGCCTTTGCTGTGCACGTTATTATTTTTATTATCAGTTTCTAGCATTTCGTATGTTAAAAGGTAGGGGTGTAAACGAGCCGAGTCGAGCCCGAACATGTCCCAGCTCGAGTTCGGCTCGATTAAGTATTATTGCACTCGAGTTCGGCTCGAGCTCGATCGAGCTTGATAAATCTCAGCTTGAGCTTGGGCTCGATTAAAAACAATAAAGTTCGGCTCGGCTCGATAAACTCGATAAGGTTAGTGTAATTTGAGGTATTTGAGCTTGAATTCGAGCTCGAGTTCGGTATATATTAGTAAATAAAAATACTTATTTTAATATATATCATAAAATATTTAATATATTTAAAAATAAAAGTGTAGGCTCAACAAGGGCTCGACGAGCCACGAGCTCAGATATGATTAGCTCGATTGTTAAAGAGCGATTGAGCTCTAATCAAGCGTTGACCAAGCGCTCGCGAGCAGTTCGACTCGTTTACACTCTTGTTAAAAGGTGAATACATAGTCGAAAGTTACTTGTTAAAACACTCGGGTTTTTTTAGTATTTGTTATTGAGTCATATTAATCGAAAATAACTTGTTAAAACTCAATTTTTATGTAATCGATAGACGATTTATTGTTAGTTAATAAAAACGAAAATAACTCTTGTATTTACATTTTTAGTATTATCAAAGATTTGGCCTCACAGCCGATGGGATTTTACGTTGCTTCAATCTCTTCTCCCAACTGATGTCAATGACATACACATTATGCCGCTAAGTTCTCTCGAGATGCCGGACCGGCACATCTGGCATCACACGAAGTCTGGGGAATTATCGGTGAAAACTGCGTATCATGTGGCTCTCGTCTACATGTTGATAGAGCTATTACGGAGGCAATCGACAACTATCGGTCAAACAAGCTGCTATCAAGGACGACCACATACTATTAGGGATGTCAACGGGGCGGATCGGGGGCGGGGATCTAATCCCCGTCACCGCCCCGCGAAGCAAAACGGGGCAAAAATCGGCCCGTCCCCGCCCTGCAGGGATTCCCGGCCCCACCAATATTTAAAAAAAATAATTAAAATTTTATAATGTAATATATATATTTAATATATTCTTTTGGTAGAATATATTATAATGTCTCCCCGTCCCGCGGGGATCAAAATTCGGGGCGGATCCCCACGGGGGACAAGCCTACATACTATTGCAAAATGGGTAGTGTGGAAATAAACGTTGATGGTGCGATTCGTGTTGAAAGAGACACATCATCAATTGGTATCGTCGCAAGGGACCACGATGGTAAGTGACTAATATGTTGGGCATGCCATCATTTATGTATCGAAAGCGATTGTTAAAGTGTTATCAAGATGCTTGAGTCCTCATCATCGAACTCGTCGTCCATTGGATGCATTTTACTTCAATCACGTTAGTAAAATATGTAATGATGTTGCTCATTTCTTACACAAATATCTCAGATATAACGAAGAGGGATGTTCTCCCAATTTACAAGGGATGGTTGATTTGTTATCTGCCCACTTATGATCAATATAATATCTTTTACCTTAAGAAAAATATTTGATTATTGTTACTACCTAAAAAATACAACTATATGATTCATTACATTAAGACTTATTTGGTAAGATAATCGTTTCGAATAAATCTAATATATAAGTTAAATTAAATTTTACAACATCTCCAATTCATATTTTATTATTGTGTTAAACTAAAATTAAAATTAATCTTACCGTAAATCCGACACTTAAATTCTCCTCATTTTTTTGGATGTAGGAAATTTATCATTCAAGATAATCAGAGTACATGAGGTCAGTCAACACTTGGTAGGAGGGGATAATCCATTTCCATCGTATCCCAGGGATTTAGCTAAGTAATGGGCTACTGAATTTCCAGAACGTTTAACAAACGTAAACATAATAGATTCAAAAGTGCTTAACATTGCTAGACAATCTTCAAGGATACATCTAGGCTTGGCAATGGGGTGGGGCGGGGCTAGGAGATTAATCCACATCCCCACTCCATCACTTATCGGGGAATCCCCGCTCCGTCCCCACTAAGCAAACGGGGAAAACTCTCCCCTTTCCCATCCCCGCGGGGATTTTTTGGGGTTTTTTCCCACGGGAAATCCCCTTTTTTTTTATATATTATTTTTATTATTCAATATAATAAGTTAAACAATAACAAAAATAAAATCCTTTCGAGGAAATTATCATACGACATAAATGTAACATTCATGAGCGTGGGAAAATTGGAAAAAAATGGAGAAATGGTGAAGAAATAAAACGATTTAAAATATTAATTAAAATAATTTAATATATCGGATCCTCACGGAGAACGGGGCGGGGAGTATGATCCCCGTCCCCGCCCCATCCCCGCTAACGGGGAGAAAATTTCCCCCATCCCCACCCCACGGGAAATGAAGACGGGGAATCCTTGCCCCGATAGGGGCGGATTCCCGCGGGGAACAGGGAATCCCCTCCCCATTGCCAAACCTAGATACATCCGATCATAGCAGAATTGCTATTTCGGTGTCTTAAGCTGTTGTTAATGGTCACCAGGTTGTCGCCTTCAATCTCCACTAGTTGCCACCTTCGGTCTCTCGCGATCATAATCATCTCTCGGACAGCCATTGCTTCGGTCATAGACTCCGTCCACAAACCTTGTCCACCATCCCACACAAGAACCAGAAGAATCTCTTGCAACTATTCCGAATGACGCTCCATATCGATCTTTGTGCACTGCCCCGTCAAAATTTACCTTCAGTACCATCGGTGGATGCCATTGTACTGCTTCTCTTTGTCGGTCTGCCCTACATACATCAGAAACCCAAAAGTCATCGGAGCCACCTTGCTTCCTTCAATGAATCCAGCAGCCATCTGAAGAGCGGCATCTAAAGGGATCGTTTTATTCTCCATCAATAATTTATTTCTCGATCGCTAGATCGTCCAACAGATGGTTAGAAAAAGATCAAAGCTCGGCGAGTCAAGAATCACATGCGCTTCCATCAGCTAGTCAACCGCGATCCTCGCCACTTCTTAATAATTGGGTATGGAATGTTGGACCGTTTCCATATAGTCTTCGATCCAGGGCACTAGATGAAAATATGGTGGTTGTTCTCAATAGGGTAGCTACACTGAGGGCAAGTTGGATCCGACAAGCAGCCACAAAGTACGAAATTTTTAGCCGTAAGTAAAGACCTACAACTAAGTCGTCAAGCAAAAAGCTTTACTCTCAGCAGCACGTTAGCCTTCGATAGAAAACTCCATTTTTGCGGATTAGATGATGAAGCACTAACTGATCTTAGGCTTGTGTGACAGCTAGCCAATATGCAGATTTCACTGAGAACATACCATTTCTCGTGAAGTGTCAAACCCGCTTATCTGGAACATTTGTATAACTAAGGGGACAAGCTAAAACAACCTCTGCATCAACCAGTAGAAGCAGGGTCTTCACAAGATTAACATTCCAAGGCCCCCACGGTGATAATCGACGCTTAGTTACCCGCATACCATCCAGATCCTGTCGAGGTGGTGTAATGATTTTCAGTTTCGAGTCTCATGGCAACCACGAATCCCCCCATACGTTCACTGAAGATCCCGACCCTATCTGTCATCGTACTCCAGCTTGTACAAGATCATATGCCGAACATATACTTATCCATATTAGCGATGGATTTTCACCTAAGGCTCATGAGGGAACGTCCGTGGTTGGGAAATATTTGGCCTTGTAGATTCGTGAGAAGATGATGTTGGTTCCGGTGTATGTTGTCTGCTCGGTGGCCGTAGAAACTCGAATAAAATTTCGTTAGCGTGAAGTCGAGGCAGGTACTACGTACATTGTCCGTAAGACGTTATTGCCTCGTATTTCAGTGCCTCGGGTTATTACAATTCGTCCCGAAGATACAACGACTTCAGAATTTTGTATCGTTGCACCACGAAATAAAACTATCGGCGAATCTATTCAAGACTCGGGATTTTCTTGCACTTCTTAATAACTAGAATGATTATACTTTTAATCACACTAAATGCTTGGATGCTGAATAATATGAATTTATGGGGGGGTCTATTTATAGGATCTGTAGAGTTGTTTATGAAAGGAAACAACTTTTGAAAAGGTTTTTTGGGTCAAAAGATATGACCTTTCAAAAGTTAAAGGGTCAAAAAGTAAACTTTTCAAACTTTGGGACTAAAATGTAATTATGCTCAAAAGTCATGTCTTTTACCTTTTCTTTTTAAACCCTTTAAAAAAAATAATAAATAAATAATTAATTAATTTATAAAATTAAAAAATTAATTATAAATTAAACCTTTACAACCTACTTTACGGTAATTAATTTCTCATTCATCCTTAATCGGTTTAATGAGTGTAATATACCGTTTTCATCCTCTCATAACAAAGATCACAAAGATCTAGTTTATATCCATATTTGCTATACAGATATTACTGAAATTTTGGTCAAAGTTTTGAACCAACTTATTAAACCAAATTCCAACAATCCCCCACATGAATGAAATTAATGCAAATGCATGCTGACTCTTGCAAGAATGTCCTGACGATCCATCATTGCATCGAGATAGGTAGCTTGTGGCTTTGAACCTTCCCTAGTGAAATGCTATCGGATTTACTCGCTGCTCAGTGAACATGACGTCTTGAACTGGCGGCTTTTTGTGTAAACCAAGACAACAGCATAAACACAATGATGAATCTGATTTCTTTCGATTCTCACGTTGCGTCCGTTTCGGCCTTGGACCGTATCTCCATTCATAAGTGTTTCCTTTGAAGCGGCCCCACTTCTCACCTATATAGGTGACCGACTATTAGGATTTAATCTTGGAGTAGCTCGAAAAATACTCCACCAATTTGGTATAGTCATCGTTAAAAGCATTGGCGCTTACCGTAACCACACGTCATCGAGAGATCACTTGGACAGCTCTCGAGAATGAACTTTTTAGATTTTCTAAGTATACAACTGAACCGGCCACAACTTAGTTGTCTCATTGAACCAAGTTTGTGGGATCTCCACTCTCCATGGTTGAGTTACCACTGTGCCCTTTCTTTGGTGTGTGGATTTTTAGTCCCATTCCCCTTACTGCGGTGTTTAACTGTTCTCTAGCGATGCCTTTCGTCAAATGATCTGCTATATTCTCTTTTGACTTTACATAGTCAATGGAGATTATTCCACTAGAGATTAGTTGTTTTACGGTGTTATGTCTCCGACGTATGTGTCGAGACTTACCGTTATACATGCAACTCTGTGCTCTGCCGATAGCAGCCACGCTATCGCAGTGTATCATTATTGCTAGCACAGGTTTGTTCCAGCAAGGAATGTCCTCCAAAAAATTTCGAAGTCATTCAGCTTCTTCGCTGGCTTTGTCCAATGCAATGAACTCCGATTCCATCGTGGATCGAGCTATGCACGTTTGTTTGGAGGATTTCCAGGAAATTGCTCCTCCACCGATGGTAAATACGTAACCACTCGTGGATTTGGAGTCTTTACTATCAGATATCCAATTTGCATCGCAGTATCCTTCTAGAACTGCGGGATATCTTGAATAGAGTATGCCATAATTGATGGCGTACTTTAGATATCTTAGCACTCTCTTTACTGCTATCCAGTGGATGTTACCTGGGTACTAGTAAACCTGCAAAGTTTACTGACTGAATATGCTATATCAGGTCGAGTGCAGTTAGTCAGATACATCAAACTGCCAATCACCCGATCATATTCGAGTTGCGATATAGGCTCTCCTTTATTTTTGACCAAATGGAGATTTATATCCACAGGTGTCTTTGCCGGAGGATCATCGAAGGCTTTAAATTTCTTTAACACGCTCTCGACATAGTGAGATTGTGTTAGTACAACTCCTTCGGGCACTTTAGAGATGTTTATCCCTAATATGACATCGGTCAAACCCATATCCTTCATGCTGAAATAATTTTTCAACATATTCTTTGTGTTCACGATTATTTTGTGACTGTTTCCCATGATCAGCATGTCGTCTACATAAAGACATACAATCACAAATACTTCATGTGTGCCTTTAATGTAGACACATTTGTCACACTCATTTATCTTAAATCCATTCGATAACATAGTCATATCGAATTTCTCATGTCACTGTTTCGGCGCTTGTTTAAGCCCGTAAAATGATTTCACGAGACGACACACTTTGTTCTCTTGCCCGGGAGCCACAAACCCTTCGGGTTGTTTCATGTAAATTTCTTCCTCTAATTCCCCGTTCAGGAATGCTGTCTTCACGTCCATTTGGTGTATCTCGAGATCATACAATGCTGCATTTGCCATTAGAATCCGAATGGATGTTATCCTTGTTACAGGTGAATATGTATCGAAGAAGTCATAACCTTCCTTTTGATTGAACCCCTTAGCGACTAGTCGAGCTTTATATTTCTCAATTGATCCATTGGTCTTAAATTTCCTTTTAAGGATCCACTTACACCCTAGAGGTTTGCACCCCTTCGGGAGATCTACCAGCTTCCAAGTATGATTTTGCATGATGGACTCAATTTCGCTATTGATAGCTTCTTTCCAGAACGGAGCTTCTGGACTGGACAAGGCTTCTTGCAATGTCCGGGGTTCATCGTCCAACATATACGTCAGAAAGTCGGGTCCAAATGATTTGGCCACTTTCTTTCTCTTACTTTGCCTTGGTTCTCCATTTTCTTGAGGTGAACTTTTAAGGGCGTCGTGAGTTCTTTTCCCAGAACTTATCTCCTTTCTTTCCTTATTTGGAAAGATATTTTCGAAGAATATTGCATTCCTCGACTCTATTATCATCCCTGCGTTCATATCAGGGATTTCTGACTTGTGCACTAGAAATCTGTATGCACTACTGTTATTAGCATATCCAATGAAAATGCAATCAACAGTCTTAGGTCATATTTTAACCTGTTTCGGTTTAGGTACTTCGACCTTTGCTAGGCACCCCCACACTTTAAGATAACAAAAGTTAATAATAAAACGTAACAGTGAACTTACCGAACTTAATCAAGTAAAAATTGTGAAATAAAACTTATGTTGGCTAGCGTCACGTGCTGATAATATTTTATAAAAATATAAATAACAATATAGAACTAAGAGAGTAGATAATTTGAGAAGTGATTCTTCTCACTTCACTAGCTCATTTCTTTCACTAACACGTGTATTTATACGCTTGTGGTAGAATAGAACCTTTACATATCTCATAAAACAACATATTAAAATCAATGACGTGTTTTAAAATAAGTTTTTGAAAATTTATTATATTTTAAAACACTTTAAAAATATTTAAGTTGCAATAACTCATGTTCTTGAAAATATTTGAGCACCGAGAGATTAAGCGAGTTTGAGTTTTAAACCAAGCGGAAAATACTCGACCTAATCCTCTTAAAATCAGTTTTTTAGATCTTTTAAAAGCGTTTCAAAACTATACAAGTTAAAACTGATTAGATTGAAACATTAATATCAAACACTTTAAATGCTTCAACAATGCGTGTCAGAAATATGAATGCAATGGACACACGATTTATATATGGAAGTTCGGAGCTAACTCTCGTACGTCTCCCCTTCTTCCCCGCAAGGAAGGTATCACTAAAAGACTTTCGTTTACAAGTTGTACAACCCATTCTACTCTCAAGACTTACCACACTCCCTGAAGCATTTACCATGGTTACCTCGCAAGGCTAACCGATATATGATTGTAGGTCACAACCTCACAATCTGAACAAATCTTAAATGTCTCTCTGATAATGCTGACTATAGGGAAACACCCTCACTGTTGGCACATATATTAACCTCTTAATACGAAGACTATAAGCACTTATTTTACGTCTTTGTGCTAATACTCTCACTCAACTACTCTACTTAAGCTCATATCTATATTGTGTGAGTGTGGTGTGTGGGTTATGACTTTGTAGCTCTCTCGCTAACTTTTATATCCCACCCACAAAAGAAGAGCTCTATTGATTATACTCTTTGATCTTGTTCTCGCTTGAATCTCTCTTTGAATGAATGTCTTCATGTAACGTCCCCATTTCTATCTCTTTTCTATGCATACATTTCACGCATAAAATTTTTCGCATTTCATAATTCTTTACATATCCTACAAACGGGTACGTACATCCAGACGTATCACATATAACACATGTAATATACATGTATTCACATACAAAAGTCGATAATGTGTTCTTATATATGCAGACGATGAACAGAGGGGAGCAGGATGAAAGTGTAGCCGGCCGACCTTGAATCCATGCCTGTATGCGGAAGCTTTACTTTAAAACCGTTCGTTCGTTATCTACAACAACTGTGAAGACAACTATTCAGAGTATGATCGCAACTTGTAAATCTATAAACATAAAGCCATGAACATGTGAGGTTCACATAATTATTATTCTATCATGTATGCATTTTTATCATATAATCAATAGATCAATCCATCGAATTCATATTATCATCCTTTCCATGGAATTCATATCATCATCAATCATGTAACCTTCGTTACCCTTTTTTCCATCATGTAATCATTCCGTCAGGTAGTCAATCATATAACCATTTTTCACATGATTCCTATGATATATGCAATGTTATATGATGATACTCCCGTTATGAACCCGCTCGTCTCGAACTATCGATCATATGTGTGCCCATGCATGGGACTCTGTAAACATTTCTTTTCTTTTGGTGACTGTACATGACTCTGTCATCCCCCGATTTGTAGGGACGTAACCGTGGTATAATACATCGAATCATCCGAAGCCGTAGCAGTCATAACGGTTTCTCCCTTTCTTTTACATATGAATGCATATGACATAAAATACCAAGCCGTACATATCAAAATCAAATCAGGTATCACGTATATCACATAATTCATCACTTTCTTTCACATATCACGTATTCTGTCAATCATATAACACACATATATATATATATATATATAAAGCATATTGTAATGAACGTATCATGGCATCATCTTTCAAATATCTCATGAAAGCTAACATCGAATCACATAAGCACATAAAGTACACGTTGCCGATCATACTCACAGATTTACGCTTATAACTCTTTTCTTTTCAGTTGACCTTGTCCTTGCCTTTTTCGGGATCACGACCTATAATAATATCGGTTCGAATATCAATATATGATCCATGTACTATTCTATATGCATACTGTGAATGACATAAATTTGGTTGTTTTTCTTCTTTAATCTCTTATTACTATATTGAGGTCATTAGTTTCCGATACTTAATATTTTTCGATATTTCACAGTTTCGGATACTACATTGATTTAGATATTTTTGGGTGCTCAATATTTTCAGAACTTATAATTTCGATATCTTATTATTTTTCGGAACTAGTATCTCAATATTTTCGGGACCCATATATTCCGTACCGTATGTACTTGAACTATTTTCTAATCTTTGCGGTTCCTGGGATGTAATTGATTTCGGTATCTCACATTTTTCGGGCCTTATACTTTCGGGTATTATTTATTTAAATATCTTCGGGTAATATTAACCTTATGCGAATCATTTTCGGGTTGCATATGAATTTCGGGTACCATTTCTATTCGAATGACTTTAATTTTTCGGTCAACATACTTATATTCCATTTACTTTCGGATCGTATGAGTAGCTTAGTATATTCGGCCTTTATATTTTCGGGTAACATACTTAATCAAATAATATACTTATTCGAATGACGCACTGTTCGAGTACTATATTTATTTAGATATTCTCGGGTAAATACCCTTTTCGGGTGCTATACATTTTCGGATAGTCTTTTAATAATACTATATATTTTCAAGTAACATGTTTATTCGACTAATCTTTAACTTTTCGGATAATATCTATTCGTATAACTTTAGATTTTCGGATAACATATTAGGGTTTTAAAACTTTTCTATATGATCGATAACAATTATTTCATCATCTGAACATCTTATATGCATTCAAAATCATACTTTATCATGAATGAAAATACATATATTCTCATATTCGATTCCTATTTTATTAATCTAACCCTTTCCATTCGAAATCTCTACATATATATAAATAAAGCATAACATAAATTTTATACACATGTATATACCTCACGTTTGCTGAATTTTCTCCTTTCACTTTGTATGTTTGATTTGATGATGATGCTTCGCAAATCCTTAGGTGCTGTTCACGTTGTTTTTCTTTGATGAAATGAACAATATTTTCTTGTTGTTAAGTATATAAGATGATAAGTTTTGAATTGCTTAGTAAGCTGCTGATTAAAATATGAGGTGTCAACTTCTCTTACTTTGCTGTTACTTTAGGTTTTCTTTTTCTTTGATATAGGTTTTCGAATTATACTTATTATTTAATTTATTATGAACTTCCGGGTATAATGTTCTTTTCAACGTTTGTCTATTTTTCGGGTTTAGACATTTTTGGTTATAAACTTTCGGCAGTCTTATATTTCGGGCTTTAGATGCTTGGTATGACTTTCGCCATGTTATATTTCGGGCCTAAAATTTTTCGGACTCCAATCTTTTTGGGTATCTTTATATTAAATATTTTCGGTACCTAAAGTTTTCGGTACCTTAATATTTTTCGGGCCATAACATTTTTCGGGTCCTTACATTTTCGGTGTTAATTTATATTTCGGGCTCCAATCTTTTCAGTATCTTATATTGATAGTTTTCGGTACCTAAGTTTTTGGTACCTTAAATAATTTCCAGTATCATATATATATTTTCCGGTTCAATACTTAGTCTTTGGTACAAAATAATCTATCACCTTAACTAACCCTTATACTAAATATGCATATCACATACAATTATATAAATGCATGAACTTATGAAAGAGGGTTTTGGTTTTGGTTCCTGACAATTCTCCCCCCCTTTTAAGAATTTCGGCAAAATGGGAAGATTATCGCATATGCTTCTCGACAATTGAAAGAGTACGAGAAGAATTACCCAACACATGATCTGGAACTCGCAGCGGTAGTTTTCGCTCTGAAGATTTGACGGCACTACCTTTACGGAGAAAGATGCGAAATCTATACGGACCATAAGAGCCTGAAGTACTTCTTCACCCAGAAGGAGTTGAATATGAGGCAACGACGTTGGTTAGAACTCGTTAAGGACTACGACTGCGTGATCAATTACCATCCAGGCAAAGCGAACGTAGTCGCCGATGCATTAAGCCGAAAAACCGTAAATGCAGAACTTTGCAGACTTGAAGTGGAAATAGTAAATTTGGGCGAGGTTGAAACGAAATTAGCAGCACTGACCCTTCAGCCCACATTACTAGAAAGGATCAGGAGGGCACAAGAAGAAGACGAGCTTTACTTGAAGATCCGAAGTGCGCAAATGGAGCAAGCACCACCCGACTTCGAAAACGGGAGTTTACAATACAAGAATCGCTTATATGTACCCAATGACGAGGAGCTACGACGAACCATAATGACGGAAGCACACGCCACGACATACTCGGTACACCCAGGTGCTACAAAAATGTATCAAGACTTACGAACAACCTACTGGTGGCCAGGAATAAAGAAGGACATTGCGGCATTCGTAAATCAATGTCTAACATGTCAGCAGGTTAAGGCGGAACACCAACGACCGGCAGGGACCTTACAATCCCTACCAATTCCCGAATGGAAGTGGGACCACATTACGATGGATTTTGTCGTCGGCCTACCAAAGACTGTAAAAGGCCACAACGCCATTTGGGTGATTGTTGATCGCCTAACCAAATCTGCTCATTTTCTGCCGATTAGCTCAACCTTTTCCATGGAGCGGTACGCGGAGTTATATATTCAGGAAATAGTTCGACTCCATGGGATTCCATCTTCTATCGTCTCGGATCGAGATCCGAGATTTCTATCGAATTTCTGGAGAAGTTTACAGAAAGCAATGGGAACCAAACTCTCGTTCAGTACCGCCTATCATCCTCAGACAGACGGACAATCCGAACGAACGATCCAAACCCTTGAGGATATGTTACGTGCATGCATACTAGACTTCAAGGGAAATTGGAGCAAATACCTCCCATTGATCGAGTTCTCATACAATAATAGCTATCACGCGATGATTGGGATGGCACCGTACGAGGCCTTATACGGGCGTAAATGCCGATCTCCAGTACACTGGGATAAAGTCGGCGAGCGAACATTATTAGGCCCCGACATGATACGTGAAATAACGGAAGCCATAGAGAAAATTCGGGAGAAAATGCGAACGGCTCAGAGTAGACAAAAGAGCTATGCGGATCAGAGACGGAGGCCATTGGAATTCGCAGAAGACGACTGGGTATTTTTGAAGATATCCACGATGAGAGGCGTAAAGCGATTCGGACGAAAGGGCAAGCTGAGTCCAAGGTACATTGGCCCTCTCAGAATACTCAGACGAGTCGGCGAGGTCGCTTACCAACTAGAATTACCAATTTCATTATCACAAGTCCACGATGTTTTTCACATATCAACGTTACGAAAATACGTCGCGGACCCGAGTCATGTGATCGAGAATGAATTTCTTTATCACCAGTTGAGACCGGACTTAAGTTACGAAGAAAGGCCAGTAGAGATTTTGATGCAAGAAGTAAAACGACTTCGGAATAAAAGTATTCCATTAGTTAAAATACTGTGGCGGAATCAATCAATTGAAGAAGCCACTTGGGAGCGAGAGGACGACATGAGAAATCGTTATCCCGAATTATTCCAGTTGGCGTAATTTCGGGGACGAAATTCTTTTAAGGGGGGGAGGATGTAATACCCGTGGGTTTTATAATGTAATTATCATTATAATTAGAAATTTTGATATATTATTTAGATGAAGGATTCGAAAGCTCGGGTGAAGAGTATAAATAATAATAGGAACACCCAAATTTTGATAAGTATTTGAAAATAAAAGAGGCCAAAATTCGGGTAAGAACAAAGGGAAGAATTCGGGTAAGGACAAAGTGAAATTCGAGTGAAGTGTAAATAATTTTCGGGCAAGACATTTCTTAACCTAAGAGGAAAAACTCGTCACCTCCTTGTCACCTACTTATCATCATTTACCTCAAAGTATATCTACACCCCATTAAGTGAAAAACAGAGAACATTTTTCGAAACCAAGAAAAGAGAAGGAAAGAATCGCACAAAGAACTTGGCTAACAACAGATTAGGGAGCTCGATAAAATCCTAAAACTTCAAAGCTTCGGACGTGAGGTAGGTGAAATTCTTTTTACAACTCGTTAAAGAATTTGAAAACTCGGGTGAAAGGTTACTTTAGCTCGATTTATCAAATTTTCGGGTATGTTGTTTTGATGTTTTTGATTTGTCTAATGTTCTATGATGTATTTCAAACCCAATATCTGGATTTTTGGTATGAATATACATACTTATGTGCTTAGAAAATAGGTCTGATAACTTGAAGAATTGAACTTAGTGTTTTTCGCATATTGTTCTTCATTTTCGGTGTTTGCATGTATTTTCGGATGATTTCATGTTTTCGGGCCGAAAACTAGTTTACGCGGGCCAGAAGGATTCGCGAATGAGAGATAAGTGCGGTCCGAAAACTTGTTTTCGCGGGCCAGAGAAGTTTTGCGAATAAGAGATAAGTACGGGCCGAAAACCTGTTTTCGCGGGCCGAAAACTAGTTTACGCGGGCCAAAAGGATTCGCGAATGTGAGATAGGTGCGGCCGAAAACCTGTTTTCGCGGGCCAGAGAGAATTCGCTAATAAGAAACAGATGAGGGCCGAAAACCTATTTTCGCGGGCCAGATAGAATTCGCGAATAAGAAATAGACGCGGGCCGAAAACCAGTTTGCGCGGGCCGACTTCAGTTTTTGCGAGGTGATTCTTGTGAGACAAAACAGGCTTTTCGCGGGCTGGGGACTGTTTTCCCAGGCTCAGTTTCGTGAATTTGAATTCGAATGACATTCGAATTCAAATAAATGTCGAATCTTATTTTTTGAGCAAAATGACTTTTGCGTGCTTATAAATTTGTTGTGTTAATGTTAGGTGTTGACCTAATTTCATACAAACACATTTTCGGGCAAAATCATTTATTTTATTTACAATCAAATTCTTTTAATAAAGTTTCGGGTTTTGACTAAGTTTCCCTTGGTCAACGATTATTTTATTTTCAGCAGTAAATATTATTTTTGGAAATTAAAAAGATTTCCGAATCTTCGGGTTTTACGAGATGTGGTTGTTATTTTGTGCGACTTGTATGACACGCATCGCATACCACGACATTGTGAGAAATGGGTACCGTGTCGATACGGCGATACTACTCTGATGTATTGATGAGCGGGGTAGATCGTGATTGTGTTGATGATTCGTAGAGGAATCGAGGTTAGTACTCATATATGACACCTGACGGCAGACAGGCATGATCGATCTGTCTACTCGGGCGTGAACGTCCCGAGGTGCAAAACCGTCTTTTATGGTTATTTTCGCGGAAGGAGCGACCTGGTAGGGCAGTAGCGTGAACGTCTAAACGCTATCAGTGTAGGCTACCGTGATCGTTATGGGCGCGCGGGGTGTCGAGTCTAACCTAGGGCCCTGTGTTGAGATATGATAAGATGGATTGAGAGGTAAAAGTCGAGCGTGCATTTATGGTGAGATATTTTGGGATGATAGTTGAGCGCACGCTGCATTCATGCATATTTTCACCTACTGGGCAATCGCTCAGTTTTATGTGTTGTAGGTACAACCGAGTCCGACGTCAAGGTACGTCGCGACTGAGGCAGGCTGATGGCGGTGACTCCACGGACTTTTGAGGGCGATGCTGTACATGGATGAAGACCTGTGGAGCGCGTAGGAACTTTTGGATTTTGTTTTGGGGCCGAGACCCGTGTAAAGATGGTTGTGCAGTAAAAATGATATTTTTATATATATGTATCTTAGTTTGTTTTAAAAGTTTTTGTAAAATGGGTCTTCCACGGCTTTCGTTGCATAAATCCGCTACTAATTGTATTTGGAAAATGAGGGTCGTCACAGTCCTTTCTGATTGTCCATCAGTTTGCGGATGAAACGCCGTACTAAAATGCAATTTAGTCCCAAGCGCTTCCTGTAAGCTTCCCCAAAATCTTGAAGTAAACCGGGGATCACGGTCAGATACAATGGACTCAGGTACTCCGTGCAATCGAACTATTTCATTGACATATCTTTTCGCCAGATATTCCAAAGTAGAACCCCATCGAAATGGCAAGAAATGAGCAGATTTCGTAAGTCTATCAATAATTACCCAAACAGCGTCATTTTTCTTTGTCGTCGCCAGAAGACCATAAAGAAAGTCCATTGTTATGCGCTCCCATTTCCAAACTGGTATGGGTAAAGGATGTAATTTACCCACAGGTGCTTGATGTTCAGCTTTAATCTGTTGACACGTTAAACACTTCAAAACATATTCTGCCACATCTTTCTTCATTCTCGGCCACCAATAATGTACTCAAAGGGTCTGGTACATTTTGGTACTGCCTGGATGCATAGCATAAGGGGCTGTATGCGCTTCTTCCATTATCTCTTTTTGCAGGTTATCAATATTCGGAACACATAGTCTGTTATTAATCCTTAAACAACCTTCGTTGTCCATATAGAAAGATGTTGTTTCTCCTTGTTTCACCTTTTCAGCGATAGAATTCAACTTCTTATCCAGAACTTGAGCCTGTTTAACCTTATCCATCAAGATCGGACGGATCGTTAATGACGCATATAAGATGCCAATCTCATCAACTTCCATTTCGATATTCATTTTTCGTAATTCAATCAAATCCGAAAAGGAGCATGGCGATAGGTAAGAAAGAGTACCATAAGACTTTCGACTCAATGCATCAGCAACCACATTTGCCTTCCCTGGATGGTACTCAATGGTGCAGTCATAGTCCTTTAATAACTCTATCAATCGCCGTTGCCTCATGTTTAACTCCTTTTGACTCAACAGATGTTTCAAACTCTTGTGATCCGTAAATATTTGGAATGTTGCGCCATACAAGTAGTGTCGCCATATTTTCAAAGCAAACACTACTGCAGCCAATTCCAAATCATGCGTAGGATATGAAGTCTCGTATGGTTTTAACTGTCGAGACGCATATGCAACCACTTTTCCGTGCTGCATTAAAACACATCCCAATCCTTGATATGATGCGTCACTATAGATAACAAAACCTCCAGTACCTGATGGAATAGTCAATAATGGAGCCGTAGTTAATCGTTTCTTTAGTTCATCAAAACTTCTTTGACAATCTTCTGTCCATTTATATGCAGCACCTTTCCGTAGCAGTTTCGTCATCGGTGTTGCTATAAGGGAAAAATTCTCGACAAATCGTCTATAATATCCGGCTAGCCCGAGAAAACTTCGTACTTCTGTAATATTTTTGGGAATTTCCCATTTAATCACCGCTTCAATCTTTTGAGGATCAACTTGTATTCCGTCGCCAGATACTACATGTCCCAAAAATATTACTCGATCTAGCCAGAATTCGCATTTCGAAAGCTTCGCATATAATTTCTTTTCCCGTAATGTCTGAAGCACGATTTTCAAATGTTGTTCGTGCTCTTCCATCGATTTTGAGTATACCAAAATGTCATCGATAAAAACAATGACAAATTGATCCAAATAGGGTCGGAACACATCGTTCATCAATGCCATAAAGACTGCTGGGGCATTCGTCAGTCCAAAAGGCATGACCAGAAATTCGTAATGACCATATCTGGTTCGGAAAGCTGTCTTTGGAATATCACCTTCTGAATTTTTTAGCTGATGATATCCCGACCTTAAGTCAATCTTTGAGAAGACCCTTGATCCTTGCAGTTGATCGAACAAGTCGTCAATTCGGGGTAACGGATATTTGTTCTTTACCGTTACCTTGTTCAGTTGACGGTAGTCAATACACAGTCTAAACGAACCGTCTTTCTTCTTAACAAATAGCACAGGTGCTCCCCAAGGCGATACCCTCGGTCGTATATATCCTTTGTCAATTAGTTCCTTCAACTGTACCTTCAATTCATTTAATTCGATCGGTGCCATTCGATACGGCGGAATAGAAATCGGTGCCGTGCCATGTTGAAGTTCAATGGTGAATTCTGTATCTCTATCCGGAGGTAATCCAAGCAATTCATCGGGAAAAACATCCGGATATTCATTAATCACTGGAATGTCTCCCACTTTTAGTTCACATAGTCTGATATCTTTTACATACGCCAAATATCCTTCGCACCCTTTATTCATCATTTTGGAGGCTGTTAGACTCGATATTTGATAGGCCACACTCTTTTCCCCTTTGAACACTATACAAGATTGATCCAAAGGAGAAAATTCAATTTCCTTTAGGAAACAATCAAGCTTTGCCCGATATTTCGACAACCAATCCATGCCCATTATTACGTCAAAATCCGTTACGGAAATGACTAATAGGGTCGCCCGCATCACTACTTCTTCGACTATGATGTTACATTCTGGGTATACCATGTTTACTATAACTACTTCCCCCGTCGGAAGTCGAACATACAGATCATACCCAAGGGGTTCGGGTCTATCAGGTAATAATGATGCCAATGTTCGTGAAATGAATGAATGTGTTGCGCCTGGATCAAATAAAGCATATGCATCAATATCACAGATAGATATTTTACCCGTGATAATTTGTGGCGCTTCTTTGGCTTCCTCCCGAGTCATCGTAAAGATCCTAGCCTGTGTTGGTAGTCTATAGGCTTGACCTTCTGTTCCTCTCCCTGTACTTGTACCATCTTGTCCTCGACCTCTTCCTCTTCCACGATTTGTGGAAGTTCCACTAACTCTAGATTGCTCGACAGTGGGCTCCTTTCGCGTCACTTGGAAATTTCTAGCCAAATGTCCCGGTTGTCCACATCTAAAACATTCGCCTGTAAGCCATCTACAAACGCCCCTGTGATTCTTTTCGCAGTGTGCACATGCCGACATTGGTTGAGAAATCTCGGTACTTCGGCCGGCTGGTCTTGTTTCGCCCACATTACTTCTTGTGGGTCCGCCTTGTACATTTGTTGGTTTAGACGCATTATATGTCCTCTTCATTTTCCCGCTATACGATTCATCACCTTGTCTTCTTTTACTACTTTGAAAATTGCGGGATTCCATCTCCAATCTTTCGGCGCGTATCACCGCCGCTCTCAACTTTCCATACGATTCCATGTCTGATGGAGTAATGCGATTCGAATCGTATATCGAAGTCCTGCTTCAAATCTTCGACATTTATTTCTTTTGGTGGCAACCATATGAGAGGCATAATGGGACAGCTGATTAAACAGCACTTCGTATTCAGCCACAGATTTGTTCCCTTGTTTAAGCTCAAGGAACTCCTTCTCCTTTTGATCTTTATAGACTTCAGGCATGTAGGTGTCATTAAATTCCCTCAGAAAATCTTCCCAAGTCAGCACTGGTGGTTGAATCATACTGTTCGGGACAGTTTCCCACCATTCATACGCATGCCCTTGTAAGAGTGAGACGGCATAATCAAACTTTTCTTCAGGCGTGCATCGCATCATGTTCAGCACTCTTTCGGTTCTCTTCAACCATGTCTCCGTCTCAGCGGAATTTGTCGTACCCATAAAATCTACAGCACCCATCTTCCTTAACTTATCATATCGTCGTTCACGGGGAATTGTTAGGGGATTTTCATGCTCATATTGCATAAGCGTATGAGATGAATGTGATTCTGGTACGGCCGTTCTTCCTCCTCCCTCTATCGTAGGTTCATCGTGTTCTATATGCATAGGTTCATTCGTTGCCCTTTGCCTAAATATGCAAAAAGATTTTCAGGGCAACTATCAAAGTCACATATATCATGCATGTGTGTACAGAACCTAAAACCTAGGGTCTGATACCATAATATGTAATGTCCCCGTTTCTATATCTTTTCTATGCATACATTTCACGCATAAAATTTTTCGCATTTCATAATTCTTTACATATCCTACGAACGGGTACGTACATCCAGACGTATCACATATCACACATGTAATATACATGTATTCACATACAAAAGTCGATAATGTGTTCTTATATATGCAGACGATGAACAGAGGGGAGCAGGATGAAAGTGTAGCCGGCCGACCTTGAATCCATGCCTGTATGCGGAAGCTTTACTTTAAAACCGTTCGTTCGTTATCTACAACAACTGTGAAGACAACTATTCAGAGTATGATCGCAACTTGTAAATCTATAAACATAAAGCCATGAACATGTGAGGTTCACATAATTATCATTCTATCATGTATGCATTTTTATCATATAATCAATAGATCAATCCATCGAATTCATATTATCATCCTTTCCATGGAATTCATATCATCATCAATCATGTAACCTTCGTTACCCTTTTTTCCATCATGTAATCATTCCGTCAGGTAGTCAATCATATAACCATTTTTCACATGATTCCTATGATATATGCAATTTTATATGATGATACTCCCGTTATGAACCCGCTCGTCTCGAACTATCGATCATATGTGTGCCCATGCATGGGACTCTGTAAACATTTCTTTTCTTTTGGTGACTGTACATGACTCTGTCATCCCCCGATTTGTAGGGACGTAACCGTGGTATAATACATCGAATCATCCGAAGCCGTAGCAGTCATAACGGTTTCTCCCTTTCTTTTACATATGAATGCATATGACATAAAATACCAAGCCGTACATATCAAAATCAAATCACGTATCACGTATATCACATAATTCATCACTTTCTTTCACATATCACGTATTCTGTCAATCATATAACACATATATATATATAAAGCATATTGTAATGAACGTATCATGGCATCTCATGAAAGCTAACATCGAATCACATAAGCACATAAGGTACACGTTGCCGATCATACTCACAGGTTTACGCTTATAAGTCTTTTCTTTTCAGTTGACCTTGTCCTTGCCTTTTTCGGGATCACGACCTATAATAATATCGGTCCGAACATCAATATATGATCCATGTACTATTCTATATGCATACTGTGAATGACATAAATTTGGTTGTTTTTCTTCTTTAATCTCTTATTACTATATTGAGGTCATTAGTTTCCGATACTTAATAGTTTTCGGTATTTCACAGTTTCGGGTACTACATTGATTTAGATATTTTTGGGTGCTCAATATTTTCAGAACTTATAATTTCGATATCTTATTATTTTTCGGAACCAGTATCTCAATATTTTCGGGACCCATATTTTCCGTACCATATATACTAGAACTATTTTCTACTCTTTGCGGTTCCTGGGATGTAATTGATTTCGGTATCTCACATTTTTCGGGCCTTATACTTTCGGGTATTATTTATTTAAATATCTTCGGGTAATAGTAACCTTATGCGAATCATTTTCGGGTTGCATATGAATTTCGGGTACCATTTCTATTCGAATGACTTTAATTTTTCGGTCAACATATTTATATTCCATTTACTTTCGGATCGTATGAGTAGCTTAGTATATTCGGCCTTTATATTTTCGGGTAACATACTTAATCGAATAATAGACTTATTCGAATGACGCACTGTTCGAGTACTATATTTATTTAGATATTCTCGGGTAAATACCCTTTTCGGGTGCTATACATTTTCGGATAGTCTTTTAATAATACTATATATTTTCGAGTAACATGTTTATTCGAATAACTTTCGAATAACATGTTTATTCGACTAATCTTTAACTTTTCGGATAATATCTATTCGTATAACTTTAGATTTTCGGATAACATATTAGGGTTTTAAAACTTTTCTATATGATCGATAACAATTATTTCATCATCTGAACATCTTATATGCATTCAAAATCATACTTTATCATGAATGAAAATACATATATTCTCATATTCGATTCCTATTTTATTAATCTAACCCTTTCCATTCGAAATCTCTACATATATATAAATAAAGCATAACATAAATTTTATACACATGTATATACCTCACGTTTGCTGAATTTTCTCCTTTCACTTTGTATGTTTGATTTGATGATGATGCTTCGCAAATCCTTAGGTGTTGTTCACGTTGTTTTTCTTTGATGAAATGAACAATATTTTCTTGTTGTTAAGTATATAAGATGATAAGTTTTGAATTGCTTAGTAAGCTGCTGATTAAAATATGAGGTGTCAACTTCTCTTACTTTGCTGTTACTTTAGGTTTTCTTTTTCTTTGATATAGGTTTTCGAATTATACTTATTATTTAATTTATTATGAACTTTCGGGTATAATGTTCTTTTCAACGTTTGTCTATTTTTCGCGTTTAGACATTTTTGGTTATAAACTTTCGGCAGTCTTATATTTTCGGGCTTTAGATGCTTGGTATAACTTTCGCCGTGTTATATTTCGGGCCTAAAATTTTTCGGACTTCAATCTTTTTGGGTATCTTTATATTAAAAATTTTCGGTACCTAAAGTTTTCGGTACCTTAATATTTTTCGGGCCATAACATTTTTCGGGTCCTTACATTTTCGGTGTTCATTTATATTTCGGGCTCCAATCTTTTCAGTATCTTATATTGATAGTTTTCGGTACCTAAGTTTTCGGTACCTTATATAATTTCCAGTATCATATATATATTTTCCGGTTCAATACTTAGTCTTTGGTACAAAATAATCTATCACCTTAATCAACCCTTATACTAAATACGCATATCACATACAATTATATAAATGCATGAACTTATGAAATAGGGTATTGGTTTTGGTTCCTGACACTTCATTTTTATCTCAGGGGTCCATCATCTTTTGTTGTTCTTGGGCTTTATTTATATGTTCCAACTTGTACATCAGTCTTGGTGCTTGTTTGTACTTACTGCAGCAATGCTTGTACATCAGTCCAGTACCGAGTTGACCAGTCTAGTATCTAGTTGACTAGTCTATACCGAATCCGACTCGTTCAGACCGAAACCGACTAGACCAGAACTAGTTGACCAGTTAGATCGAGTTGACCAAGGGTTGATCTACCCGATTTTTTGCACCGGGCTCATACTTGACATCTACTTTTCGAACCGAACTCATCTGAACACTTGATTAAATATGTTAGTAACACAGTAATAAGCATTGTGTCCATCAAAACAAAATTGTTAGACCTTTACACAGAACACATATTTTACAAAAGATTATGGGGTGTTGCGTGGGATAATCAAGATAAATACAATAAAGGAACAAGACTATGGGGTAGCTCATGGTGTACAAAACTTGAGTTATTCATGTCTTTTTATCAAGCAATTAATACGTAACATTAAAATTATGATCAAAATTGGATCCAATGTGCTGGTTGGTACGCCGGATAACAAAGTCCCCCAGCCAAGGTGTTAATTAACCCTTATGGTCAAACGTTTCATAGGACGCACATAACTCACTTATCCCACGCACTGACCCTTTCCACTCGCGTGCTTTGCTCATCCGACAAACCCCAAGTCTAATCGCTGACGTGTGCCATTGGCGCCACGTCACCCCACCACCGCCACGTGGCCTACTATAAATTGCCCCCTCTTTATCCATCACACACAAATTTAACCTCAATTCAATATCTACTCAATCGAGTAAATAATAATGATTTAAAAAAAAAATTAATAATAAAGATAATATAGACTAAAAAGAAAACAATCGATAAAAGACTCTTGGAACAGAGAGACTAGAATACAATCGATAAACGACTCTTGGAGAGAGAAAGAGAGAAAGAGGGGAGAAACCTCAACTGTATTGCTAATTTGTCCGTTGTATTCAACTAAATCGATAATAGATGGCAACGCCGGGGATAGATAACGGTGGCGTATCGGTGTTATCGGCATCCGCGGCGGCTGTGTCGGGAACGCCGGTGGATCAGAGCGGACGGTCTGCTGGAGCGATGGTCAGAGCTTCGTCACCGATTAGGATTTTCTTGTTTTTTCACAAAGCGATTAGGAACGAGCTGGATGGTTTGCACAGAGCAGCCATGGGTCTAGCGACGAACAGAGGCGGTGGTGGAGATATTGAGCAGCTGGTGGAGAAAGTTCATCTCCTGAGATCGATTTACAAGCATCACTGTAATGCGGAGGACGAGGTTGGTTTTTTTTTTTTTTGCTTTCTTTTTCGACGTTTTGGTTTGCTTGAATCAACTTGTTGCTATGTTTTTTGAAATTAGATGCTTAGTGCACTGTTTTGTGACTTTCTTCATGTCGTTTAGGTTAAACTTATTTTTAAGCTGTGCTGGCCCGATGTTATTGATCCTATAAAACTTCAACAATATTTGGTGTTTGCTATTACCTTACTGAATCTTTTTGCTTAGTTTTCCCGGCATAATTTTGGATATGCTTCCTGGTACAGTTGTCATTTACTTACGTGCAACTGATGATTACTCTTCAACAGAAGATCCATGAATTTACGTTTCAGTGGATTTTCGTGCTCAGCTAAGGGAATCAACTTGCCTGCTAGTGCTATCTTGTTCTCTTCTCTTTATGACTTTTCTTGTGATTGCTGATTTTCGTGTAGAAGACCAGTGGTTTTTCTTCAGGTGCCTTCTCTTTGGTGCAGAATGATATCAATAGATGACATTAAAGAAACGTAGACTGTTTTATGCTTCCTTAAAGTACGATGTTATGCTTTCTTGATTCTGAAGCTTCCTCTACGTGTTTTACGTTTTGGAATGCTAAACTTTGTGGAATATACTTGTATCTCTTTGTTAGTTGGTTGTATACCATGTTGGGGAGTGATTTCTTTTTTCATTTTTTGTTTTTATAGACGTCATAAAGATTCCCGTTTCTGAAAAGGTATATTCTTCTTGTAATATCACTTTTCAAGTACACGTGCTTATTTGTGACGTAGACCTGCTAACTCGGAATTAAAAAGAAAAACCTTATCTTTCAGTTTCAAAGTCCGTACCTTTCTTCTGGAGAATTCCTTGTATTTAAAATGTCAGTGACGAAATTTGAACTTTACAGCTATAAAAAGAAATGTGTACTATACATAGCGTGTGCCGTATATGGATCAATTCTTAAGCTGTGATAGGTTACATTCAACAAGTGTGCATCCAATCTTGTTTTGAGTGATGGCATCACTTGATTCAGTCATTTCAGCCAGGATAACTATACCCATTGATATGAAGCTTGCTTTAGGTGAGATTTTGAGCCATTAGCAAATCAAAGGTGATCAAGACCACTTAACTTCAACACCTGAATACTGAGTTTCTCTCCTGACTCATAGTTGAACAACAGACTTGCTATTTTCTTAAAGTGACAGCATCATTTTATGTAACTAACCTCTGTGGAAATGCTGATTGTAATATTAGTTTTTCAAATTAGCATGTCTTGAGAAAAGTGCCAAACCTATTTTTTTGTATTGAAGACTCTCCTCCATGGCAATGTAGAACTCATTTTAATATTGCTATGTTGATGTGGCAGGTTATATTCCCCGCCCTTGACATCCGTGTGAAGAATGTTGCGCGGACGTATTCCCTTGAGCACGAGGGTGAAAGTGTGCTTTTTGATCAGCTCTTTACGTTGCTGGGTAGTGAAGTGAAAAATCAGGAAAGCTACAAGAAAGAGTTGGCATCTTGTACTGGAGCCCTTCAAACATCTATCAGCCAGCATATGTCCAAGGAAGAGGAACAGGTTTTATTTTGGTCCTTCCTTTCATTCTTTCTTTGGTGAAGGCCAACATTTTTTTCAATGTAATAAAAGGATATATACATATTCTTACTTCGTGTCAAAGGAGTCATTAAATTTCCTTTGAATTTCAGGTTTTCCCCTTACTCAATGAAAAGTTCTCATTTGAAGAGCAGGCATCTTTGGTATGGCAATTCTTGTGCAGTATTCCAGTAAACATGATGGCAGAATTCTTGCCTTGGCTGTCCTCGTCTATATCTCCCGATGAAAGGCAGGATATGCGCAAGTGCTTGCTAAAAATAATCCCTGACGAAAAGCTGCTTCAAGAGGTCAGATACTTTTAAGAAGTAATCAGTCGTTAGTCCCATGCATATGCTATCTGACTTATTTTCCCTTTTCCTTATTTGAAGATTATATTCAATTGGATGGACGGAGGAAAGAAGGGCCACAAGCGTAAGCGTGACACTACTGTTTCGAGATCCTCTGCTCGGGTTCAGAGCAGACACTGCTCTTGTTCATCTGACCATCTACCTGAGATAGATCTTCTTTCTGGTTGTAAGCTTAGTATGTCTTCTTCCCATCAGCCAGTGGATGATATATTACACTGGCATAAGGCTATTGAAAAAGAACTGTGTGATATAGCTGAAGCTGCCAGAAGTATTAAGTCCAATGGAGACATATTTGACCTATCTGCCTTCAATAGGAGACTCCAGTTCATAGCTGAAGTCTGCATATTCCATAGGTAATGTAATTTTTCCTGTGTGTTCCCTCTTGGTGTCCTTGTAAGCTAACTTCCTTTAAATAAGAATTTGTTTGCTTGATTTCGGTCCCTCCAGTTGTGGCTCTTCATGTATACGATGTAGCATTACTGTTTCATTTATCAGAAGAGTTCAGGTCCCATGCTATTTGGGTTACAAGTGAGCAGAAATCGTGAAGTAAACATGCCTCAGAAACTAAATTCTTGTTTGATCGAGATTTTGCTGTCATGTTTCTCTTGTAATATGTTGTGCATCTTAAAAATCATGCTATTTGTAGGAAACTCCTTTTTCAGCTTCTCATGGATGTTCTTTTTTTTTTTTAATATGACCGGAAATCATCTAATTTTGGCCGCAGTATTGCCGAGGACAATGTTATATTCCCTGCTGTAGATGCAGAAATGTCTTTTGTTCAAGAGCATGCGGCAGAAGAGAATGAGTTTGACAAGTTTAGATGCTTGATAGAAAATATTGAAAGCGCTGGAGCTAACTCATCTGCAGAGTTTTATTCTGAGTTGTGCGCACAGGCAGATCACATAATGGACACCATTACGTTGCATTTTCGCAATGAGGAAACTCAGGTTATTTCACTTATTGCATTTCTGTTGGCGCTTTCGCACGAATACTTTTGTAACAGTTACAGTAATTTTATTTCTCTTTATAAAGTTATGCACGCCAGCATATGTAGTTCTACTTGGCTAGCTGGTTTTTGAAATTTAAACAAATTAAAATCTTCGTGCATTCAAAGTTTTGCTGCAAACCTGATTATGATGTCCTGCATAACAGGTCCTTCCACTTGCAAGGAAGCTTTTCAGCCCTGAACGGCAGCGTGAACTTCTGTATCAGAGTTTGTGTGTGATGCCCTTGAGACTGATTGAATGTGTTTTACCATGGTTGGTTGGGCTGCTCAGTGAAGAGGAAGCTCGTTTTTTCCTAAATAACATGCATATGGCAGGTAATCATCATACTAATTTTTTTTTATGCAGGTTTATCACTGTATGCTGCCATTCATTTAGCTAATTGATTCGATACGTTTTACCAAATGAAATATTTTTTTGCAGCTCCGGCTTCAGATAATGCGCTTGTAACTCTGTTTACCGGGTGGGCATGCAAAGGTTACTCTGGTGAAATCTGTTTATCTTCTAGTGCAATTGGTTGTTGTCCTGTAAAGGAGCTTAATCAAGCACAAGGATCGAGCTCTTGTCACTGCTGCCGCCCTGCTGCTGAAAGCGCAGATGCTTTGGAACATGCTGAGATGACTACTGTTGAAGAGGCAGGAAGCATATTACCTTCTGTGGTAAGAAACGGTTCCCCAAAATCAAGCCAGTCTTGTTGTGTTCCTGGTCTGGGATTCAATAACAACAATCGAGGAACTAATTCATTAGCCACTGCAAAAGCTCTGCGTTCTCTGTCTTTTGGGCCGAGTGCACCTTCTCTGAATTCCAGTCTTTTCAATTGGGAAGCGGAGAGCAGCCCTAGCTCACAAGGTCTTACATCTCGGCCGATTGATAACATTTTCAAATTTCATAAAGCAATCCGTAAAGATTTGGAATTTCTAGATGCTGAATCTGGAAAGCTGAGTGATTGCAGTGAAACTTTTCTCAGACAGTTCACTGGTAGGTTTCGTCTTCTTTGGGGTCTATATAGAGCTCACAGCAATGCAGAAGATGATATTGTGTTCCCTGCATTGGAAGCTAAGGAGACACTACACAATGTCAGCCATTCTTACACATTGGATCATAAGCAAGAAGAAGAGCTGTTTGAGGACATAGCATCAGCATTGATCGAGCTCTCCGAACTTCATGAGAATCTTAACCGTGATTCAAACGGAGATCTCTCAGGTGGTTCTTTGAAGAAGTACAACGATCTAGCAACAAAGATTCAGGGCATGTGCAAATCCATCAAAGTAACTTTGGATCACCATGTTATGCGCGAAGAGGTTGAACTCTGGCCTTTGTTTGACTTGCATTTCTCTGTTGAGGAACAAGACAAACTTGTTGGCCGGATAATTGGTACAACAGGAGCTGAAGTGCTGCAGTCAATGCTGCCTTGGGTGACGTCAGCCCTTACTCAGGAAGAGCAAAATAAAATGATGGATACATGGAAGCACGCAACAAAGAATACCATGTTTAGCGAGTGGCTTAACGAATGGTGGATAGGGGCGGCTTCTTCTGAGGCTTCTGCATTGGAGAATAATAGTAATATATCACAAGGTATGCCGTACTTTATTGAAATCATTTCACCGTAAATTCTATATAAATAATTATCAAGCAAAAAGAAAGACGTACGATGTCATCCATTTGTTGGCATGATAAGCATTATTATATCCGTCCAGTTTCAGAAAATGGTATGCATGAATCTGTTGACCATAATGACAATCCATTCAAGCCTGGGTGGAAAGATATTTTTCGAATGAACCAAAACGAGCTTGAGTCAGAAATCAGAAAGGTTTCTCGTGATCCGACTCTTGATCCAAGAAGAAAAGCTTATCTGATTCAAAACCTAATGACCAGGTTTGTTCTACATTTTTTACTCCTTTCTTCTATACTTTTTCTGTGACTTCCTACCCTTCCTTGCTTTAATTTTTTCGTTATTAATACTACTACTACTACTGCTGTTCAGTCGGTGGATAGCTTCTCAGCAGAAAAGTTCACAACTGGAAATGGGCGAAGCTGAGGATGGTGCAGATTTGCTCGGATGTTCCCCATCGTTTCGTGATCCAGAGAGACACATCTTTGGATGTGAGCATTACAAAAGAAACTGCAAGCTTCGAGCAGCTTGTTGTGGCAAATTATTTGCATGCAGATTTTGCCATGACGAAGTCAGTGACCACTCAATGGATAGGTAGGGTAGGCCTCTAGTTGATTGATTAAAGACTTCAGCATGGATCTTCTAATTTTCCCCCTGATTCACTCTTTGTAGGAAGGCAACTACTGAAATGATGTGCATGAATTGCCTCCAAATCCAACCAATAGGACCAGTTTGCCAAACCCCTTCGTGTAACGGGCTTGTTATGGCAAAATACTATTGCAGCAGCTGCAAGTTCTTTGACGACGAAAGGTAACTTAGTGATATGATGGATAGAAGAGAAGACATATAGTAACTCACTCATTCATCGGGTTTTCTTACCTCTGCAGGGAAGTTTATCACTGCCCCTTCTGCAACTTGTGCCGTGTAGGTAAAGGACTGGGCAAAGACTTCTTCCATTGCATGACATGCAACTGCTGCTTGGGAATGAAGTTGGTCGACCACAAATGCAGAGAAAAGGGTCTCGAAACAAACTGCCCTATATGCTGTGATTTTCTGTTCACATCGAGTACGGTTGTTCGGGCTCTACCTTGTGGTCATTATATGCATTCTGCATGCTTCCAGGTTTTCTTTTCTTTTCTTTTGTCTTCTCCTTTTTTTTTTTAAAAGTAATTGATTATGATAATGCGATGAATATACGCCAAACTAACATATTTTCTAGGCGTATGCATGTACGCATTATATCTGCCCCATCTGCAGCAAATCGATGGGAGACATGTCGGTGTACTTTGGTATGCTCGACGCTTTAATGGCTTCGGAGGTTCTTCCAGAAGAATATAGAAACCGTTGTCAAGTGAGAGAGCGAGAGCTTATTATGCACTCCATGATATTTATTTCCTTGTAATTAGTCAAGTTAATTTATTTGATTGATTGAAATTTGCAGGATATATTGTGCAACGACTGTGATAGAAAAGGAGTCGTACCGTTCCATTGGTTGTATCACAAGTGTGGATTATGCGGATCATACAACACCAGAGTGATCAAGGTCGACAGAGATCCTAGTTGTTCGCAATAGGAACAACTCGTAAGATTGTAAGAATAATCGTACTCCCCCTTTTTTTTTTTTGTTTCTGTAAATATTTTTGTGCTTGGGCGGGACGGAACGGAACTTATACATCATCTTCCTTCATACATGTAAAATTTTGCGTGTTTAGAAAAATTTTCCTGGGATAAATAATCGTGACGATAAAAAAGTTTGCTCGACTTTATTAAGTAAGTTCATGAGATTCTTTCACATTCTTATTGCGGCACATTTTGAGAGGATATTTTGGCTTAATATTCGGCTATTTGCCAAGACCGATGTTTGTGCTATACCAAAATCTCACTATGTACCCACCGTTATGGCTTCTAAACCGTAACTTCTCTTGTTCTTTTGACCTCAGACCGGTTTGTTGACATGTAAAATAGGGAATAATGAGGAGAAATTTTACAGCAAGAAAACCATCTTATGCCTATTTTAAAGTTTTAATATATACTTTTAAAAACTATTTAACCGGCGGTTTCAAATATTAAGATGATATGAGATCAAACAATTTCGATTTTAGGATTCTTGCGAAGATCTCTTACGAATGAACGTAGGCGAGTTGATATGTTTTAGATAGACTAGATTTGAGGTTATCTATTCGTTGAAGTTGAATTGTAATTTATTCGAGTTGAGTCGATTAGGTTAGCATGCTGAGATGTTCCTAAGTTTTTACCGACTCTATTGCGAATAATTTCTTCTGAAAGCTGAATTGTGCAGTACTAAGTTTAACTAACCTTATAAAGGGTCGAGTTCATGCAGGCTTATCGCGGCGACAAACATTGCAATCGACCGAGCGAAACCAACCTTTGCACCTTCCATGCTTTGGCATGTAAAATTAAAATTCCAAGTCCTGACAAAAGTTAAGCTCAGATCAATCAACTCACCTAATAAAACAACAGTTGTTTCGTACAATCTTCAGTTCAGTGCTGTTCAACAACATAAATGAAATTGTAAAGCATAACTTGCTGAAGGCGAGACGACATAGTTAAAAACTGAGATCGCTCCTTCCTAAACATACATACGTACATACATACAATAATAATGCATGTTATTTAAGAACGACTATAGCTATACATCGGAGACGGGCAGGCGATCTTCGACAGAAACACGACATATAGGGCATCTTTTGCACTTTTCGCCACATGCGCTGGTGAATAATCAGGAAATTTTCGGTAAAAGAAGATCGAAACGGAAATTGTATTATATATCGATTGGCAATGCAACAATTACCTGCAAAGAACATAGTGCCTACAAGGTAGAAGAACGAGGCTTATTTGATCGTCAAAGCAAACACGACACAGTATCTTTTCCTGAAAATAAAATAAAATACAATCAAGATGTATAGATAAATAGATACCGAGGGATAATTAACGTTTTTTTGTTTTTTTTTGTTTTAAGATGTGTATGTAATTACCGTTTGAAGCCTTTCAAACTCCTCCTGGCTTGTGTTCGTGATCTCTGTCTGCGTAGCAAGTGCTGATTGAAGTCTTAGTATCTGAGAAATAAAGACAATAATTTTAAGGAAAAAAAAAACCAAGATTTCATTCTTAAACAAGTGTAAGAATGATCGATCACCTCGTTTGCAAGTTCAGCTCTTGGCATTTTCTTTACAGCATCGGGGGAAAAAGTACCATAAGATTCCCCGGAGTAGAATAGCCGAGCCCGCTCCTCTCTACTTCCTTCATCTATGGACCACCAGCCAAGTAATCTGTGTTGTATGAAGAAATCATATCATCATCAAAACATCATATATATATATATATTTATTTTATTTTTAACAGTGGACAGTAAGAGTACATACCTCGATCCACGTCGCATTATTCCCATATAATCATAAGCTGTCTGTGGAAGTCTAAAAGAGCTTCCCATCTGTTCCTCACCGTTGGATATTTTCTCAAAAAGTCTATAAACTGCGAATGAAAATCCAACTCCTTGGAGAAGAAGAAGAGGAATAAACAAAACCGGGATCGGAATATACTTAGCACCACCTGGAGTTCCCTGAAAATAAAATGTATTCGATTATTACGTTAGAAGAAGAGACCGTCGTGGGCCAAGGAAAGAGTGTCATGTCCTATGCTTACGTGTGAGTGTGTGTGAGGAATATATAGAGGAAACATTCAGTCGATTGCTTGACATACCTCCAAGTACATGAACAGCATGAGCTGAAAGGCGATGAAGGGAATTTTCATTACATGCCCGCCAATGTCTTGTAAACTACACATTCTTCCCTGTTGATCATCTTCCTCGGGAGATGTAAAGATGCTGCCGTTCCATTGAAGGGATCTAATACTCGACGAGGGGTTAAGGTTTCTTATGTTTAACGAAGACGAGGATCCCTGTGTACCAACATCAGGATGTCTATGAATTGCAGGATTGTACCATTTCGTGCATATTAGAAAACCAAAGCATTCTGCAACACTGAGAACGGAGGAAAGGACTAAGAAGATGCCATGTAATAGAATAGCGGGAAAAAAAAAGGTTTGTCGTATGTACCCATAATTGATGAACAGATCCCACCATCCAAGAGCTGCTACATCGTCTAAATGAAAGAAAAAGGAAAATAGATAAAAGAAAAATTATGAAAATGACTTTATAGACAATTATTATATTCAAGGCAGAAAATAAGCAAGCATTTATCTTTACCAACCAAGAATCATCAACATTACATTCCATTCCAATAAAAAGGTATGTCGTTTCCAACTATCTAGGTACGGGTTCAAATCAAAGGAAATATTTAAATATTAAAGAATTCTTAACAATAACATTGTTCCATGGATATTACTCATTACCACATAGCTTCAGCAGCGTAAAGATTGTTGCTGCAATGAAGAAGACCATGGAAATAGATACCCAGAAGTGCTGTAAAAATTAAATACGATTGAACATTTCAGCAATAATATTCAATGTACTAAAAGCACCATTAGACATACTTTTTGCCCCACCTTACTTCAACTATCATTGTCAGATATACAAAAGAAATTTAAAATACATATATTTTTGCCGAATTAATAAAAGAGCTTCCATCGATGTCTTATTTAGTCAGCTGTATAATTTGAACTAAATGAATATATTAGAATGCAGAAGCTGAAGTTGAACCATGTAATATATACATTAATGCTTAGAACTTACTGGAAGAGTCTCCCATATTGCCTCATCGCTGATGTTTTCTTCTTCGCCAGGCATAATGGCCCTACACATCCTTCACAAGCAGGAAAGCAGAAAACAATCCGTAACAACTTTACCTTTGTATCTTATTCTTTTCACTGTGAAGTAAAATTTCTCAAGCTAAGAGTAGAAGAAGACCTGATGTTATCGACCAAGATTGCAATTTCTAGAGCCAGCAATGGCATAAAGACAATCTTCAAACTTACAGCTGACATCAGTCAACATAAAAGTTATCAGGAAACCGTCATAACCATGTAAGCAGTTCTAATAATAAATAGAGAAATATGATATTTACCACTGCTTCTCTCTAAATGCACGCAAAGGAGAATTTCGAAAGCAACAAGCAGGGGAGCAGCGACAATTGCATGAAAAGGAGCCCACTATATATCAATTAAAACGAGTAGTAATTGGTGTATTTTTCAAGTCTTGAAGATTTAAAATAAAAAATCAATTTTTTTTTTAGTCAAGAAAATATTAGAAGTATCACCATACATGACGACCATGAGGCATAGATGGAGCAGGAAGTGAGAATCTGCCTCTTGCTACAACAGCATGAAATAGCCAAAGAGGCGAAAATATCAACCTACATTGGGAAAGAGTATCATTTGATCTTCTTTAGTAATTCATTCACATCGATCAAGGTATCGAAACATATTCACGAACCAAATCGATGAGAATCACAACATTGAGCAAAACAAATAAATAAATACAAAAAATTTCTATCAATTTAGAAATCTACAACAATATAAAGGGCTTAAGAACACCATGACAATCTCCCCACCTTGATGCTGAATATTTGCTCATCTTTATAATATACAATCAGAACAAACTGAAAGATACAATTACACCATGGATCGACAGATCAATCCCACATCTAATTTAATATCGACCAACGAAGTTACACAACAATCCTGAATTCAAACTCATTGAAAAGACACATTCAGTTGAGAAAAAAATAAATTTACAAACCCTAATCTCCAAAAGCCCATAACATCAAAATCGAAACCCTATGTTCATTTCAGCGGACTAAGATTAATCCATTCACATCATAACACAGAACATAAATCGAAGCAGAACAAATAGCAAAAACCCAGAAAAAAAAAACACTAAGGAAGGGGATACTAACCACCAAGAACAGTTGAGAGTATGAGGAATCTTGAGGGAGAGAACAAGAGTGAAAATGAAGAGCAACCCATGAGCAAGCACAACTTGAAAAGACTTCAAAACTCTTCTCCCCACCATCGTCGGATGAGGCCAACTTCAAACCTTTAATGCTCAGCAAAACATAACAAATCTCACTCACGCATAATACACAATTAGACACAGTTAAAAAAACCCCCTCTGATACGATCGAAGAAGTGAAGAAGATAGAATGCAGCTGTACGAGGATTGGGAAAGTTGAGAGAAGCAAACAAAAAATATATATAAAAAAATATCACAAGGACAATAACGTTGATGGGTCCCACATTCCATTCCAGACTGTTTGATATCGCCATAATATATTGTGTGCATTTTCTTTTCTACCCAATAAACATTTTTTGACAACAGAGAAATGTCCACTATTGAAATTTTAGTTTTATTTTATAATTATGGTCGAATTTGCCCTCGAAGGAAATATAGCGTGGCTATAGGAAGGTGGGGGTACAATTGGTATTGCGGGCTGATTATTGCTTCCCGCACCACGTAAAATGATTTTATTTAATAAAATATAAACAGAATGAAATAAGGAATAACTATACATAAATCCCAATAATGATAATAATATTTTATAAAATATTATAACTATTAACTATTTTACTAACGACGATTATATAAATATTAGAAAGATAACTAGAGAGATAAATAACTTCTTTTATTCAATATTTTCTCTATATTTTTACATATACCAAATCACCTATTTATTCACAAATCTCTCAAATTACATCCACAAAATAAAATATTACATCAACCACACAAAAATCATATCTATCATTCTAATCATTAAAATAATCATATCTAACTTTCTCAACCTCCATTCTTAACTTAACAACCAATCTTTTTACTTAGCCACCATTCTAAATAATATACATCCACATCTTTATTTTAATATTTATTAATATTTTATAATACTCCCCCTTGGATGTATATTAAGGAATATTCCTCGTTAAAACCTTGCTAGAAAAAACTTAGTGGGATAAAAACCTAGTTAAAGAAAAATAGTACATAATTCTATTGATACACTTTTCTTGTTGCCTCATTAAAAAACTTACTGGGAAAACCTCATAGGAAAAACCACAGTGAAGGGAAAAAGAGTGCAACACATATTTACTCCCCCTGATGATAATATCACTTTAGATCTCGAAGTCTTCGAACTCCAATTGAATATACCAATTTTCTAAAAATAATAGGAGGAAGTGCTTTTGTAAATAAATCTGCAAGATTTTCGGTTGATCGCACTTGTTGTACATCAATATCACCATTTTTCTCCAAATCATGTGTAAAGAAAAATTTCGGTGAAATATATTTTGTTCTATCCCCTTTAATATATCATTCCTCTAATTGGGCAATACATGCTGCATTATCTTCATATAAATTTGTTGGAAGTAGTTTCTCAGATAATAGCCCACAAGTTTGTTGTATATGCTGAATTATTGATCGCAACCAAACACATTCTCGACTAGCTTCATGAATTGCTAGAATTTCCGATGATTAGATGACGTGGGTGGCGATCGCCATGAAATAACAATTCCGCTGTATGTAAATAAATAACAATTTTGCATCGAGCATTATGTGGGCCAGATAGAAATCCAGCATCTGCATACCCAATTAAATATGTTTTCGATTCATTTGAATAGAACAAACCCATATCAGTTGTTCCTTGAAGTTAAGCTCAAAGTCTGTTTTCGGATTAATAAAACAAGATTTGTTGATCCGTGAACGTAAGCTCAAAGTCTGAGTTGAACCACGTTAAAATTGTCTTCTGTTTGTCGTTTAAGCTGCATTTTTCGATTCCATTGCGTTCAAGATCGGGTTTCTTGGAGCGATCAACACACACGTGAAAGAACAACAAGTTTCAAACCTTGTGGTGGCGGGATTTCACAACACTATCATTTGTTTTAATATGCTGTTGATGAACCTCTATTGATATATATATATATATATATATATATATATATATATATATATATATATTGCAGATGGAATAGCTCAACATCGTAGTAAACAATTGCAAAGAACACATATGACCTAGTCCTCGGAAACACCTGCAACCAAACCCTAAACAACGATGGCTTCTCCCTAATCTCAGGCCACAAATCAGGTTGCGTTTTGACGAATCAGGTTAAATAAAGTTATTTTCTTATTTTGATGAATTTATTTAATTAGAGTTTAAATAAAGTTATTCTTCTAACATGCACAGGTCTGTGCGAGACGGGAGCTGCAACGGCCAACTCCACTACTAAGGCCTTGGCGGAAAACAACATGCCATCGTCGTTCAGACCAACTTCGACACTGCCACAAACCCCACGCACTATAACGACCTATTTTTAGTTGATTCTCCCGTCATTTTTAATTTTATTTTTAGTTAGATAAGCACACACATCACGACTATTAATTATTTATTATTACCGAGAACCTCATAGAGACTGTTTTGGTGTGTCAATTTAATTCTTTTTACGTAACTCATAGAAATCATCTACGATTTGGTGTGTCAATTTAACTATTCTACATTAAGAAAAAATTATAATTAAAAATAACCAAATTGCTAAGCCACATTCTAATCTATGCATTCTATTTTATTAAAATAACTGCAATTAATAATTCTCACGTTCTATAAAGAAAAACTGTTGTCACAAATTTCTCAAACAATCGGTCATAAGTCTGTATAATTGGCCTCTCCAACGAAACAAAACCAGACGAGTTGGGGTGTTAATTGGATGAAAGCAAACTCTTTAAGAGAAATATTTTGAAACTTTTTTCTTTTCAATTTTTATTTTCTAAGGATGGCTTATTGATAGAGGAAAATTCTTATTTGGTGTAAACTAATGAGTAAAAACAAGCACAAGAATTTGTTGACAATAAGCACATGAACATGAGAAGACGGATGGTCAAGCCAAAGGGTTAGGCAAACCTTCAATTTTTCAATTCCTTCATATGTGAAATGAATATGAGCGAGCTGAGATTTGTTGGAAGAAGCTTTACTTGGGCAAACAAACGAGAAAGGGAGGGCTTAGTTAAGGAAAGATTGGATAAAATCTTTGGTTCTCCCCAATGAATGATTTGTTTTCCTGAGTCACATGTTTGCCATATGGACATGCATTCACCTGACCACAGCTCAAACTCAAGCTTCATAAAATTTGGTCCAAGAAGAGATTTGTCTTTGATAGGCGATGGATTGACAAACCGAGTTCCCAGGAGGTGAGCTTGGGATGTTTTTGTTGATGATAATCCTCATTTCCAGCTGGTTCAGAAAACTAAGAACTGATTGGAGCTTCTGAAGTGGGGTGGAAAGATGAAAGCCAATTCGGGTGATAATTGAACAAATCAATACAATACTGGCAGAACTCAGAGAAAGGGGTGGCTCTAGAGACTGAGAACTGTGGAAAGCCCTCAAACTAGAACTTCATACGAGAGAAGATGAGTTATTTTGGAGACAAAAATCTAGAATCCAATGGCTCAAAGAAGGCGACAAGAATAAAAAAATTTTCCACGCATCAACGATCCAAAGGAGGGCAGGCAATGCACTATCAAATCTGAAAAGCAGAGATGGAATTAGTTGTACCACATTTGATGATGTGGTTAGTGAAGTTTGTGGTTTCTACCAAGAGCTTTTCACCTCCTCATGTCCTCCATATTCGGTTGAAGCTCGACAAGGGATCCCTCAGTCTATCACTCACTCCATGAATCAGCAGCTTACGGCTCCAGCTTCAGTGGAGGAAGTCAAAAAGGCATTATTCTCGATGAATCCAAACAATGGTATGACACATCTCTTCTTTCGAAAATTTTGGCCTCTTGTGTTGTTTGGACACCTGTCGGCCAATTATAATTTTCTTCTTCATGACAAACTCTTGAAATGCATGAACCATACACTTATTACTCCCATCCTCAAGGTTTAGGCAGCCTACCTTTATCCATGATTTTAGACCTATCAGTCTTTGCAATGTCACTTATAAAATCATTTCTAAAATCCTCACCAAAAGACTTAAACCTTTCTTAGCAGATATTATTCACCCGAGTCAAGCGGCCTTCATTGAGGGGAGACACATTCATTCTTGATAATGTGATTATGGCTCACGAAATGCATTCACCACATTAATTCTTTAAGGAAAGGAAAAAAAGGAGCCATAGCTCTAAAAATAGATCTTAAGGCCTATGATAGATTTGAGTGGTCTTTTCTCATTCATGTTTTGCAAAAACTGGGTTTCGACCCTAAATTTGTTGAGTGGGTTAGAGTGTGCATTAACACAGTTTCCTTTTCCTTCAATATTGTTAATGTTGCGCTGTCAACATTGGCAATGTTAGGAGAACATTCTAGTCAACATTTATTGGCAGAGAATGTCTTCTCTCACTCTAGTTTTATCTTTCATACCCAAAACATGTTTAAACCGTGTCCAGACTATTTTTAGTGTTTTACAGGACTCAGAAGTAACTCAGGACGAGTGAGGATCATGGAGATAAGCTTGAACGAGTCTTAGGATGGAACATACTAAATATAGGATGCTTGGAGCACAAGATGGAGATCAAGTCTTTGGAGCTTACCAAGTCAGTCCTTAACGGTCACTAACGGACCAAGTCTACTTAGTGGACGTTAGTGAACGTTGCGGGATGATACCAAGTCCATTTGTGGAGTGCTGCCCAAGTTGAAGAAGTATTTAAGGGCGGAGAACTTGTGATGACGGATGACGATCGTGACGACTACAGAGAGAAGAAGATTAAGAGCGATCACGAGAGTTGTCTTTTTAGCCTAGTGTTTTCTGTTTTGCAAAAGTCGAAAGACTTTGTAGGTTTGCAGAATCGAAAGATTCGTAGTTTTTCTAGGCTTGTTTTTACTATCCTTTTTGATAGTTGTTTTGCCATCCATTGCTATAGTGGAATTTCGCCTTGAGGCACGCAGCAAGTTATTCTGACTTGCTGCAAAATTTACATCTCGTTGTCTTTAGTTTTCCGTCACCAAAACTAAGTTTCCGCTGTGCGCTTTGAGTGTGAGAGTGAGTGTTAGCCAACATTTAACCCAACATTAGTATACAATTAGCTTACATCCGTTTAGGAACCACGCCTTCAAAGTGGTATCAGAGCCTTCGCTTGACGTTACTAAGCGCTAAAATCCTTATAATGGATATAACGAGCTCAAACTACATTGGAAAAGTGCCGGTGTTAGACGGCTCCAACTATGCGTTTTGGAAAGTGCGTGTGCGCCAATGCATCAAGTCCATCGATGTGCGAGCGTGGGAAGCTGTTATCGATGGATACACTCCACCTCGTAACCCTCCAGATGCTGATGGCGAAGTCGTTGACAAGCCGGTGGCAGAGTGGACTGTGGCAGAAAGGAATGCGGCCGAGTTCAACGACAAAGCCTTGAATGCTATTTTCTCATCGGTTGATATTTTTATGTTCAAGATTATTCAGAATTGCACGACTGCAAACAACGCATGGGATCTTCTTCAAAGGTACTGCGAAGGTGATGCTAGTGTGAAGGAAACCAAGCTTCGGTACCTTCTCAATCAGTTTGAAAATCTCAGAATGAAGGAAGACGAAGATGTCACCACCTACTTTGGAAAGATTCTCACAATTTCAAGCGAGTGTGCTAGTCTTGGAGATCCGTTATCAAATAAGGTACTTGTATCTAAAGCTTTACGTACACTCACGAAAAATTTAATGTGAAGGTAGCGGCCGTCGAGGAAGCACACAATCTGAGTACGCTAGACTTCAATACCTTGATGAACATTATGAAGAATTACGAGACGAATCTCGAAGTTCAAAAGAGAGCATCTCGCGGAAAAAATCTAGCACTTGTCAGTCAGCCCTCCAATGTTCAAAATGAGGATGATTCGGATTTTGAGGAGGATGCGGCTTTGCTGGTAAAAAAATTCAAGAAGTTCTACAAGAAGAAGAACGTGGAGACGAATGTTGGACAGAATGTTGGCCCAACATTTCGTAAAAGCCAAAGTTCGAAAGAGCCGATGTCTGCTCCACCATTCTTCAAACACAAATCTGATGTAAAGAAGAAGAACTTCAACTGGGAGTCTGTCAGATGCTATGAATGTCAAGGTTGGGGTCACTTTGCCAACGAATGTGCCAACACACTTCGCAAGCATGGTAAAGCAATGTGGATCGATCTTTCCGACGATGAAGATGCTGAACCGAGTCCTAAGGAGTCCAGGAAGTCTTCAGTAACTATTCAATCCTTCTCGAACAATGAAGATGAAGAAGATCTACAAATCGGCTTCACTGTGGTAACGGATGTTGAGCCAACATTGGACTCATCATCTGAGAAACATATCATTTTTGATTATGATGATTCAAACAGTTTTGATGTGTATTCTAGTTCTGACAATGCAGAATCAGAAATAAATGTTTGTGCTGAAGGTCAAATCAATGAAGCCGTCAAGAGGTTTACCGCTCTATATGAAAAGGAAAAGCTAAAGAATGCGGAACTCAAAACTGAAATGAATATACTGACCGAGGAGAACCTGAAGAACGAAAAAATGATTGAAAGCTTGCTGGATGGAATGAACAAAATGGAGGTCGTATTAACACGAAAGGACAAGGAGATAGACAAGCTTCAAAAGCAAGTTGACGATGCAGACGTGACTTTCACGAAATTGAACAAGGGTAAATTCACCCTTGAAGCGGTATTATCATTAAGTATCTTTGATAAGCAAGGTTTAGGATATAATGCTGAGTCTTCTAATGATGTGAATGAATCTGCTATGCATGAGAGACCTAAGATTGTTTTTGTTAAGGAGAAAACCGAGTATGTTGAAAGTAGTGAGCCTTTAGTTGATAAAAAGAGTTCTAAGCATGCTGCCCCTAAATCAAAGGATAAACAGTTTAAATGTGATCACTGTATGCTGCCTGGCCATATTAAACCATACTGTTGGAAATTGAAGGGAAAGATGTCTGTAAAGAAATCAATGTTGGGTGAAATGTCCTCCAACATTCCTGTCAACATTGAGAAATCAGAGTTGAGAGAAGTGTATGGAGAACGTTCAGCTGGCTTACCTTCAAATTCTGACAGTTCAAAAGCAGTTTTACTTACTAAGAAAGTTTGGGTACAAAAATCCGTTCATAAATGCCAAGTTGTATATACCTCGTTGCTAGCTAACGTTACAGGATCTTGGTACTTCGATAGCGGGTGTTCTCGACACATGACTGGTACCAAACAGTATCTAAGTGACTACACACCATTGAAAAGTGGTTCTGTGACATTCGGAGGAGGTGCTAAAGGAAAGATTCTTGGACAAGGAAGATTGAACGTGCCCGACTTTCCGAAGCTAAGCAAAGTCCTTCACGTAGACGGTCTTGTGGCAAATCTGATTAGCATTAGTCAGCTTTGCGATGACAATCTTGAGGTAAGATTTAATAAAGAATGTTGTGAAGTCTTTAACAGAAATCGTGTTCGAGTTATGGCAGGTAAAAGGTCGAGTGACAATTGCTATCTAGTCGGCGACAAATCGGGTTCGAAGGATATGTGCCAACTCTCTAAAGCCGAAGACGATGTGATACTTTGGCATTTCAAATTAGGCCATGTCAACTACAGAACCTTGGAGCAACTTATCAAACATGATGCAATCAGAGGCATTCCGAAGCTTAAGGAGTTTGGTAAGGTTGTGTGTGAGTCGTGCTTGAAGGGTAAGCAAGCACATGTTAGTCATAATGTTGATCAACATTCTGCCCAACATTTTATGACTGCACATTGTTTTCAGCTTATTCATATGGATTTAATGGGTCCTATGGAAGTAGATAGCCTTGGTGGTAGGAAATATGCTTATGTGCTCGTTGATGATTATTCTAGATATGCATGGATATTTTTTCTTAGGGAAAAATCTGAATCGTTTGATTTCTTTAAAAAATACTGTGCCATGATTAAGAATAATTTTAGTGCTTCAATTTTTCGCTCTGATCATGGTAGGGAGTTTGAAAATCAATTGTTCGATGAATTCTGTGATAAGAAAGGTATTATGCATGAGTATTCTTCTCCTAAGACACCCCAACAAAATGGGGTGGCCGAAAGAAAGAATAGGACCTTACAAGAAATGGCTCGTGTTATGTTGCAATCTAGGAACATTTCTAAGCGTTTTTGGGCTGAAGCATTACATACTGCATGTCATATATCTAATCGTGTGTTCTTTCGTCATGGTACTAAGAAAACGTCATATGAGTTGTTAAATGGGAAGAAGCCTACGGTCAAGTATTTTCATATTTTTGGATGCTATTGTTACATGTTGAATGATCGTGAATACTTGACTAAGTTTGATTCGAAGAGTGATAAATGCATATTTTTAGGATATTCTTCTAATAGCCGTGCATATCGTGTGTATAATTTGCGCGTCAAATCTGTTCAAGAGTCAATTAATATTGTGTTTGATGATGCTACTGATCTTAGAAGAGTTCCTTCACAAGTCGATATTTCAGATGTTGTCCAAGCTGTTGATGAAACAGAGGTGACTGGAGAGGAAAATGTTGGGCCAACATTTGACCCAACATCACCGGATGAGCTGAATGATGAGATCGAACCGAGTGAAGTTCGAAGAGATCCCCCAGCTAAGATTCAAAAGGATCATCCTACAGATTTAATTATTGGAAACGTGAATGAAGGTAGGAAGACTAGAGACAAGCCGCGCAAAGACTACAAGTCGATGGTAAGAAACGTATGCATGAATACGGTATACGCTGAGGTACGTTTTAATTGTTTTGTTTCTGAGATAGAACCTAAGAATGTCCTTGAAGCACTTAAGGATAATTTTTGGATAAATGCTATGCGAGGAACTCTTGCAATTTGAGAAAAATCAAGTATGGGCTTTGGTTCCTCGGCCGAAAGACATTAATGTCATAGGTACGAAGTGGATCTTTAAGAACAAATCTGATGAACTTGGTAGAGTCGTTAGAAACAAAGCTCGTTTAGTAGCTCAGGGTTATACCCAAGTAGAAGGCATAGATTTTGATGAGACGTTTGCTCCCGTGGCTAGGTTAGAATCGATTAGGTTATTGCTAGCTTTTGCATGTTGGATTAACATTACATTACACCAAATGGATGTTAAAGGTGCATTTTTGAATGGATATATCGATAAGGAAATCTATGTCGAACAGCCTAAGGGATTTGAAGATCCGCATTATCCTAACCATGTTTATAAGTTACAGAAAGCACTCTATGGATTGAAGCAAGCCCCTCGAGCTTGGTATGGTAGGTTGACCACGTTTTACTTGAGTTTGGCTCATACGAGGTGAGGCCGATCGCACACTCTTTGTAAAAAGAGTTGGTATGGATATTTTAATTGCTCAAATTTATGTAGATGATATAGTATTTGGCTCGAGTTCTCAATCTATGTTGAATCAGTTTGTGCATGCTATGAACTCCACTTTTGAAATGAGCATGATTGGGGAACTAACCTTTTTCTTAGGACTGCAAATTAAGCAAAGCAAAATGGCATCTTTATTTCACAGGAGAAATACGCTAAGAATACAGTAAGAAGTTCGGGTTGGACACGGCTAAGGTAATGAAAACTCCCATGGGGTCTTCGCAAAAGGTAAGTAAAGATAATGTTGGACAGGATGTTGACCCAACATTATATCGATCCATGATTGGCAGTTTGTTATACCTTTCAGCAAGTAGACCCGACATTATGTATAGCGTTTGTGTTTGTGCTAGATATCAATCTGAGCCTAAAGTTTCCCACCTTAATGCTGTTAAGCGAATTCTTCGTTATGTGAGTGGTTCGTGTAGCCTAGGACTATGGTACTCCAAAGAGACTAACATGAATCTTGTAGGCTATAGCGATGCTGATTGGGCAGGCGATGAGGATGATCGCAAGAGCACAAGTGGCGGCTGTTTCTTCCTAGGTAACAACTTAGTTGCATGGTATAGTAAGAAACAAAACTGTGTATCTTTATCTACTGCTGAGTCTGAATATGTTGCTGCGGGTAGTTGCTGTACGCAATTAATGTGGTTAAATAGCATGTTGTGTGACTATGGTTTAGAGTGTGAATCTGTTCTCATGTATTGTGATAACCTTAGTGCCATCAACATATCTAGGAACCCTATCCAGCATTCGCGTACGAAGCATATAGATATTAGGCATCATTTTCTGAGAGATATGGTAGAGAAAGAATTAGTTCGTATTGAGCATATAGACACGAAACATCAGTTAGCTGACATATTTACGAAAGCATTGGATTCTGAAAGGTTTTCGGACCTGAAGAAATCCATAGGTTTGCATCAGTCTGTCTGAATGTTGGTCCAACATTTGGATCAACATAGCATATGTCAAACTTGATCGTTACTGCTTTACTGTTTGATTTAATATTTTCTCTCTGGTATTCTATGAAATGACTCGACCCACCTTAACCATTTTCTGAAATGACCCGATCCCATGCAAAAAGCAGGCTCATAAACCTTTTTTTAAGATAGGTTTTGGTAATAAGTATCCCTAGGTACACGGCATTCGCGGTGACGATGTATTCTTGGTGACAAAAAGCCAAACCTTGATGTTTAGGTAATAAGGGCAGTGCACAATAATTCAGAATCAATATCTAAGGTGAAAGGGCAGAAAATGAAAGAAAAATTGAGTTGAGGGAGTCGAGCAGAAAAGTCTAAGAATCCTGAGTTAGAATGTTGAGTCAAATGTTGGGGCAACATGTGACTGTCAGATTGATATTGCTATATTTATGTGCTTTCGTTCTATTAGTGTTTGTTTTCTATACTGCATGTGGTAGTCACGTATGTCTAGTTTAGATATCTCTCAGAATTGCATTAGAATCCCTCGAAGAACAGCCTGTTACATTTGTCTCTAGTGCTCATCATCAACGCTCAAACGGTTAGTATCTCTTGTGCTTTCTATGGTTTTGACTTGGTAATTTTTGGTTGAATCATGGTCTGAATTATCCCTATATTTTCGTATGACCTATTCCTCTATTTACTTTGAATGTGCTCTATGTTGAGTTAAACAATTTATGGCATAATTCGAATTTACCCTATTATTTGCCTAAATTATTTTCTTCAAACGGTTATCTTTTTCACACTAATCCATTATTTGACAGTTTCAATAAGTAACCGTTACGAGAGAGGGGGAGTGGGCATATGCAGTTACTTGGCATGTTCTTTATTTTTCTCTCATTTATCTCCCTCATTCACTCTTCCTCATTCACAAACCCTAAAAGCATTTCTGAAAAGTTCCTTTCTGCTTTGAAGTGTTTCGATATAAGTTGGGTTGCATCAACTCTGTTTCTCACATCTATTTCTCGAGCTTACTTCCAGATTTCACTATGTCGAACTCTCCAAACCACGATGAGATGCAGAATGTTGACCCAACATCTGGCGAGATCATCTATGATGCAGTTCCTCTTCAATCCATTCCGGCGCTGTGTGATGCTCCAATTTCGTCACCCCCAACTCACGATGAGACACCAGTGCAACCAAGAGACCCAACTGAGGAAATGCCGAACCCTAACATCACAAATGTTGCTGTACCAGTACCTGAAGTTTCAATCGACGAGGAATTCGTTGAAGATGTTCATGCCTCGTTAAAGGAGATCGTGCCTGAAAAAGTCTCTACCAGTGCTGCAAAGAAAGCTCAAAGAATCTCCAAGAAAGCTTCAGTAGGGTCTTCCTCAAAGGCCGATGCTGTTCCAAAAAGACGAAGGAGCAACAGGGTCAGACGAGCAATGAACCCAACCTCAAACTCTGACGACCCAATCGTTCTCTCCAGTGACTCCAACGACACAATCGAGAACTCAACAAACTTCGACAGTGTCAACTCAATGAGCTCCGACAAAGACGATCGCAATTTAGGGGGAGAGACACATCTGTCAGAGTCTACAACTCTTAGTGTCCCAGAAACCCCCAAAAGCGATGACGAAGATGATGTCGACCTCACTGAGACCCTTGCTGCTTGGAAGAATAGACTGAAGAAGAAAGCAGGGAAGAGGCCAATGCAGTCTAACAAGGCACCCTCCAAGCGTCAGCGAACAGAGGAGGCGCCAAGATCAACGCCTAGTCTCCAGTCCTCCTCCCCAATTCAATCCAGAAGTGAAGATGCTGAGCAAGATGTTGACCCAACATCTGACTCAGATTGGGAGGATCCTTTGCCAAGGGGGAGGTTTTATGCGTCTGTTAATGAAGAGTTGTGGCCATATTTTGCTAACAGGATGTTACGCATAGAAAGGACAGTCGACTTGGTGAGTTTCCGCAGATACGGGGTCATGGAGTTCTTAGAATCCCGAAGCTTTGATAAGACAGTCACGATGTTTGGGACCTACTGTGACACAGTGGTCCGCGAGGTATTTGCTAACCTTACTCCTAGCCTTAATGATCCTAGCTCTAGAAAGTATGGGAAGGTTTATTTTAGGGGGAGGTTATATGATTTTTCTGCTAGAGATATTAATGAGTTTTTGGGGACGCCGAATGTGAAAATGGGGCAAGTTTATGATAATGATGAGGTTGTAAGTTTTCTGACGGGGGGTAGAATTAAGGAATGGGATGGAAATTTCTCGATCAGTTTCTTGACGTCTCTTTACTCGGTGCTATTTAAAGTCGGTGTGTTTAATTGGTGGCCTACGGCCAATGATTCACGAGTTGCGGAGAGTATGGCTCATATTCTGTACGCACTTGGGAAAAATCTCCCGCTGAATTTAGGAGAGTTAGTGCTACAGCAGTTAGCTAGAGAGGCTGGGAAAATAGGAAAGGGCATTCTGCCGTTCCCTTCTTTAATCTATGGAATGCTGGTGCGAGGAGGTTTTAGGCCAACGCGAAGGGATCAGGTGGTAACAATCAAATTCCCATATGCCATCTCTCAAATGCACCTGGCCGGACAAAACAAAGTTGTCGATCTGCCGTGGAAAGCTCAAGCTCAGGAGGCTGAGCAGAATGTTGAGCAAAATGTTGCCTCAACATCTGCTCCACAATCAAGCTTAGACCGCCAAATTCAGTGCCTCGAGGATACAATTGCGTTCCTAACTTCCCAATTGTCAACACTCAAGGACTTACATTCTTCCCAAATAGGGGGAGAAAGGACAGAAGTTGTGGAAGAAGTGGCGGAGCAAGAAGAGGAGCGTGCAGAGCAAGAGGAAGCTCAAACTGATGGAAGAGAAGGTGAGCAAGCAGGGGAAGATGCTAGGGAAGCTGGAGCTAACGAGGAAGAGGCAGATGACTCGATTGAGAGTCTACGCATTTAGACTTTGATCTAAATGAGTTTTGCATGCGTACTTTTGTGTGCTTTTGTTGCTCATGTGCATGCGTGCCTGCCTAACTGACTGTTTGTGTTTGTTATGCTATGGACCAGTTTTATTTTTTGCAGATGTTTGAATTTCAGACCTCATTGTGGCGTGTACTAATATTTAGTACTTTTGAGTAGTTTGATCGCTATTCTATATTGAGTTTACTCTAACCATTTTTTCTTCTTGTTTGTGGTTGAGTAGATCTGGCCTTTAGGGGGAGTTTCACTACGACCAACTTCTGCTTTGGTTTTGGGAAGAAAGATAAAAAGGGGGAGATTGTTAATGTTGCGCTGTCAACATTGGCAATGTTAGGAGAACATTCTAGTCAACATTTATTGGCAGAGAATGTCTTCTCTCACTCTAGTTTTATCTTTCATACCCAAAACATGTTTAAACCGTGTCCAGACTATTTTTAGTGTTTTACAGGACTCAGAAGTAACTCAGGACGAGTGAGGATCATGGAGATAAGCTTGAACGAGTCTTAGGATGGAACATACTAAATATAGGATGCTTGGAGCACAAGATGGAGATCAAGTCTTTGGAGCTTACCAAGTCAGTCCTTAACGGTCACTAACGGACCAAGTCTACTTAGTGGACGTTAGTGAACGTTGCGGGATGATACCAAGTCCATTTGTGGAGTGCTGCCCAAGTTGAAGAAGTATTTAAGGGCGGAGAACTTGTGATGACGGATGACGATCGTGACGACTACAGAGAGAAGAAGATTAAGAGCGATCACGAGAGTTGTCTTTTTAGCCTAGTGTTTTCTGTTTTGCAAAAGTCGAAAGACTTTGTAGGTTTGCAGAATCGAAAGATTCGTAGTTTTTCTAGGCTTGTTTTTACTATCCTTTTTTATAGTTGTTTTGCCATCCATTGCTATAGTGGAATTTCGCCTTGAGGCACGCAGCAAGTTATTCTGACTTGCTGCAAAATTTACATCTCGTTGTCTTTAGTTTTCTGTCACCAAAACTAAGTTATCCGCTGTGCGCTTTGAGTGTGAGAGTGAGTGTTAGCCTAACATTTAACCCAACATTAGTATACAATTCAGCAATGTTACATCCGTTTAGGAACCACGCCCCCTTCAAATATTAATGGTACTAGCAGTGTATAATCATTTCATCTACAGGCATTAGACAAGGAGATCCTCTATCCCCATTTTTTTTATATTGTCTAAAGCCCTCTCAAACCTGATTCATCAAGCAGCTTGTGGGGGTAGACTTGGTGGCATTAGGCTGTGTAGGAATTGGCCAGCAGTTACTCACTTGTTCTTTGCAGGTGATTCCCTTTTGTTTGCAGAAGCAAGTGTTGAACATGCACACTCTTGATTAGGAGGATCCTTGATTGCTTCAGTCATGCTTCGTTCGGGTCAAATGGTGAATTTGGCAAAATCATCAATACGTTTCAGCAAGAATACCAATCAAGAGATTAAAGGAGAGAATTTGGGAATTTTTGGAGGAATCAAGGAGGAACAAAAAGCTAGATACCTGGGCCTGCCTCCTTTCATTGGAAAATCCAAAAGAGAGACCTTTAAGTTGGTGGTTGAGGCTGTGAAGAATAGAGTGAACAATTGGAAGTCACAATTCTTGAGCTCGGCTGGAAATGAAGTCTTGATCAAAGCGGTTGTCAACTCCCTCCCCGTTTTTGTTATGTCTTGTTTTAGACTCCCTTTTCGTCTGTGCAAAGAAATCTCCAGGTTGGTCGCTGACTTTTGGTGGGGGAAGAACGAACAAGGAGGGAATAAATTACACTAGAAAGCTTGGAATAAAATGGCCAAAGACAAAGACTAGGGTGGCCTGGGCTTCAGGGAGATTCAGAAATTCAATGACGCCTTACTCGCTAAACAACTATCCAAATCTCCTGGTAGCCAAACTGTTCAAGGCTATGTATTTTTTCAAGTACAACCTCTTCGAGGTTTCTGCCCTGACATCATCTTCTTGGCTTTGGAAGTGCTAGCTTCAACCGAGACATGTGCTCGGGTCAGGAGCTGTTTAAAAACAAGGTGAGTCATGGAGATAGATATGTTCATGATGTTCTTCTCCCTACGAAGATCAAGTTGAGGAAAAGAAGGGTGATACCATTTGCTCAATCTGTGTGGAAAAAGAAGAGTCCATGGAGCATATCTTTTTCCATTGTTTGCGAGCCCACAATATTTGGAAGTTGGCACCGATTTCTTAGAACCGCCTGTCGAGTGGATTGGCCGGCCGGCCAGCTTTAAAGATTGGTGGGGCTCAAAGAAGGACATCTACAAGCATTGGGTCCAACTCTCGGTGTATATCCTCTCTCGTAACCTTTGGATATTTAAAGGAAAATGGCGAGATCATCGTACTATTATCGAATTAGCCAGTTTTGAGCAGTTTCTGATTCGACACTTGCGTTAGGTTAGATATTCTTTTGTGTTTTTTTTTTGTCTTTACTCCATTCCATGTGAGTTTCTTACTTATCCGTGAAACTTGTAAGCAGAAGGTCCATGGGCTATTTAGCTCTGTAAATGCTTTAGGTATTATTGAAAAATAGCTATCGTTTCCTTGGAAAAAATAAAAAAAGAAAAACACATGAATTACATTTTGGAGGAAAAGGGAAATATAAAAAGTTCGGTTTGTAACTTCTGTCGTAAAAAGGGTCATTCATATTTATGGGTATAATTACAGAACAAACAATAATTAACACTATTCTATAGTTATCTATGTGGCGGGTTGTTGTTTGATGTCTTCTTTTTGACACACATGAAACTAAAGGCAAAACAAAAAGTGGTTTTGATAAAGATTTCTTTAAATGCGCCCCCAAAATGTAGATTAGATTAGATAAATACTTTTGGGACATTAGGCAAATAATGTTCATGGTTGGAGCAGCCATTTATGTTAATACAACTATCCAAAGTCATATTTAACCTTTTCAATCCATTTATTATGTGTAATTAAGCAATAATAATAATTTATTATAATAATAATAGCTGTTCATCAGTAAATATTGCCCTGCCGAAGATCAGTAACATGATATAAATGTATCTACTTGTTGGTTCCAGTCTTATTTTCCAATCATCTTGTATTTATTACTCCAATATAAATTTAAAACTTGCAATTACCGTTTCATTATTATTATTATTATTATTATTATTATTATTATTATCTATTTTTCTATTTTATTATTGCTCAGCACTCTAGACTAACTGTTGAATTGATTTGGTCATTTTTTTTTTCAATTTTATCGTAAATTTATTCCAATTTTATTCTTTAATTAAAATTTCAGCGATTAAACATTTTAATTTAAGAAAATTAAAAGTATAAAATATTATATATTTTTTTATTGCACATGCATTGAGGGTGCGTAAAATACTAGTATATATAATTGTTCAGCACCTTAGAGTAACTGTCATTTAATTAATTTGGTGTGTTATTTGTAATTATCATTTTACCCTTCACCTTTTTAATTTATTCTAATTATATCCTAATAGATCAACTAATTAAATATAAATTATAATTTCATAAATTAAACATTTTAACTTAAAATTAACATGTTAAACATAAAATAATATTATATAGCACATACATCAATGTTCTAAAAATTCCAGTTATTATTATTATTCCCAATCTTAAATGTTTCTACATCTCAACTCAGACCCACACGGTGGAAATTCAATCTTCTTTGAGCAAAAAATAGCCACTAGAAACTGGTGGCTCAAGTGGCCCGGCGGCCCTTAGTAGTTGTGAGCTGAAATGTTTTTTTGTATTTATTAGGAAATTTGTACTTCAAAAAAAAAAAATACAGTCTTTTTCTTTTTTTCCTGTTGTATTCTGTGAAGATAATGCTATTATTGTTCATCTTCTATTCTTCAATGGATTCTTAATCCCTGACTTTCTTGGACCCAATGGGGCTTCAATTAGGACATGGAAAGATAGTTATGTCATTAAGCGTTTTAAAGTAAGTAGTTTGATAACTCCATGATTGTGAGGTTAGGCTTCGTTGTAGCTGCTTCTATAGCAGCTTACGCAGTTAAGCAGGTCAGCGTAAGACCTACTCGCAACGCTAAACCCTCCTCAGGTTTCGTATTTCTTTCTCTTTATTTCATTACTAAATAATTCGTGAAGATATAGGATTTTTGTTTTTTTGTTTTTTTTTTTGTCTGAAGATAATGAAGTGTTATATGTTTGTATGTATGTATGTATGTATATCAGACGATGTTGAAGCAGCCCTGCAGAAATCTAGGAATGAAGACGATGAGCAAGTTGCTTATGTATGAATGAATCTATTGATACTCTTTATCTTAATTTGCTAAAAAAGGAAAATGTTTTTGATATTGATTGTTTGGTCCAATAAATGTATATCAGGCCAAGGAGGAGGAGGAGGAAGAAGAAGTGAAGCTGATAAGCAGCGTCATAAATCCCGCCGTCCCTTCATCGGAGTACGACGACGACGAGGACCTCCTGCCGGAGTTCGAAAGCCTCCTCTCCGGCGAGATCGAATTCCCTCTCCCGACCGACAAGTACGAAAGCGAAATGGCCAGCAACGCCAGCGAACTCGAACGCCTGCGCAGCCTCGTCAAGGAGCTGGAAGAGAGGGAGGTGAAGCTCGAGGGGGAGCTGCTAGAGTACTATGGCCTGAAAGAGCAAGAATCTAACGTTATGGAGCTTCAGAAGCAGCTAAAGATTAAGACGGTGGAGATAGACATGCTCAACATCACCATCAGTTCCCTTCAAGCCGAGCGGAATAAGCTCCAGGAGGAGGTTTCTCACGGGGCTGCGGCCAGGAGAGAGCTCGAGCTTTCGAGGCGGAAGATCAAAGAATTGCAGAAGCAGATTCAGCTCGAGGCGAATCAGACCAAAGGGCAGCTTCTTCTTCTTAAGCAGCAGGTCAGCGGGCTTCAGGCCAAGGAAGAGGAACTGTTCAACAAGGACTCGCAAGTCGAGCAGAAGCTCAAGGCCGTCAAGGAGCTTGAGGTTGAGGTCATGGAGCTTAAGAGGAAGAACAAAGAGCTTCAGTATGAGAAGAGGGAATTGATTGTGAAGTTGGATTCTGCAGAGTCCAATTTGAAAGCTCTTTCTAACATGACTGAGGTTATTAGTTTAAAAATCTAGTTTCAACTGTCAAACAAAGGCCTTGTTGTTATTACACAGTTTTGAGTGTGTGTTCTTTTATCTTTGTCTTTGTCTTTGCTCAGACAGAAATGGTGGCCAAGGTGAGAGAAGAAGTCAATGCGTTGAGGTACGCTAACGAAGACCTCGTCAAGCAAGTCGAAGGGCTTCAGATGAATCGTTTCAGCGAAGTGGAGGAGCTTGTGTATCTCCGTTGGGTCAATGCCTGCCTGAGATTCGAGCTTCGAAACTACCAAACTCCTTCGGGGAAAGCCTCCGCCCGTGACCTCAGCAAAAGCCTAAGCCCGAAATCCCAAGAACGGGCCAAACAGCTGATGTTAGAATATGCAGGGTCCGAACGTGGAGGAGGAGGAGGAGGAGGAGCTGATACGGATATGGATAGCAATTTCGACAACAGTTCGGTGGACAGCGAAGACTTTGACAACGCATCGATTGATAGCTCCACGAGCAGATTCAGCAGTGCTAAAAAGCCTACGTTGATCCAAAAGCTCAAGAAATGGGGTAAGGGCAGAGATGATGGGAGCGCTTTTTCTTCTCCGGCGAGGTCGTTCGCTGGCTCTCCCGGGCGTGCGAGTATGAGCCAAAGGCCGAGAGGCCCGTTAGAGGCCCTAATGTTGAGAAATGCCAGCGATAGCAACGCCATTACGTCGTTTGGAGCTGCTTCTGAGAACGATGATGGGCCCGAAACTCCGAAGCAGCAGCTCGATTCTGTGGCCTCGTCTTTCCACGTCATGTCGAAGTCCGTCGAGGGCGTTTTGGAGGATAAATATCCGGCCTACAAGGATCGCCATAAGCTGGCTTTGGAGAGGGAGAAGCATATTAAGGAGAAAGCTCAACAAGCTCGAGCCGTGAGGTTCGGCGATCCCTTATCAGGGGGCGGCGGGGGAGGTATTATTAAGCCACCATCTTTGCCGCCCAAACTCGCCCAAATCAAAGAAAAACCGATCGGCTCCGGCGAGCCGAATTCGCAGTCCAGCGAGAGCAAGCCGGAGAATCCGACCGTCAGCAAGATGCAGCTGGCGCAGATCGAGAAAAGGGCTCCAAGAACGCCCCGACCACCTCCTACGCGAACCAGCGGGAACTCATCCACCGCCGCAGCCTCAAGACCATCACCGGGCGGGCCTCCCCTGCCACCACCGCCGCCTCCCCCAGCACCCGGCGGCGGTCCGCCACGTCCCCCACCGCCACCAGGCGGTTTGTTGAAGCCCGGCGGAAGCGGCGGCGATAAAGTACACAGGGCTCCCGAGCTCGTCGAGTTTTACCAGAGCTTGATGAAACGAGAGGCAAAGAAAGACACGTCATCTCTGATTGGTAATAAGGAGAGCACGTCGTCCGACGCCAGAAGTAACATGATCGGAGAGATTGAGAACAGATCATCGTTCCTCTTAGCTGTAAGTCGGAAAATATATAGCAACTTTATTTATTTCTCCATCCTAACAAAAATAAATAAATAAGGCGTGAAAAGTCGACTGATTAAGGATGTGAAATCCCCGAGCAGGTTAAAGCTGACGTGGAGACGCAAGGAGACTTTGTGATGTCCCTTGCGACTGAAGTCAGAGCGGCTTCATTCGCAAACATAGACGATTTGGTTGCATTTGTGAATTGGCTCGACGAGGAACTATCATTCTTGGTAAGCTCTACTGCTCTGCTCAGACGTAGTAAGAGAAACAGTTTCCTAACTATATTAACTCAATCGTAGGTCGACGAAAGAGCAGTCCTGAAACACTTTGACTGGCCGGAAGGCAAAGCCGACGCATTAAGAGAAGCAGCTTTCGAATATCAAGATCTGATGAAGCTTGAAAAACAAGTGTCGTCGTTCGTCGACGATCCCAATCTTCCTTGCGAGCCCGCTCTTAAGAAGATGTATAAATTGCTGGAAAAGTAAGAGACAGTCCATTTTTTTTTATTACCTAATAATAATTATAACAGATTGATCAAACTCAAATGATCTCTGCAGAGTTGAACAAAGTGTATATGCTCTATTACGAACCCGCGACATGGCGGTTTCGAGGTATAGGGACTTCGGTATTCCGATAGATTGGTTGCTAGATTCTGGAGTTGTCGGAAAAGTATGTATTATTCGTGGATTTCATTTCTGAGTGATATTATTACAGTACACATAAACCTCAGTCGATGATATTACGCATAAATATAAAGCGACCCATCGTTCGTTTTTTATTGCTGACAATTAACTTCCTTTGCATTGCAGATCAAGCTGGCATCAGTACAACTAGCTCGGAAGTACATGAAGCGTGTGTCGTCTGAGCTCGATGCGATGAACGAAACGGAGAAAGAACCGAACAAAGAGTTCTTGTTATTACAAGGCGTTCGTTTTGCTTTCCGCGTCCATCAGGTTAAGCAGTTCCTTAAACTCAAATGAGATATAATAATAGTAATAGTTGGTTGCTAAGTATTTAAGGTAGGCTCAAACCATGTCTGAAATTATATGTGTTTGTTTTCAGTTTGCGGGAGGATTTGATGCACAAAGCATGAAGGCTTTTGAAGAGCTAAGAAGCAGAGCTGCTTCTAGTGCACAAAACATTAAAGAAGAAGATGATGATAATGATAAACCAGAAGAATAAATTCAATTTGTCAAAAAAAAAAAAATGACTTTGCTTAATTTTTTTCTCTTCTTTTGTGCCTAATACAGTACTGTTATTACGAGAGAATATCAAAATTAGTGTTATTTTGAACATCTAATTACAAAACTAATCACATTCTATAAATATTGGTAATTAATTTGCTTATTTGAAATAATAAGAGTAAAAAATTGTAATTTAAAACAGTTTTGTGGTGAGAATGAAAATAATATTAGTTAAAATTAAAAAACTTAATTAGTTTTATAATTGTTGTAGAATGTTGATTAGTTTTGTAATTAGATATTTAAAATAACACTATTTTTTATACTCTCCTGTTATTACTACGTGTATATGGATGGGTGTTTGCAGGACGGACAATATTAGTTTTACAGCTTCCTATGTTTTTATACCGTGAAATATGTTAAAATACACATAAAACTATTAGGCTTCCAACTAATTTACTAAAAATAACGTCCTTGATTCCAAGTAATTATGCTATTCAAGTTCCCTCAAAAAATATCTTGTGACAAATGAAGTAGAAGAAAACAATTTTGATGCCCTATGTTCACAATGCTATGTTTTAGACATCATGAGGGGTATGATGCTAAGTTTTAGGCACTACAGGGGAATTTCACGCAATAAAAAAACATATCATAATTTACCCAACAAAGAATTTGAAAGAAAATTTTCGTATGTTGATATTAGAGATTCTTGAAAATGGAAAGAATAAATTACATATGTCTAGATCTAAGAAGATCAAAACATAATTTTCAAGAATTTAATTAGAGGTGGTTTGACAAAATTTAAAAGTTTAGGGACTGAAATGAAAATGTTCAAAAGATAAAGGACTAAAGTGCAAAATTTGACATCGTACAAAAGTACTCGGTCATTCTACGGCTTAGTTGCACAAACGATTGCTCGCATATGCCAGGCTGAGAGGGGATTTTATTCTCAAATATAGCTGCAGTATATGCTTTACAGATGATGAATATATTGGGCATCTCTTCTTTGTTTTGCAATTATAGCAAGTTCTAAGAGTTATTTAAATGTGGTTGGATGGTCTTAGATTTCTCACCGATTATAGAGAATGGTGTAAATGGACTCAGAAATTAGCTAGGAAACATATAATATGGAATAAAACGTTGAGATTGTGTCCTCGGAATGCCATTTCGAGGATTACATGAATTAGGACCATGATCCATGTAATATTCGGATCCGTAATATTATATTCAATAATTTATTTTTAAATAATATTGAGTTTTGTGTTTTTACTCGATATTGAGGCATGCTATTTATTTATCGTATAATTCTTATAAAGGGCATTATGTAACAAGATAAATAAATAAAAAACAAACACTATCGAGTTTAGTCATCTATTCTGCTAGGCAGAGAGGGGACACCGATGGACTATTATCATTTAGTGTTGAATTAGTCTACAAGTCTAAATCTCCAGTAGGGTGATCGGATTGGTGAGTATGACTTGATATGTCGACGTGTCTTAAGTGACTGTCATCCATTCAATTCGGAAATCGAAGCTCGTGACATTGATACATGTTGAATGGGAGATTGACTGTATTTGGACTCTTGACTCATAGTTTTGATCGATCTCGTGCTTGGAAAGTTAATTGATCGATCGACTGACTATAGTTAATAGCGTGAACCTTAGACCGAAGGGGTCAACGCGGAGTTGGCTTCGCGGTCTTGACTTGTCACAAGTTTGCTAGCCCCGATTGCCAAGTGCAGGGTCGGCGACGAAATGAGGTCTCGACAACGGAGTGCAATTTCCAACTTGAACTGCCGAGCGGGATTCACGACCTTGAGTAGATCGAGGTATATGTCCTATGAGAATTTCGGGACGAGATTCTTTCGTGTTTCCGTCTGGCAACCCCACCGGACACGATTTTATTTTCTTCACATTTATTAAATTAGATGAGTCGAATGTCACATGATTTGATGCCGTTGTATCAATAATCCATCTACCATCACAGTCCTTACCATGGAGTCGATCGGGTTGATTTGGCTTGCTCGAAAGTTCAAGTTGTTGCAATTGTGTCGTCATAACACCTGTGAGAGTTCCAGTTCCGATGGTACCTCTAGATCCTTGCAAATTCGAATGCCCACGTGAATTTCTAACCACACTAGTTTTATTAGCTTGGACAGGTGGCGCAATATTTCCTCTTCCACACCCAAGACTATCACGTCCACCTCTTCCAATTCGTCCTCCATTACGACCTGGTCCCCTTCCTCCAAGAGGTCGATCTCGCCACGACTCCGAAAATCCATGTATTTGAAAGCAGGTTGATTCGTCATGACCTTTTCTATTACAATGATTGCAAAACTTGTTAGTATTATCCTCACGACGAGACTTATCACGCGCATCGGGTTGAATTGCAAAACCCATAACATTATTATTAATAAATCGAGGGCTTCAACCTAATACTAATTGGTGATAGGTGAATGAGCCTCTTGAATATATTAGGTGAGTCGGATGAGTAGAATTATTCGATGTGGGATAGATAGAAATCTCAACAATTATCCCGTGGATCCTTAGATGACGACAATTCTCCATTTCACAAATATTCTTCTTGAGCTACTTGTTGATACGCTCCGTCGAGCATTGGCAATGGCTCTTTTCCAAGCAGACTTGAACGAATAGAAACATATGCTCCATCAAAGACTAAGAAAATCGTGCAAGTGATCCTCCTCTCTCTGTTTCTCGACTTGCGTAAGGATGTTACACTTGCATTCTCCGCACTTACAAACTTGCACTCACATATGCGTTCAGCTCATTCCATATTATTGACATACGGTCAAAATAATTTTCCAGTCTCACCATTTCCTTGTTGCACTCCACCAAGGAGGTTTTCAATTGGCATATGCGAGTCCCACTCACCACACAATACCTTTTTTTAGATTGTCCCACAGAAGTTGTGCGTCATCATATTCACTGAACGTCGATCTAACGGATGGCTCAATGGTGTTAGTCAACCACGAATCGTACCCACGATACCAACATCAAATGCATGGCTATCCACTCATCAAGCTTCGCCGCTGTTGTGGGTTTCGAAACAATTCTTTCTATAAAGCCGAATTTTCTCTTCGCCTTCAATGAGGTTCGGATCGCCCTCGCCCATTCATCGTAATTATAGGTGTGATGATACTTGAGCATAGATAGATCGAGAATTACCTTGAATTTTAATGTGCGGAAGCTTTTGGTAATTCTCTCAATCAATCTTCATTAATCACCAAGCTTCTCTCTACAATTAAGCTCTTTCTCTCACTACAATTAAACCCTAGCTAAGATAATGGTGAGAGAGATATTCTAGTGAGAGAAAGCTAAACCTCAAGTTGTGTGTTTATCACACACCCTCTACCTATATATACCAAAGCACATCTTTGGTATATATACAAGTAAGTCCCTAACCCGAGCTACTTGAATGAATATCTTCATGAGGAGCGTTGAACGAAATGTTACTCATTCATTGAGTAACTGCTGAGATATTAGGAAATGAGTAACTCGACACGAGATTGGTGAATTCGTCAGGAGCCTCTTCATTAAGATCAAAACGGATATTTTCATTTGTCTCGACAAATACCTCAATTAAATTTAGTTCGCCGTCCGCATCCAAGAAGTATTGCTAGCTCGACGTCGTCGGAAATGTTTAATTGCCTTTGATAAAGTCGAGAATGCTGACATTATTCATTCTTCACACGAACTATTAAAGAGGAAGAAGTGCTATCGACATAAGTCATCTCGTACAGCATGCCCAAAAATTGAGTGAAACTGGTATTGCGATGAATTCGTCGAAAACCAATCGGTTGAACACTATATTGAATGGTGTTTGAATCGTATATGACCACCAAAATACTCAGCGACTTGAATTTTACGAGAGGACATATTGAGAATCTTAAGAGATATTTTGAACTTTGAAAAATATGAAGAAAATGAATTCGTTATATAATGGATTTCATCGTGCTTAATACCCACGACGACGTGCCTAATATCCACGACGACCACCTTTAATTTTCCAACAAAACATGTGAATGTGTAGTCAATTCGTTCACAATGTGTAGTCAGGCTTTTCAAATTTTCAGATTTCAGAAATCGCCTGAATGAGAGGTCATTTCATTCACAACCTTTTTCTTCGCGACCATTGGATGCGACGTCGCTATTAATTAAAGAGACGCAGGCCCAATTTTCCAAAGCCCATCGCCACCCCAATTTAATTTTTCGGCCCAAACGCGACGTTGCGCTTAATGGACACGACGTCGTTTCATGCATTTTGTCATATTTTATTAATACCTTCCAAAATTGACCTCTTTAATTAATAGATAAAAGGCAATATTTTATTAAAACAGCCCAAGTTTTACCATCAAATTTTTTATTGTTTTATTTTATTTTTCTAGTGTTTGGACTCGTGAGCCGATTTTCCTGGCCTCTTCCCCGATTGAATTTGGATGTAATATAATCAGCCTAAAAGCTCATCAAAACGCTCTCATTAAAAACAAAGGCTCATCAAGAAAATCTGCCACAATGATGTTTAGGATAGCATTAGCAGCGAGTTAGAAGAAATGTGCCAAAGAAAGAATTTAATGAAGAATAATTTCTACTAAAAATCTGTAGCTGTACCGAGCAATGAAAAAATATTATTAGGAAATTGTTGAGATTTCTATCTATCCCACATCGGATAATTCTTCTTACCCGACTCACCTAATATACTCTAGAGGCAACTTCACCTATCACCAATTGGTTTTAGGATGATGTCCTCGATTTCTTAATATGATATCAGAGCGGGTTCGATCTATGTTCACCGTCACTCGATTCATATGTCCACGTGTTAGGCAGTCACGCCACACGCGAGGGGGCGTGTTAAGATTTCCATATATCCCACATCGGATAATTCTTCTCACCCGACTTACCTAATATACTCTAGAGGTAACTTCACATATCACCAATTGGATTTAGGATGGAGTCCTCGATTTCTCAATAGAAATCAAACTCCGAATGATTTTGGACAATCCCGAAAGAAAATTAACGAATGTTGGAGACCCAATGCAATAATCAACCCAATTCACGGGTGAAAGCCGTTCACAAACGTTGATTATATAGAGTATGGTTGGAGTACAAACACCACAGAATCGGGTATGATTGGAGTACAAACACCACAGAATCACCACAGATTGGTGAGAGTACAAAAAGTTTGAGGCGGATGTTGAATTACCAAGGAAGTTAGGGCTTATAATGTTAACTTTTAGCCCTTTGTTTGGTTCATGTGTTTATAAAGCAATTTTAAACCTTGTTTATAATATGTTAGTGTGTTCCGTACGTGGATTTATATATAACAGCTCTAAATCCGTGTATACGGGTTTAGATAAACATACCTCTAAGGCGGGTTATTGTAAATTCACTAACTAAACACATATTTTATTTTAGGATAAATTATGATATACCCCCACGTGGATATACTGAAATGCAAATTACTACCTTATGCTTTTTTTTATTGTGCGAAGCTCACTTGTACTGTCTAGAACTTAGCACCGTACTCTTGATGGTGTCGAAAACGTAGCATTGTACCTCCCCAACTAGGGGTGTAATTGGCAAGTAGTGCAAGATTAAATAAATCACAAGGTTGTTTTACGCTATTTACAAACAGATGGATTTTGGTGTTTATTTTTTAAACCACGGATGAGTTATATGCAATTTAGCCTTTATTTTATACATATTAATAAGTTTTATATAAACTTTAGTAATTTAAATTCTCCTAAATATAAATCAACGTATCAATCAAGTATTTAGGAAAATACAGGTAATTAAATACAATTGTTCTTTTCTTTAACTAGTTTGAAATCATGGTGTCCCAAATCTATCAATATTATATAATGGCTTGGCCCCAAATAATTCACCATTAACTTTCCCAATAACTTGATCGTAAGGTCCACAATGACACTCGAACAAGTATTCTCGTCCATATCTACAAAATCACAATCACATTTTTTATGGTCCATGATATTCTTCAACATAACCTTAAGTGTTCCATCTTACATCTAGAAAATGGCATTCATTATCATTATGTTGAAAAAACATGTAGGAATGAATATTCAAACAGGGAAATGTCATATGCTTTATATTTAATTATTCATATCATTTAACTTAAAACAACACAACTAAGTTGACCCAAAACTAACAGACAGTCTTGGGAGAGGCAAAACACAAATAATAAATACAGACAAGATTAACTAAAGAGCACAATATGGAGTGGCCACAAGCACAAGAGGAATCTTTTTTTGAACTGCCAATCCATTCCCTTCACTCATATCCATATCCTCTGCCCTTTCTCCGCCGGGCATCGCAAAGTCGAACTCGTCCACTAGTCTGGCTAACCCAAGCTCGACCACGAGCTCAGCGAACCCAATGCCGGGACACATCCTACGGCCGGAGCCGAAGGGGACCAACTCGAAATGACGGCCTCTGTAGTCCACGTCGTCGTCGCCTTCCAGAAACCTCTCGGGATGAAACCCTTCGGGGTTTTCCCATATCAGCGGATCTCGACCGATCGCCCAAACATTGACCATCGCCTGCGTGCCTTTCGGGACGTCGTAGCCCAAAAGTTTTGCATGCTCGGTCGACTGGTGAGGGACCAGCAATGGAGCCGGTGGGTGCAGTCGGAGGCTCTCTTTGATCACCGCTCTTAAGTAACGCATTTGGTGCAACTCATCCTCGGTTATCCTACTATCTTTATTTCTTGCAACTCCTCTAACCTCACTTTGCAATGTCTTCATCTTGGTCGGATTTCTTATCAGCTCTGCCATTGTCCATACTAAGGCAGTGTAAGAAGTATCAGTCCCAGCAGCCAAGATATCCTGGTGACATTAACATAGTAACTATTCTGTTCAATGCATATATATATATATAATATTCAAAAAATAAAAAATAAAAAATACAAGCAACTAGAGAATGAAAGCAAAGAGGAGATAATTCTTACTAGGATAACTGCTTTGATCGAATCGTAGTCGAGGAGGGAATAATTATCGTTCTGGCCTGTCTGAAGATCAAGCAGTATATCGACAAAGTCAACTTGTGCTGCTTCTGCACCTCTATTTCTCCGATGTTCTTCGATCACACCATTCAAGAACTCATCAAACCCTTTGGAAACCCTATCTAACTTCGAATCTAACCCACTGAAACGATCGATCCAACCACCCAACCAAGGGATGCAGTCTCTGACGCTCGAAGCACCTAAGCACTCAGCAATCTCCCGAAGCATCTTGTTAAACACTTCCCCTTCGTAGCTGTACTTCCGACCTAGAGCCACCCTGCAAACGACGCCATTAGTGAGTGAAGTGAACACATGGCTCAGGTTAACGGCCGACCCCGCCGTTCGCCGGATTCTCTCAACCATGATCGACGTTTCATCTTCCCTCACGGAGCGAAATGATTGAACCCTCTTCTTGCTCAGCAGTTGCAGCATGCATATGCTTTTGACTTGCCTCCAATACTCTCCATACGGAGAAAACGCAACGTCCCTAGAGCCGTAGAATAGCTTGTGGGTAATGTGTTGTTTAGGCCTGTTCGCAAAGATTGAGTCTTGGTTTTTAAGGATCTCTCGGGCGGCGTCGGAGGTGGAGGCAACGAGGAGAGGGGCTCTGCCGAGGTGAAGCAGCATGAGCCCACCATGGTGCTTTGACAGAGAGTGGAGAGATCTGTGCGGTAATTCACCCAACTGGTGAAGATTTCCTATCAAAGGAAGCTTTCTTGGAGATGGAGGTAGCCTTATTTGAGGCGTGGACGAGGCTGTTCTTGGAAGCCACTTACTAAAAAAAATGATGACGAAAACAATGAAGGGGATAAAGAGTGAGGAGGTGGGAAGAGAAATGATGTTCATGTTCTATTCTATCTACGGCGGAAGAAACTTGGTTAAAAATGTATCATTGAAGAAGATCAGAACATATACGGTAAACGTAGTGTAAGGCTCCACAGCTGCGACGGGTGATCATAAATGCAGCTGACCTAACTATTTAATAAAATAATTAGGTTTGATCGAGACTAATATTTGGGACTATTCAACCAAAACGAATTTTTTTTTTAACTTTCCAGTGGTATTCCTACTCGATCTAACTATGAGCTAGCCCCTAAATACTTTTGTGGGCTTGCGCCACATAGACCTGATGGATGTTTAATTGCGTCACACACTCCAGTGGTGGGACTAATCCCCGGGGTCAGATGAATACGTCACAAACCCACCTGACAACGATAGTCATGGGAATTAAATCACATGGAGACTACTCAAGGAATTGTGGGAGGGGAGATTCGATCCCAGGACCTAATCCACAAATCTTTAAGGCCTCCTCCTTGACCACTAGATCAAGTTGGCAAAAGATTTTTTTTTATTGTCCCGATGTATAAAAAAAAAAACGATTAAATAAAAATGTTGTTGTTATAAACTAATAAAGCAGTAAATGTCCCATAATCTTCATATTCAACCCCATGATCTCCATGTTCACCCCATGACCTCACATCTTTATTACATTAATATCCATTATCTAATTTACACCCTATGATCTTTTGTGATCAATGTAAAGGCTCTACCTCAAGCTTATAAATAGAGGTTTGTGAAAGTGAAAATGACACAAGTGAATGAAAGAATTATCCATTATATCTTGTCTACTCTATCTTAGTTCATTTAGTGTTTCTATAGTTTCACTCCAAATTTATTTAAGTATCTTGAGCCAAAGACTGGAGATTTATTTAACTTCAGATTTGTTGATTGTCATTGTCCCATTATGATCCTCGTACAAAGTAATGTGAACTGAAAGTTCAAAAGATAATTCATTTGCAAAATTTAGGAAATCAGTTGCCAGACTCTTTTAGTGACCTTAAAAGAGTTACTAAATTGCATATTCTGGCTATTAATGCTTCGATTAAAATTAATTTCCATGAAGGACAAGTAACAACTGCTAATGAGACTGTGACATGTTTAAAACGTGGTAGACCAATCAGTTCTAAAGATAAAGTTCCTCGTAAAAGAAAATGAGCAAATAATTAAGATGGTCTCGAGGAAATTAAAACTCATGAAGAGTCTACTGACATGATTAGTGAAAAGTTTTCAGAAGAAACTCAGGTACCTTAAAATGTTGATAATAATGGGATCTCAATAAATTATGTCACAAGTAGAAAAAGGTGGAAACGAAATGAAACAAACGTCGACGATATTTTTGCATATGCAGGGGCAAAAACTATTGAGAATGATAATGAGGATCATGAACCTAGGTCTATGAACGAATGTAAACTTAGAGATGATTTGCCAAAGTGGAAATATGCAATTAAAGCTGAATTGAATTCACTGGCAAAACGTAAAGTTTTTGGACCAGTAATGCACTCCAGAAGATGTGCAACCTGTCAGGTATAAATGGGTTTTAAGGAAAAGAAAAGAGAAGAATGAAATTTTGTGATGTAAGGCACGTATTGTTGCACAAGGTTTTCCTCAAAAACCCAGTATAGATTATGATCAGACGTATTCCACGGTAGTAAATGCAACTAGTTTTCGATATTTAATAAGTCTGGCATCAAATGAAAAACTAGAAATGCGTCTGATGGATGTTGTCACAACATATTTATATGGCTTATTGGCCAGTGACATTTATATGAAACTCTCCAAAGGATTCAAATTGCCTGAAGAGCATAGTCATAGTTCTCGAGATCTTTATTCGATCAAACTATGTATATCTCTTTCTGGTTTAAAACAAGCTGGACGTATGTGGTATAATCATCTCAGCGAATACTTGTTAAAAGAAGGTTATGAAAATGATCATGTATGCCCATGTTTATTTATAAATATATCTGGTTCAGAATTTGTCATCATTACTGTATATGCTGATGATCTTAATCTAATTGGAACTCCAGAAGAGCTCCAAAAGGCGAATGATTATTTAAAGCGAGAATTTGAAATGAAAGATTTTGGAAAGACAAAATATTTTCTTGGTTTACAAATTGAGCATCTTGAAGATGGCATTTTCTTGCATCAGTCATCTTATACAACAAAAGTGCTTAAACGTTTTTATATGGATAAAGCACACCCCTTGAGCACACCTATGATGGTCAGATCACTTGATGTGAATAGGATCCATTTCGAGCTCGTGAGAATAATGAAGAACTATTTGGTCCAGAAGTACCATATCTTAGTCCTATTGGAGCACTAATGTAACTTGCTAGTCATACTCGTCCTGATTTAACATTGCAGTTAATATATTAGTAAGATATAGTTCTTCACCCACACGACGACGTGGGAATGGTATTAAGCATATTTTTGCTACCTTCAAGGTACGATAGATTTGGGTCGCTACTATCCTAAATCTGCAAAATCTAATCTCATACTCTAGGCGAATGATGGATATTTGTCTGATTCGCATAATACTCGGTCACAAACTGGTTATATATTTACATGTGGTGGTAAAACTATTTCTTGGCAGTCGATGAAGCAAACAATAGCTTCACTTCTTCTAACCATGCCGAAGTTTTAGCAATTCACGAAGCAAGTCGGGAGTGCTTTTAGTTGAGATCTGTAGTTCATCATGTTCGAGGAACATGTGGATTATCTTTGGAAAAAGGAGCTCCAACTATTTTGTTCGAAAATAAAGCCGCGTGTATTGCTCAATTAGAAAAAGGTCACATGAAAGGCGACATGACGAAGCATATCTCACCCAAGTTCTTTTTCACGCACGATCTTCAAAAGAATGGCGAAATTACCGTTCAATAAATTCGGTCGTATGTTAAAATAGCGGACTTATTCACAAAATCACTGCCGACTTCAACATTTGAAAAACTAACTTAAGATTGGCATGCGCCGATTGAAGAATATCAAATTATGTACTCAAGAGGGGGGGAAATACTACATTGTACTCTTTTTTCCTTAACCACAATTTTTTCCCATTGGGTTTTCCTGGTAAGGTTTTTAATAAAGCAACATTGTATTGGAAAATGTACTATTTTCTTTCATTAGGGTTTTATTCCTCTTGGTTTTTCCTAGTAAGGTTTTAACGAGACATTTTATCGAAAGATGGACATCCAAGGGGAAGTGTTATAAACCACTAAAGTAGTGGATGTCCCATGATCTTTTTATTCAACCCATGATCTCCATATTTACCCCATGACCTCACCTCTTTATTACATTAATCTCCATTCTCATATACACCCCATGATCTTTTGAAATCAATGTAAAGGTTGTACTTCAAGCCTATAAATGACACGAGTGAATGAAAGACTTATCCATTATATCTTGTCTACTCTATCTTATGAAATAATTAATTAATGTGAATTTTTTAAATAATAATATTAGTTAATTTATTGATGATTCGAATTATTGTATTAAATGATGATAAAATTAATTTGATGGTTGGTCATATTGATATTGATAAGATATTTGAATAATTGATTAGATTGTATTTAATGTTATTAGTTATAATAGTGAATCTTTAGTAGTATAAATATGTGAATAGAGATTATTGTAAATTACACAAAGTATTGAAATGCTCTCTCTCTCTCTCATATAAGATGTATTATCATAATAACCTTAATATAATTATAATAATAAAATAATTTTAAAATAATTTTTTAGAACACGTTATCAGCACGACTGCTCTTCGCCATCAAGATCAACTTCTGTCGAATTTAAAAGTTTTGTAACTAAACGATAATACTCGAGTGATTTTGCGGAATATCGTTCACTATAAGTGACGAGAAGTCCATGTTTCGATACTCGTGCTGGCATGTGGAATTTTTTTAACATGATTTACGATTTATTTTTTTTATTTATGCACGTACACAACACCATAGTCCATTAGCGACATATTATTGAGCGATTTGAATTTATTATTGTGCTTAATGGACTTTGGACAATAGACAAATTTTATTACCACAATTACTTTACAAGAGAAATACAAACGATAATTATGAAATAATAAAGAACGTGTTTTTACGAAGCAATATATATATTTTATCGTTGATTTATTTATGTTGTCTGATTATTATATTCTTTTTCCTATTATAGAATCATGTCGTTTTATACAAAGATGAATCTTTTGCTCTTTACTTTATTTACAGTGATTCTTACCGCTATGTAGATATTATTTTTACCAATTCTTCTAAAATATAGTTATTAATTGCAAATTTTCTTTAATATTATAATTAAAGAAATATATTTTATTTTGAAGGATGCGACTTTGTACGATGTTTGATCTATTGCTTATGATTATTATTATGAGACCCTTATATGGATGTAGATATAATTTTTCATAAGAACTTTTACAAAAGAAGATTAATTATAATTTTTTTTCTAATATTCTGTAACGTTTTAATTGTATAATATGTTTTGTATTTTATGATGGTAATATGTCAAACTTTGCGAGCCTTGAGTTTATTGTGCTCAATATCACTGGCCGAAATTATTTACCTTTCGTACTAGATTTCGAAATCCATTTGAAAGTAAAAGGTTTAGGTGACATCATTGACTCCACGAAAACCACAACCGAACAAGACAAGGCGAAAGCTATGATTTTTCTTCGCCACCACATTCATGAAAATCTGAAAGTTGAATACTTACCAGAAAAGAATTCAGCTGAATTGTGAAAAAATCTGAAAGAGCGATATAACCACATGACAACAACTTTTATCGCAAACCTTTATATTCGCAAACTTCACACCCGCAAACAGTTTCATTCGCAATGTTTCTTATATTGCAAAATCCAAATTCGCTAACCAAAATCCTTTAAAAACCTCTTTGAAATCGCAAACTCCATCTCTACAATCACAAAGATTTGGCAGGTTTCGATCTCTTATACTAACAAGCTTTGCGATTCTCAATGTTTGTATTCGATTTTGATTCTCGATTTTCTAGGGTTTAATTTCTTCGGATTTTCAAATTATAGCTGTTTCGATTGAGCAATATTTTGCTCCAATATGTTTGCATTTTCGATTCGGAAAATCGTATTTTCAAAATGGGATTTTAGTTTTACTGATAATTGCATTATTTTTTAATTTTGAAATTCGAAAGGTTTTCGCTTCAAATAGGTTTTCGGTTCAAAAAGATTTTTGGCTCGAAAACGTTTTCGATTCGAAAAAGTTTTCGGTTCAAAATAGGTTTTCCGTTCTTTAAACTGAACATTGCGATACAGAACTGACCCGAAAACTTATAGACCCGACAACTTTATCTAAAACTTATAGACCCGACAACTCTATCGAAAACTAATAGACTTGAAAACTTAATAAAAAATATATAACATCGAAAACTTTCACAGTATCGAAAACTTAAAAGTCTATAGAAAACTTTCAGTATCGAAAACTTAATCACTAATATTGCGCATCGAAAACTTTATTAAAAATGATATAACATCGAACATATAGCGCATCAACAATTGTGTTGAACAGTTAGCGCATCGACGACCGCAAAGTTAACGATTTCTTCAATCACTTAGCCAATTTCCAACACTTAACGATTTTTTCCACCAATCAGCGAATTTATAAACCTTAATGAATTATTAATAACTTAGAGAAAATTCGCACACTTAGCATCATTAGTGGTATAACTAAGCGAACTAATAACAAACTATAAAATTTTCACAAACGTGGTTCATTTATTATTTCATTACTAATAAATTTTTCTTTTCAGATTTCGAATGGCGTCTGACTCTATATATCTAAGCACACTTAGCCACCTTCAAATGTCAGGACGAGATCATCATTGTCATCCTTAAGGGACACGACTTATGGCCGGCTTTCGCAAGGATGGCTCGCGGTCCCTTAGTATATCTTCAACAATTTTGGGGGACCATAAAGAGGAAAATTACTCAGGATAACAATATATCATTTGAGGCCACCATCCATACCACTCCCGTGAAGATAACAAAGGCAGTTTTCCAGCAAGTTCCCATCTACCGGACGTATGACCTCTTTCCTTCTGAAGATGAACTCTTGCAAGATATGCTTTGCATGGGATATGCTCCACCATTGGGAATAGTGTCATCCTTCCAACAAGGTAAGATTCCTCATCCATGGAAGATATTATTTGGGCTGGTGAACAAATGCCTCTCACAAAAGCATACGGGTTTCGATCGCTGCAATATCTCGATTCTACGGTTTCTCCACGGGATCATCTTCAACAAGCGCTACGACTTCGCCCAGTTCACCTGGAATGACCTTAAAGATCATATCCATATAAGAGACCACACAAAGAAGCCCAAGTATGTGCCCTATCTAAGGTGGTTTCCCCTGATCATCCAGCATTTCATGGATGTGATGCACTCAAAGAAGCTTACGCAAATAGGATTGGACACATCAATTGCATGGGAAAAGTCTGATCGTCTCCTCTGTGGCTGGATTATTGGAACTCTGTCCGAAGAGGCGCTTGGACTTGTCATAGGATTGGACACATCAATTGCAGTCTGGATTGCACTCAAACAAGCTTACGCACAAGAGTCTCAAGAGCGAGAATTCACACTACGACAACAACTAATCTATTTGTGCATAGATGAAAGCAAAACCGTTGCAGATCACATTAGAATCTTCAAAGGATTATGTGATAACCTTGCTGCCATCGGAAAACCAATCTCAGATAAAAAAAAAGTGTTTTGTCTTCTCACAAGCCTTGGACCTCAATATGAGACTTTCACCACAACAATGTTGAAACCTCCAAGACCGACGTATTTTGAAGTTGTTTCACAATTGCATAGCCTAGATCAACGCCGAAGCAGGTTCTCAAATCAACAAGATGTTTCGCTCACTTTGATCACTCCGCATTTAGCCTTCTATGGACATCAACAGACGCCAAATTTTAGACCTAAAAGTCAAAATAACCAGTCATGTCGTGGTTATTAAGCACAACAATCTCGTGGCCAACCACAAGGCTATTCCAATACAAAACGCAAACCACCTCCACCTGAACAACGCCGAATGACTACTGCAGAAAGAGAATTATATCGTGATGCAATATGTCAGTATTCGATAAGGCAAATCATGCTGCAAAAATCTGCTTGTGGTTACCAAAGAAGGAAAATCAGAATAAGGAAATCCCACAGGCAGTTGCAGCGCTCACAGTCGAAAACTCCGTAATTGACACGAAATGGACATCAGATACTGGAGCTTCTAATCATATGATCGGACAACCAAGTATGTTAAATAATGTTCATAAATATAATGGTTATGACTCGATCGTCATCGGTGATGGATCCTCGTTACCCATAACAGGCTTTGGTAATTCTTTCATTAAACAAAAAGATGAATGTTCTTTTTGTTTCGGATCTTAAGAAAACTTTACTTTCTATTAGTCAACTTACATCTGAGTTTCCTGTTAATTGTTAATTCTCTAACGCTAATTTTTGGGTTAGGTCGCGGAGCATAGGCCACCCACTCATAATAGGGAAATGCAAGGGTAATTTATATATCATGTCTAATGAGCTAGAAGCATACTTTTCATATCGATTCAAATTCGGCACAACAAACATCTGGCATCAACGTTTGGGTCATCCACAATCATCTGCAGTTCATTTATTAGAGAATAAAGGTCATATAGAAGTTGTCAGGTCTTCGAAAACAGATAATTTGAGCGATAATTGTCAATTAGGACAATTAAGCAAACTTCCATTTAATTCTTCTCAGCATTCTAGTTCTGATAATTTTGATAAAATACATTGTGATATTTGGGGTCCCGCTCTTGTTTTATCTATTGGAAAATTTCGTTATTATGCATGTCTTGTTGATGATTTTTCAAAGTACGCTTGGTTTATTCCTTTAAAAAATAAATTCGATTTTTTTACAGCTTATTTAATTTTTGAAAAATATGTCGAGCTACAATTTAATAAAAAAATTAAGATTTGTTAATTCTCGGTTATCATCTCATTTCCTTATTATAGGAATTGTTCATCAAATCTCATGTCCTTATACACCAAAGCAAACAGGTATTGTTGAACGACGACACCGTATCATACGAGAACTAGGCATGACGATGTTATTTCTTAGTCATATTCCATTATTTTAAGGGTAGAAGCGTTTTCAACTGCTGTTTTTCTTATTAATCGTCTACCTTCATCGTCTCTTCATTCTAAAACACCGTATTTCAGGTTGCATGGAACTCACCCCGATTATAGGTCGCTTTGAGTTTTTGGGCCCAAATGTTTTCCATGTATATGGGACACAAAAAATACGAAGTTTGATCATAAATCTGTTTTGTGTGTTTTTGTAGGTTACATCGAAAATGGATACAAGTGTTTTCATCCCTCTAGTCGCAAGTTTATTACTTCTCGACATATTTTTGATGAAAATGATTTTCATTCAAATCTAATAAGACTTCTCGTATGGACTCTCATATTCATAATATATTTGACTCTTGGTTGACTTATTATGGTGGTTCTGAATCAGGTATGGCCGCGAAGAATCTTATCTCACTACCTACCTCTCATATTCCGCTACCAAATATTGTGACAAATCTTTCACAGAGTGACCCTGCATCACCTGCAGACGATGTTATCAATGAAGCTACATCTGAATCTAAAGACTCTTTATCACTTAGTCACACTACGATTGCTTCAGATATGCCTACAATGCCTATGTTTGAGTTCACTGTCATTATCTCCAAGCCACAATCTAGTTCACAACCGGCTTAACATCATATGACCATTCACTCTCAACATGGTATTGTTGAACCAAATTCTAAATATGCATTAACTGTTGTTATTTCTAGCAGTGTACCACGTGAACCAAAGACAGTTAAAGCAATACTCTCACATCCGGGATCGCTCACATGAAACTACCTCATCGCAATCTTCGCTACCTCAATGGAACTATCTCTACTGGTTTACATCTTACTTCTACGACTACTCACATGTTGTTGGCCTTTTCTGATGCTGACTGGGCAGGATATCTTATAACACGACGCTCGACTACTAGCTATTGTACATTTCTCGGCTCGAATATTTTTTCAAGGTGTGCTAAAAAGCAACATACTATCTCTCGCTCGAGTACAGAAGTAGAATACCGTGTGATGGCAAATACGGTTGCCGAGCTTACTTGGCTTACTTACATTCTCAATGATCTTTGCATCCCTATTCAACTGGCACCGACTCTCTATTGTGATAATATCAGTACTTTATACATGACAGTGAATCCAGTTTTTCATGCACGGAGTAAACACATAGAATTGGACTACCATTTGTTATGTGAACATGTTGCTTTTGGGCTCTTTGTTACTAAACATATTCCTTAATTCCCGACATCTTTACCAAATCCGTTCCGAAAGCTACACTAGCTTCACGCCAAACTGTGCCTTCAACCCCGACTCAATTTGCAGGAGGGTATTGACAATCTTGACTCAAATGGATGACCTTGGAGTAATAAGGAAGAATCACATAAATTATGGAGAGATAAGGGGGATAAGGTCAATCCCACAAATTATAGAGAGATAAGGGGAATTATGTCAATCAAAGATTTAGTCAAAGGAATATGGATGGTATAAAGGATCCTAAAGAGTAACATATTCCCCTAAATAGCAGTCTATTTGATAAAGGAAACGACATCTTTTCATTTAATGCTCGTTATAGTGATTGATTGTGATTGATTATGATTGATTCTATCACCGTGTACTATATATATGACTATGACTTGTAAAGTTTCTCAGGCAATCATTCAATAAATATATTCAGTACTTTTCTCAATTCTAGTTTTCTTCTCTTGTAACCAAATCTTTAGTAGTATCTTCATTACAGGAAAGAAGGGGAGCCGTATGAAATTGAGTTCCGAACTTTCAGAAACAAATTTGTGTTCCTCACACACACACACACGCACACACACACGCACACACACACACACACACTTATACACTAGTTCACAGTTGAGACCGATCGGTATCTTTCGCACCACTAGCTCACTGAACGATTGAGTAATAGATCAAACCGAACTTGGTTACCACACCAAAAGCGCAAAAAGTACTGAGTATTTATTCATCCCCTCTTAACACTCAAACCGTTCCTAACAATATATATATATATTTATAAGACGATGTGAGTTGATCGATCATGATGGAACTTAAACTTTTAGATGAAGTGATCATTTAACAGGAAGATTGAAAATATGTCTACAGAAAGAATCACTGTGATATCAATGTAAGAGAACGGACTTAGAATTATATCATTATGACAACTCACTCACTCACTCACTCGAACGTGCAAGAATAATAATAGTAGCGTTCATCATCAGTTGTTGCTACATTCTGAAACAAGTAAAATATCGAAAATGGAAAATCGCCCTATAAACAAATATGGTAAAGTATAACAGATGCATACAATCAAAGTAAGCGGCTCATTTTGACTCTTCCTCAGATATGGTCGCATCGGGCTGGATCTGCTGTGCGTTCTGCAAATATATAGCTAGTTAGCTAGCCATTAATTATATTATATTTTTCTTTGCAGGACAGAATATTATTACCTGAAGGCGCATACAGATATCTATGACTTCGGCGAGCGGGGCCCAGTCGCCGAAGTTTCTCTCGATGAATTGGTAAGCTATCCCAGTCTTGCCTCGTCCGACTATGAAGAGCCCTCCCTTAATCTCACCTTCCCCGTTGAAGTTACTTTCTGCTCCGAGCGCCTTTGCTCGCTTGTAGTTTGCAATGGCCCGCGGATTGAGTAGGAAGCCAGATATGAATTTTTCTCTAAGTAACTTTCCCCCGCCGAGGGCCTTGAAGAACTCCTGACCTCTATCGAAGAGGACCGCTCCACCCCAATATCGAGGCCAAAAGTCGTTTACCTGATATGTTTTATATACGTGCGTATGCGTGTGCAAATGGTTAGGGCATTCTTAGCCATCCATCCGACAATGTAAATGAAGAAGAATCATACCTCTCTTTCCTTGTGCTCGTGAAGAACTGCAAACAGCTGAATGCCGAGAGCATCGAAAATGGGCTTCTTCGAATACAGTTGATGAGCTTCCGCTCTGCACATGACACACCTGGATTGCATTGCATTGCATCTACTTATTATTACAACATGTTGAACATAAAGTAAATAAAATTAAGGGTTTATTACTTTTCTTTTAGTCGAGTAATTTAGGGATGATGGCATTATAGGAACATCAAATTTAAGATGTGTCATTATACGGACAATAACTTTCAAAATTAAACAATTTTGGGATATTATACGCCAAAATCCCGGATTTTTGTCCCAAAATTGCTTAATTCTGAAGTTATTGTTCGTATAACGTCACCACTAAATTTCATCGGAACCCTATATTATAAGCTGAAAACCGAGATTTTAGGATCAAATCTAAATGTCCATAAATTGCTTAATTTTGAAAGTTATTGTTCCTTTAATGTCAACCCCTAAATTCGATGCCCCTATAATGCTTAACCCCTTAAGTTACAGGAATGAAAAAATATTTAAGCCTAAAATTAAAATATCATGCACACTCAAACTTAAGGTTTTAGTGGAATTGATCATTTAATATGGTATCAGAGCCCATTTAATATGGTATCAGAGCCCAGACCAAGATATTACGAATCATCACGTTCACCTATTTAAGACAATTACACCTCTAAGACTAGATAAGAAAGAAATCAGTTTAGACATGAAGAATAATATATAAAATTAAAATATGATATATGCCCTTTAAGTTTAAGTTTTTAAATTGGAGTGGTCATAATTTGATGGAAATAGGAACTGAATCATAATTCGACATTAACAACAATGCATACATACATACATACATACATACCCAGGTCGGCGAATACAGACAAGTATAGCCGGCTTTTCCCGCCACAACTCCGAGGCCTTCATGGGAGGCGTCCGAGTTTTGATCAAACGCTCCATCCCAACCTTATACTCCGGAGTCAGCCTCTGGACAGAGATACCCTCGATCGCCGGATATGGAGCCACATCGTCGACGATCGGCGGGGGTTGAACGCAGCCGCACGCCCTCGGCTCGGCGGGCATTGCCGCAACGACCCCTTTGAATACGTAACCCTCTCTGATCTTAAAGCTGGCGATGGACTGATCCACGGAGAGGAGCTGCTGAGGGCCAGAGCTGTTTCGCCTCGGCATGCTCTGAAGCTTATTCGAAGAGCTGAAGTCCCTGCTGTTATTCCGCCTCCTCGAGAGGAGTAAGTCGGAATATCGAGAAAGGCTCTGATCTTCCCCGCACGGGAAGGTTCGGTTGGTGAAGCGAGCGGCGTGTCCCCTCTTCATGCCGAACTTTGACAAGAGATCGGCGGCGCTCCAGCCGAGAATCTCGGGCAAGCCTTTCCCCGAGGCTTCGAGCTGTTCGGCGTACTCCATCAGGGAACGGTCGTGTAGGTATGTCCTCGTTTGAAGCGCGTCCTTCATCGGCCGTAAAAATAAAAAATAAAAAATAAAAAAAAAATAAATTATTACAAGAAGTCAAGAAACTGATGAACATCGATGGATGGGGCTGTTTATTACCTTTTGAGATTGATTCATGCCGATGTCATCCATATCTTCGGCATTCATGATCTTCAGCGTCGGCACATCGTCCCAGCCTTGTTCGAGCAGCTTGGGTAGTAGTCCTATGAGTGGTCCGTTCCCAATGAAATCTTCGATTGAGAAAGAAGCCATGCTATACTATATTTATGTGTTTTTTTTTTTTTTTGTGATAATGAATGTAGAGGTTTCCAAGAAGGGGCGGTGAAGTATGTTTTGGGGGAGGTGTGTCACTTCATTTTGATGTATATAAATAAAAGAAGGCATTTATTAGTGCAGTTTAATGATTAGAAATATGTCGGAGGTTTGTATACGCTTCAAGTCTTTTCATTTAAATACAATATACTTGTATGTTTCTTATTTTAATCTTTTGAATGGTGGAAGGAAATCGATTGCATATTTGTTAATGGGGTGGGTCACATGTCCTTTGGTATTATTTTTTATTTTTAATTTTTATCCAATTTTATATTAGTATTCAGACTCCGAATAAGTTTATTCAACGGTATGAACCTTACCGTTTATGAAACGACCATGACTTTCAGTCACGCAATTCCCTCCAACTCCCCAATCTATATGTTCAATCCCGACAAAAAATTCAAATTAATTCGAACTCATGATTTTCAGAATGTCATGACTTGTTTTACTTCCTATTAGTTAGTTTTCTTACAATTAGTAATATATTTTCTTGAGCCTGCAGTGCACCCAGTATATAAATTATTCAGCCGTCAGTGTAACAGCCGGCAGCTTATAAAATACATTTAAAGAAAAATATAGCAGTTGCCCAGCCGGCCCAATACAATTTTGTTTTTATTACTGTTTGGGATTTATTATCATATATATATATATATATATATATATATATATTTTTATATTTCCCTGTTCAGCACTGAAATAATCTATCGGTAGTATAATTTGTTTTTATTTATATATGTAAGTAAAATTTATAAATAATATTTATATATGGTATGCCAGCCGTATATGAGATGGAAAACTAATATTAATGACGAGGTTAGGATTGTAACACTAGGGGTGAAAGATGAATCGAACCGGCTCGATTAAAACTCAGCTCAAGCTCGTACAACTCGAACTTGCTTGTGGGTGATCAAAAGCTCACGAGCCGGCTCGCAAACATTTTTTTTATTATTATTTTTTAATTTTTTTCTAATTTTTATAAGTATTCAAGCTCGTGCTCGAACCCAACAAGAATAGCTCGAGCTAAATAGGCCAAACTCGGCTCGTTTACAGCCCTATTCAACATTAAGGATTTCAATAGTCGATTTTTCATGTTGATTGAAGATACAAGGCCGCCAACGAAGTTGGAGAATGGGGCTGGATTAGGCCCGAGCTCGGCCGTTTTCTGGCTTGACATCGAGCTCTTGTGTTTTTGTTGGGTTCGAGTTCGAGCTCGAGCTTGTTGAGTTTGTAGGTCTCAAATCACCTAACAAACAACGAAACTAAGCGAAAATCGATTGAGAAGATAGAGAATACCTTGTAGTGTGTTCGTGTGTGAAACATTACTCTTGATGTGTTTTATCTTTCGGCACTTTTCTCAATGTAGATTCACGTCAAAATACTGCTTAGTGTTCAATATTTATACCATTGAATTAGGGTATAGAATACGTGGACCCCTGATAAGCTCATTACATTTATCAAAGCCCACATCCAAGCTTTTATATAGAAGACGTTCGTATACTTAGGGAAATTAATAATGAAGACTAGAAACAAAATTACAAACGACACTATTTTATATCTAATTGAGTTTTTTTTTTTTCGTGCTCGAGCTCGATTAAATTTAACTAAGCTCGATTCGAGCTCATCATGCAATAAAAAATTTAAAAAAGTTGAAAACAAATAAAAATAAAAAAAGCTCACGAGGAATCTCACAAAAGTCGAGCCAGCTTATCGAGCTTGGGAGTCGGCTCAACTCATCTTTTATGTTTTGGGTGAATTCGGCTTATCCGCTGGGGTTTGATTATGGTCGATCGACTTAAGATGCAAGGCTTTCCTAATTAGAGTTGTTAGATCTAATTGGTCTTTATTTATTCAATTCTTATTATGATTATTATTTTTTTAATTAAATTTTAAAATTAATTATTCAAATTATTAATTATTCATATGCTTGTTTTATATGGCTTCCAAGTGGCGTTAATTGGGTCAAACTAGAGCTGTGCATTTGTTGGAAGTATTTTATAGTGTTCAATAATCAAGTTATCTTTGTCTAGGGACTTAATTGTAATATATGTATAGTTAGGGACTAGAATGCAAATATACCAATATTGATTGGTATATATAGGGCAAGTGTGTGTAAAATACACATAACTTGAGTTTAGTTTTCTCTCACTAGAAAATCTCTCTCATCATTATCTTAATTAGGGCTAAGTGTAGAGAGAGAAAGAGGTTAATTGTAGAGAAAGTGTGAGATTTAATGAAGATTTGATTGATTTAATCCTAAAGCTTCCGCTCGCATTATCATCGAGGTAAATCTATCGAATCTATGCTCAAGTTCATATGTTGGATGTTAAAAACGGACCTAACAATTGGTATCAGAGCCAATATCGTGTGAATTGATGAATTTTGTTGCTGAAATTTTTTTTGTCGTATGATGTGTTCTTTGCACGAAGTTTTCGCATGATCTATATGATTTTCGTATGCTATTTTGATTGCTATTTCGGCATGATATTGAACGAAAAACTGATTGCGAATCATTTGTTGTATGTTAATTGTGATTATCTTCGATTAATTGAGCTTAATCTTCAAATCTACGATCGAAACTATTTTTCTCATCTTCAAAGTGTTCTTCACGCGAAAATGCAAAATTGGGCTATATTTTGGATTCGATTGTGTTAATCGAGTGTTTTCTATGCTTACCCAATCAATTTCAATCGATTAACTGTGCTTAATGTGTTAATTTGAGTGTTATCTGAAGATTTCGCATATAAAATCACGTTTTCGCACGAAATAAGTTTTTTTTCGCACCAGTATTTTCGCACCATTCATAAGATCATTTTCGTTTCAAAGTTATTTTCGCATTGACCAAAGTTTTCGTATCTCTCACATACACAGAAGTTTTTCGCTTTGATTTTATATTTTCGTATACTATAGCATACGCAAAATATATAATTTTGTCGTATGAGTCTATTTACGCTTTGACTTTCAATACGAAAATAATACACGTGCGAAAAATATTTTGCTTGTGATACGAAAATTCTGTTACGAAAACTATTTTCTCGTACAAAAAGGACTTGGATACGAAAAAGATTTAAAACCTGAAAATTAACATTTTCTCGTACGAAAAAGATTTCTATACGAAAACTATTTTTTCTCGTACGAAAAGAATTGCATACGAAAAACTTCTAAGTTTTGACTTTCGTACGAAAAGATTCCATACGAAAAACATTTGTTAAAAGTTTTCGAATGCTACAGTGAACACGAAAAATTTTCTTACAATACGAAAAAGTTAGCATCCGAAAAAGAAAAACTTTGGATACGAAAAATAAAAGTTTTTCGCACCTACTCTTCATCCGAAAAAGTTTTTCGCATATACTATTCATTCGAAAAATCCTTTGGTACGAAAAACTTTTTATATACGAAAATTAATCTTTTTCTCATACGAAAAAGTCTCCGTACGAAAAACAATTTTTGGTTCCATATGAAAAACATTTGTCAAAGTTTTCGAACGCTACAGTGACTAAGAAAACATTTATCATACGAAAACCTATACGAAAACTTGCACAAATGAGTAAAAGATTTTCGGAACACAAAATTTTCGATAGTTTAGGTAAGCAAAAAAAAAGTCCTAAAATTTTTAATTTTTAGCTACGAGATTTTTTGCGTACCTGCTTCAAAAAAGTTCCCGGTTCATACGAAAAAGAAAAAAAATTTTGGGTAACAAAATTTTTTTTGGACTGGTAAAATTTTTTGGTACAAAAATTTTTCTCGGTATAAGTTTTTTTTTATTTTCTAATCATTTCAAAAGTTTTTTTTGATACCTAAACTTATGAAAACTTAATCATTCGAACACATTGATCCAAAATTTAATATCAATTCAAAAACACGATAACGATAAAAAAAAAAACATCCAACCCAGAAAGTAAATATGGAAGCCAATTACTTGATAAACATCAAAGAATTAGAAGCTAGGCTAGAAAATAATTACAACTGCTTAGTTAAGAGTTTAGAAGAAAAAGCTACTCTTAAAAATAGACTAACAATAGAACAAGAAATGTTGACTAGCTTAAAGACAAGGGTCGCACAACAAGAATCAACTATAAACGAACTTACAAAAGAATTATCTACATGTAAAGATGAAAAAATAAATAGTGCAGCCCAAAACAAAAGTCTAATTGAACAAAGAAATCAATTATATTCAAAAATTCAAAAATTAGAAGATGTTCTAGCTAAACGAGGACAAACTAAGCAACGCCAAATAAAAGAAACTATATTGCTGAATAAATCAACTCAAATAATTGAGTCTGTGCCAAACGAGGAACATTCTATACTATCGATAAAACCCGAACCTAAGGATTGCTACACTCTAGAAAGTACTCGCACAATTGTTGAATTAAATTCTCTTCTAGATTCCGAACGAAACGGGTTTCGAGCCAAAATAGACGAACTTCAAAAGGAGAATTCAATTCTCAAATATTCTTTAGAAAAAGGCGCAACCTCAGCTTCCTATTCTGTTAAAAACGAACCATTAAAAGACATATCTTCAAAACAGAATAAGAACACATCACGAATGAGTAAAGCTGTCAAGAAAGAAAGAATAGAGGAAGATAAATCATTCTTTAGTAAAACAAGCGAAAATGTTTCTACCTCTATTCCTACCAAGAAAATTATTAGAGTCATTCCTAAACTTCCAAAGTTGGAAAAAGCAACAACAAATATTTCTAAAAACAATTGTTACACATTCTCTATTAAAACTGAAACGTCCAAAAGTAATAATTGTCTAAACAAAAGTAGCTCATTTAGTACACATTACAAAGTGAATGATGTGAGTCTAGAAGGTAGGAAATACGACACTTCTATTCTTAATGCCATTGATTCTATAAGCTCGTATTCCTCTCTCAAGTACCCGGCCAAAGTCAAATCCGAAAAGCATCTCAAACGACTGGCGAAAGAGAAAATTTTCTCATTTAACGCAAGGCACACATTCACCGATGCTGAAATTTTTAATTTTCAAAAGGTACAACAAATTTGGAAACCTAAGCTACAAATGGAAATAAGTAGTCCTCGCCAAATGTGGATTCCTATGACTGCTTTATGTGATAATTTTGCTTTCAAATTTGAACCTTATATGCATAATTGTTTCACTGCTAATCAGGGAGGACCCGTCCAAAAATGGGTACCAAAGTCCCGATAATTTATTTTGCAGGATCCCGATCATACATGGTAAATAGACGACGATTGCTCCACATGTATGGTTGGTATGCGATGATGAGCAGTCGCACAAGATCCCGACACGTGTGGTATTCGGTTTGCTCCACACACGTGATCGGTATGTGACGTGAGCAAACACACCAAATCAAGACTATTCCAAAGCTCTTGATTTGACATTGTTTCTATTTTTATTTAAAAAAAAAAAAACAACAAAAAAAAAAAAGGCCATAAAAAAAAAGGACATAAAAAAAAAAGAAAAAGAAGGCCATTAAAAAAAAAAGAAAAATAAGCCCATAAAAAAACAAAAAAACAAAAAAAAAGGCCATAAAAAAAAAAAGAAAGCCATTAAAAAAAAAAAAGAAAAATAAGCCCATAAAAAAAAATTAAAAAATTGAGCTTCAATGTTTAACGAAGGCCGATCCAATTTCAAATTGCAAAAGGCACTTGAGTTTTATTTTGGGGGAGTCAAACTCTATATTTACAGAATATTCGGCCTTCATATTCTATATTGTTTTTATTTAGGGGGAGTGGATCGATAGAAGAAGTGTAAGAGCTTCAAAAGAGCGTATTACCGTAGTTTTATTATCAAAAGCGCATATGTTTTAGGGGAAGTGATACTCATAAGCGCATACTTAAAATACGCACATTTTAAAGGGGTTGTGATACTTCATTTACTAAAGGCGCTTGACCTGAAAGAAAGTAATATGCAAATTTCTACAAGAGCACACATGTTTAGGGGGAGCAAGAGCATGTATTTGAAATAGCACATCTATTTAGGGGGAGCAAGGGCATCACATTAGGAATAACGCAACAATTTAGGGGGAGCGTTACCTAAAAAGGCGCAAGAGATAAAAGAGAATGCCGGAAGACAAACTTCAAGCTTTGAGGGAGTGTCAACATCAACTAGCGCCTGGACAATTTGAGGTGTTCACATACCTGTTCCCATGGTTCAGTTCATCCCAACTGCACCTATCCCAGGAACAAACCCCGAGTGTATGTGAGTGTATTCGAGCGAATAACGATGAAATCATTACACCTCAACCACAAACTATCCGGACCATAACCATATAGGTACATGACTGATTTATCAGATCCCGGGTAGAAGACACTTCATCTGGTCCTAAGGCGCATGCACAACCCTTCCTAGCTACTCATTTGTCTCCCTAAAGACAGATGTTTAAATATCTCACGGGGAACCGCCTATGCTATCACCGTTTCATTTGGAAACGGGAGATATTGAACAAAGTGGTCCATAGCCCCACACCACTGAATTTTTTTTATCACATAAATGTCTAGTGTGTCCTCATAGCCTAAATATTTTTAAATTTTCTAGGACACAAACATTATTTTACACATACTATGCAGGTCTACGTGACCTAGCCAGAACTTCTGTAGACACATTTATCGCAAAAATGTGCTTCGATGATCAGAAGGAAGTCCTGCCGTTGCAACATCAAAACAACAATGGTAGCAGGCCATCTTCTGGAGCACGACTCTAGAATGATGTCAACGGGTTGCCTATGTGGCCCCATAGTCCCTTCAAATGCAAGTCTGTGTGACTTTGCATCAACGACCAAGAGTGACATCGATGGATGTTTCACGATGATTGGTCGTCTGTCCCGTTTTCAGGTACTTCATCCGGAATTCAACGCCAACACGTTCAGCGAACACTCTGGTTCACCTTGATCACACAGCATGACGATACAAATGAATCGCCATGAGGGGGAGAAGTATATCAAGAAGGCCAAGCACGTGAACTCATTAAAGAAGCCATGCTTTCCACGCACGTGCTGAACCACAACAAACAAGACCTCTCTCCATGGTTCGAGCATACACGACAAGTCAATGCTGATGATCCGCGCGACTCTGATATATGCAAGAAGGTGACGAATATTCAAGTTGCAAAGAAGAAAATGAGGGTGCATGTAAATAGGGGGAGACTGAAGATTCTCCAGACGCTCTCAGATATTTCTTCAAACAGCAACAAAGACCGTGTCAAATTCGAAGTTGAGCACAAAGGGGGAGATTGTTGGAAATTATTCTGTTGTGTTCAACTGATGATGAAGACTGAAGATTCGAGAGACAAAGACAACCGAAGCTTCAATTATAATTGAACACTAAGGGGGAGATTGTTGGAAGTATTTTATAGTGTTCAATAATCAAGTTATCTTTGTCTAGGGACTTAATTGTAATATATGTATAGTTAGGGACTAGAATGCAAATATACCAATATTGATTGGTATATATAGGGCAAGTGTGTGTAAAATACACATAACTTGAGTTTAGCTTTCTCTCACTAGAAAATCTCTCTCATCATTATCTTAATTAGGGCTAAGTGTAGAGAGAGAAAGAGGTTAATTGTAGAGAAAGTGTGAGATTTAATGAAGATTTGATTGATTTAATCCTAAAGCTTCCGCTCGCATTATCATCGAGGTAAATCTATCGAATCTATGCTCAAGTTCATATGTTGGATGTTAAAAACGGACCTAACAGCATTGATTTTAAAAAACCGCCCGCACCGCACCGCACCACACCGACCTACTCAATTAACCGCCTAAACTGCGGTTTAATTTTTATTATCAAACCGCACCGTAAAAATGGTTCGGTGTTGATTTTTTTATCAAACTGCACCGATCAAACCGCACCGTACTTTTGTATTTTTATTTTTTACTAATTATATTTATTTTAATCATTATAATAGTCAAATATTAATTACATCTAATTTTATTTTTAAGCTAATTAACTTTAATTTTTAGATTAATAGATTCTATTTACATAACAATGAAATACTAAATGATTAATTAAAGTTGAAATTGATATTACTCAAACGCTTAATAATAATTTGACCTAATATTTATATTTTAATTTTTATTTTATAAAGTTAGTTGTCTAATTTCTCTTGTAATATTTACAGGATAATTTCTCCTCAAATATTTACTTGGCCTGTTGAGTCATAATTAACACTCATGATTTCATCATCTTTCGATATACATATTATAAATATCATAGTCCATTTACTACTAAAGAATAATCAACTAATAAAATAATTTATTTCATGTTTTATTATTTGTCTCGCTTAGAAACTTAAAATATTTATGATTTGACTACTGGACTTGGTTTAAGCTTAGGCTCGTTAATCAAAAGTAGTAATATTCAACAAAATATAAGCATTTTACTTGTGTCAGTTCAAAACCGCAAAATCGCACCGCAACCGTCCAAACCGCACATATGGTTTTATTTTTCCAAACCGCAATTTATGATTTCTTTTTCAAAAAACCGTATATAGCAATTCGGTGTGAGATTGATTAAAAACCGCACAAAACCGCACCACGCACACCCCCAGGTCAAACCATGTGCCTCGTCGTTAAACGCCAACTCCATTTGCCTGAAATTCCATATCGGTAATAATAGAATAGAATCGCCATATCCCGAAAATTGATGTATGCAATTATCAAAAGTTTTAAACTTCATCTTAAGTTTGCAAATGATATTAGATGCAATTTACTAAGGGTAAGCAAAAATAACCGAAACTATCAAATTTTCAAAATTCGAAAATAGATAGAGATAGGACTAAAATGCGGATATTTTATATTTGAAAAATATAACAAATTAAATAATGGCCCAAACAAACAAAGAAAAAAAAAACTGGTCTAAAAGAGAAGGAAAAAGAGGATCAACGCCAAAATAAAAATATAATATTTATTATGAAATAAGTTAATTATGGATGGTTAAATAATTAAGATGTTGATGTTTTTTTATTATTGATGATTTGAAAGTATTATATTAAATGATGATAAGATGATAAGATGAGGTGTTTAATTGAAAAGTTTGTATTTTAGTGTGAGTTGTATAATTGTAATTAATGTGATTAGTTGTAATAATGAATTATTAGTAGTATAAATAGGTGATTAGAGTTCATTGTAAAATACACCAAGTATTGAAATACTTAATCTCTCTCTAATCCCTCTCTCTTTAATATTATAAGCTATATTATCATTATAATAGTAATATAAGTATAATTATAATAAAATAATCTTAATATAGTATTAATCACAATTGATATGGGATTGTTCTATCCAAATGAATCAAAAGAAGATTTGATTGGGTATGCAGATGCTGGTTTTCTATCCGACCCACATAATGCTCGATCGCAAACGGGCTATTTATTTACGCATGGCGGAACCGCTATTTCATGGCGGTCAGTTAAACAAAGTTTAACGGCTACTTCATCTAATCATGCGAAAATTCTAGCTATTCATGAAGCTAGCCGAGAATGTTTTTGGTTGCGATCGATAATTAAGCACATACAACAAACTTATGGGTTATAATCGAAAAATTTACTTTCGACGATTTTATATGAAGATAATGCTGCATGCATTGCCCAATTAAATGAATGATATATTAAGGGAGATAGAACAAAACATATTTCACCAAAAAATTTCTTTACACATGATTTAGAGAAAAATGGTGATATTGATGTATAACAAGTGCGATCAAGTGAAAATCTTGCAGATTTATTCACGAAAGCACTTCCCCCAATAATTTTCAAAAGATTGGTATATTCAATTGGAGTTCGAAAACTTCGAGATTTGGAATGATGTCATTATCAGGGGGAGTAAATACGCGTTGCACTCTTTTCCCCTTCACTGAGGTTTTTCCCATATGGTTTTTTCAGTAAGGTTTTTAATGAGGTAACAATCGAAAGTGTATCTAAAAGAATTATGTACTCTTTTTCCTTCATTAGGTTTTTATCCCATTGGGTTTTTCCTAATAAGGTTTTAATGAGGCATATTCTTTGAAAAACATCCAAGGGGAGTATTATGAAATAAGTTAATTATGGATGGTTAAATAATTAAGATGTGGATGTTTTTTGATTATTGATGATTTGAAAGTATTATATTAAATGATGATAAGATGATAAGATGAGGTGTTTAATTGAAAAATTTGTATTTTAGTGTGAGTTGTATAATTGTAATTAATGCGATTAGTTGTAATAGTGAATTATTAGTAGTATAAATAGGTGATTAGAGTTCATTGTAAAATACACCAAGTATTGAAATACTTAATCTCTCTCTAATCCCTCTCTCTTTAATATTATAAGCTATATTATCATTATAATCTTAATATAAGTATAATTATAATAAAATAATCTTAATATAATATTAATCACAATTAATATTTTATAACAGAATTTATATTATTCTTGCAAAAAACGTTGATAGATAATAATAATAAAAAAAAAACTAGAGGAAAGGAAGAGGAAAAAGAAAGACAAAAGTCAATTGTTATCTAGACGTACAGCTCAAATTCCTCTTGTTTAGGATTGTTCTACTCTATTAATTTGAGTTAAATCTTTATTTTGCAATCTTGTTCCTAAGCCTGTATTTTCGAAAAAGCTTGTTTGTGCAATTTCTGTTTTTTGCAATTTATGCGTAGTTCTAGATCTTGAAATTTAACTTTTTGGGTTGTCCGTAGCCGTTGGAATAGAATCGATTCGATACTTAAACGATATACTCTGAATTTTCGAAGTTAGTGCAACAAAAATTGGAGTTTTTCGATTGAAGTTTTAATTTCAAAATTACACCGGATATGATGCGGATATTCGGTTTTAAATATCCGAATAAATCGAATATCTAGTTTTCGAATATCCGAATGAAACTGGATCGAATGTTTTTTTTAGATATCCAAAAATCGGACTTCTGAATTTCGAATATCCAAAAATCCGGATATCCGCATTTGCTCACCCCTACAATTTATCCAAGTTTCAGTTACTTTGTATAATTAATCGCCACAACTACATTGTCTAACGAGCGTAACTATCTCTAATTACTTTAGTATGTTATGCATAATTATTATTTTATCTTTCATATATTTTTTATTCAAATTATATCCGCACAAATTAATTATTTCTTTTACATACTTAAAATAATATACAATTAAAACTAAAATTGACTTTTATTAACCATTTTAAATTATGATTTCTTTTATTAACCATTTTAAATTAAAAATTACTCTTAATATATAAAATTATTATATATTAGAATACAGTGTGTTTAAAATATTAGTAATATAGAAACTATGTAAAGCCTAAGAACATCTTTGTATAGAAATGCTGTAAACGTAAACAGACCATCATTACACTTGAATGAGATTTCTTTTCATTTTCTTTTTCTTCTTTTTCTAGTTTGTATGTCGGATAAAAAAACAGTTTCTTTTATGGTGCGTCTGGTACACGCAAATCGATAAGGAAAAAGAAAAAAGAAAAGGTCTAGAAGTACAACTGTCGAAGCTCGAATTACAATTATTTGATGCGTTAATTTAGTTTCCGTCGTACGTTTCACACATAAATTCCACATACCAAACACACTCTTTTAATATTTATGTTGAGATTTCTTTCTTTCCCACATCGGATAATTCTTCTCACCCGACTCACCTAATACACTCAAGAGACTCATTCACCTTTCACCAATTAGTTTTAGGATGAAGATCTCGATTTCTTAATAATTTAAGGTTTTCTTATGTTATGAGTAATTTAGAATGTAATTTTTAGATATCCATCAATTAACTCTTTGCCAATTTTCGTTTAGCTTATTGCCGTTGGATTATTGCAAGCAAAGCCAGCCAATATAGAATATTTCTTAGAATATTCTCAATTTTTTAAAATCCATTGATACAATCAAATCACTATGAAACATAGCATTGGATATAACGTCCTAAAACATTTTCACCTAGCATTTATATAAATTGTAAGTACATATATTCCTATGTCACGCCCTCCTACCCTCACCTAAGTACACACAGCAAAATAGAAAGAAAAAAAATAATAAAAAAAAAATAGAAAAAAAATGGGTGAAAACCAAAAGGTCGTTTTAATCACAGGTTGTGCCAAAGGAGGCATCGGCTACGAATACTGCAAGGCCTTCGCTTCACAAAACTGCACCGTCTTTGCATCGGACATCCCTCAAAGGCTGTCCGACCTCGACTCGTTACTCCTACACGAATCGGGAAGAATTCAAACGCTCGAACTCGACGTCTCGTCCGACGAGAGCGTCGCGAAGGCCGTCGGCCGCGTGATGTCCCAACACGGAAGGCTCGATATCTTGGTCAACAACGCCGGGATAGGGGGCGTGGGCCCGCTAGCCGAGCTCCCACTCGACGTCATCAAAAAGGCATTCGAGGTGAACGCACTGGGCCAACTCAGGCTGGTGCAACAAGTCGTCCCTTGTATGGTTAAGAGCCAATCGGGGACTATAGTGAACATAGGGAGTGTAGTAGGGAGGGTTCCGACCCCATGGGCCGGGGCTTATTGTGCTAGCAAAGCTTATGTGCATGCGATTTCGCATACTCTCAGGGTCGAGCTCAGGCCGTTCGGGGTGAATGTGGTGGTCGTTTATCCCGGGGCGGTTAGGTCGAATTTCGGGAGTAATAATGTGGATAAGTTGAAAAGCTATGATTGGAAAATTTACAAGGATTTTAAGGAATCCATATTGAGAAGGGCTAATGCTTCTCAGAGTGGCAAGTCCACCGACGCGGGAGAGTTTGCTAGGCATGTCGCGGATAGGGTTTTGAGTACGGATCGCCCTCCGAAAGCCATTGCGTATGGTCACATGACGAGGTGGTTCGACTTTCTCGAAATGTCGCCCCTTTGGGCGAGGGACATGTTTTTCACAAGGCTTTTCAAGTTAAACAAGAAGATTGTTAGGTAAGATTAGGACTTCGTAAGGGGAAAAACGACTATGAGATCTTTGTGTTATACGACCAAGCTAATATCACATGAGTTTGCAAAAGCCTTGTTCAACTTCACTTCATGTGTATTATTAACATTTACTTTTAAGTAATTCAGTACTACTAGTATTTAATGCATATTCGATGTGTGTGTTAATATATAAATATATAATATTATTTTAGATCTTACTTGTTATTTATGATTCAAAATATATGATAAATAAAAATTATAAATTCATTTTTAATATAAATATATAATTTTATAAATATCTTGAAAAATTAATTTATGAGGATAAAATTACAATAAATAAAAAAATTAAAGGTAAATTTGTAATTTTACCTGACATACCTATTAACTGGAGTAGTTGGAAAGAGGACGTGAATTGATATTTTTTTAATAATTCTTAATTTATAAGTAAAATTTGATTGGTCAATTGACAGATCAAATCAATTAAAAATGTCGATTTTTAAGAGGCCTTTAAGACTTAAATAAAATAGAATAGATATGACTTAGCAACTTCATAGGCACTCAATAGATCGTAATAAGATAGGCTAAGAATGCGTACATATGAAGTGCAGTCGCTCGTTGGTATCTCTAATTGATTTATGAATCTATAGATTCTCTTGGTTGAGCCACTACGATTATGTAAGTGATATAAAAAAACACGTCATTTGTTTTATTTTTCGACTCAATGAGGTGTTGGAAGAAATCAATCATGTGAGTTGAGAATCCGATTGAATTCACGGCAATGATACGAAAATATAACATATACACTCTAATCTTTATACGATTAACAACCAAAGTCATGAGCTTTTCATTAGTAGACTTTCGATAAAAACAAGCATTCCACTTTTAACAGCCTAAAAGAGTGTTGAAGTTCTTTTGACGTGTCATAAGTATGTTCATTCTTTGAACCTAAATATTCATGTTTTCGGGACTTGAACAGTCCAAACAAAGAAGATCAAATGAGGCTCGACTGTAAAATTAATTGACAATAAATAAGTAGCTCATTAAGCTCATATGCATGTCACAATTTTTTTTGTCTAACCGATGTGAGATTGAGTTTGACATCCCAACAAACATACCTTCAAATACAAGATAACTAAACGACCATTCCCTTCAACAAAAATCATCTTGTACCACCATTTTTCTACCCAAAGAAATATATTGTCTTACCACATCAATGTCAGAAAGACTGCGACACAAAGCACCAAGCCGAATCGACATGCTCCCAACTGAGCAATCAACACGCTCTACTGAGCAAAATTATTGGAAGAATTGGAGACATGTCATCCACATCTCATTTGTACTTGTTGTAATTTGTATCGAATATATAGATATGAAATAAATAGTTTATTTTCTCGTTACTGTAAGTACAATAGACTGCCTATTTATAGGCTAAGGTCTAAGATCGAATATGGTAGAATATTTCTAGTAATGATATCTTATATTTTTGCATGTTTAGCTGTGACCGAATTTGGTTAAGATCGATGACTTGATTGCGATTCTTCAAATATTTGTTTATCTTGATTCTCCAAATCTTCTCTTTAAGATATTGATTCTTCAACACTCCCCCTCAAGTTGGACTTTGAAATATTTTGATAAGTCGAACTTGAAAAGATACTTAATTACGCCTTGTGGTCATCGTGACTCCTACATCGGCCTTTGTTCTTTTGTTGTTGGAGACGGGAGTTCTCTCGTCGGACTCTTCTTGCTCCAATGTGGTAACCATAATATGTGGCTTTTCTTTTATACAGTGGACATGACCCTCTATACCGTCAAAGTATTTTGAGGGTTCTACCATATGTATTTTTTTTTAGTGGCTCTGATGTGTAGAGCGCTTGTTTTTGGATGGCTCTGATGTAGAACGCTTATTTTTGGGTGGCTCCGTTGTGTAGAGGACTTGCTTTTTTATGGCTCCGATGTATAGAGCGCTTGTTTTTCGGTGGCTACGATGTATATCGCTTTTGGATGGCTTCGACGTGTAGAGCATTTGTTGTATGGTCTGAATATGTGTTTCAAACAATACTCATGGATTTAGGTCTTAAAAAAAGACATAAAAAAAGAAACAAAAGAAATATCGATTAGATGTACTTCCCTTATTGAATTCGCCTATCACGATGTTCAAAGTGTCACGCGTCGCTTCGGGGGTTTTCATCTGGTAATCGGTAAAATCCACCTCATAGACCCTCGGATTATGGTCTTGGATCTTTGCTTTCGATCTCAGCCATCAATGATATGGTGTGTGGGTCTGAATTCTGTTCTTTGTGGGTTGCGTGCATAGAGTGTGAGTGAGTGAAGTTTCTCATGTGTGCTTTGAGTTAGGAGAGCTGTGCATGAGGTTATAGCTGTGAGGTGATTGTGGTCTTCGGGTGAAGAAGTAAGGGTTGTGTGTGGTTTTTTTTTTAACCAAGGATTTTTGCAAGATTGATAACCTGCTATGATACCATGTTGTAATTAGTATTGAAGATATAGATATGAAAATGAAGAGTTTATTTTCTCGTTATAAGTACAATAGACTGCCTATTTATAGGCTAAGATCTAAGATCAGATATGGTAGAATATTTCTAGTAATGATATCTTATATTTTTGCAATGTTTAGCTGTGATCGAATTTAGTTAAGATCGACGATTATTTGATTGTAATTCTTAAAATCTTCTCTTTGTTTATCTTGATTCTGCAAATCATTCTCTTTAAGGTATTGATTCTTCAACAGTACTAGAACCTAGCACTAATACCTATTGTTGGGTATTAAACTTCCTAGTTCAATCCATGAAGGTCAACATATAAAATCAAGTGAGAGTAGCCCACTAAGTATTGATAATGGCGTTCAGAGTTTGTGCTTTGTCCTGAAATTTAGATCGTATAAACCATTTAATAATATAACAGATAACACTCATTTTCAAAATAAATGCTGCAAATATTATTACAAAATCGAAACTCATATCCGACTTTGCTCAAAAGAAGAATAGAAATAATATTCTCAAGTCCCTTAGGCAAAACTAAGACATCGTGTAATATTTCAATCCTTTATGATTAGCTGGTATGCGATGTCCACTGCCAACATTGATTAGAATCTCTCGATCTACCAACTTCCAACTTCGGTCTAGAACCTGGTTCGAAACAAAAAAATATACACGCTAGTCCCCGAGTGAAGAATCCAAGAAGTGGAATACACAGTCAAAGAACAATTAGTTTCAAAATCTAGTTACATACTTGAAGCGTTTGACGCCTTCAGCTTAGTGCAGTCGCTCTACCAATGGCTCAGATGCTAGCAATGAAGGCACTTGTTCGAAGGCTTCGGAACCTGATGCTTGACGATTTCCTTCCCCTTGCCTTTCTTGGCAATCCCTCCATGAGACTTACTAATCTTTCTCTACTTCTTCTTATTCGACCACATAGACCGAGCAGTCGCTATGAGTGCTACCGTTTTGTCCTTTGATTTTATCATTTGCTCCTAGGAAGAAACCAGCTAGTTCGTCAGATCCGACGAAGTGAACCGAAAGTCATTTAAGTTAGATTTCACTACGAACTGGTTGAACGACAGAGGCATCGATTGAAGGATGATGGCGATCTTTAGCTTCTTGAGCATATCAAACTCGAGAGCTTTCAATATCCCAATGTAGACTATAAGCTCAAGCACATGAACTCCAACATTTTCTCCCTCCTGCAACTTCTTATTGTAAAGCTTCTCTAAGATAGATATCGAGAAGTTCTGGACTGCTCGCCATAGAGTTAAGCCAAATGACTCTAAATCTCGCGCACTTCCATGTCCTCATGGCTGTAATGAAGCTCGGTGTTCATAGATGCCTTGATCCCGGACCTATCGTCCTGCCACTTGGCATACTAAGCCATGTGATCGACACTCGCTTCATGCATCAGCTGAGTTGAAACCGGGTCATTGATGATATACTCTAGCTTTTTCAATTTGAGGACAATCCTCAAATTTTGGAGTCAGTCAACATAACTCAGTCCAACCAACAGGTGCTTGTCCAACAAGATTATTAATGGATTTGCCATGACGAAAGAAAGATAATTAAACTGCAAAAAATTAAACATACCAGAATCATGTAATATTCGATCAAGTACAAATCAATGACTTAAATTTGGCTTGTCCCCCACTATGTTTCTTGAAATCCATTCTCTCGATAGGAATTTTGGAAAACTCATTGAAAGTTCCATTGTGGAGTTGAATTCCCTCCACCGACTTAAGCAAACCTCAACCGAAAGGTTTGTTGGTCCGCCTAATCGATCGGCACCGTGTTCCACACAAAGTCATCTAATGAATGTTTCAACTTCTTTGTCTCAGTTAACCCTCACAGTATACCATGCTTATTGGGTATGACTGTCTAATTGCGATAGAGTTGAAGCTCGGCCCGGCCCAGAAAAAGTGGGCTGCCCGAAAATTACGGGCCGGGCCGACTTGATGATCTGGCGGGCCTGTGAATCCTAGGCCCTAGCCCGTGGAGAGTTGGGTAGGACTGGAACGGCCCGGCCCGAGCCCATCGGGCCTATTTTTAAATTTTTTGTAAATTTAAGTTATAAAAATTAATTCATTATTCATTATTATTTTAATTTTGTTCGTTGTGGTGGCAATATTGTCGCTCATTATTTAGTTAAGTCTTTTGGCTATTGTGGAGAGGGTCACTCCCTACCGTCTGAACTTATGTTTGATTTGTTGCTCTTTGATTGTCAGTAATAAAACTATCGTTTTTCTTCAAAAAAAAAAATAATACCGAAACATAATTTCGAAAAAAAAAAAATATTTATATTCACATAAAATATATATTTAATTATAAAATTGAATTTTATAAAATATTTATACATAAATAAAATTAAAAAAATAAAAAAGGGCGGGCCTTATTTGGTCCACAGCCCGCTGGCCTACCGGGCCTGTTGGGCCAGACCAAGAGGCCCACTCATGTTTCGGGCTGAAAATTTTTAGGCCCAAGTCCGCTTTTTTCCGGGCCGGCCCACGGGCCTAGGTCCAAATTTTCAGCTCTAAATTGCGATCTATCAACGTCTTGCTCAAACCTCAATCTTGCAAATTCTACCATTACGCTATACACTTAGTAGGGCAGAATGTGTTATAAGCGAGCAACATCGTCAAAGACGCACCTGAATCTACTCAGTATAGACAAGGGACAAGCACGATAACTCGGAACAGACCATACCAACTCCCCTGCCGTAGCATTTATGAAATAATATCTTTCATATTTTGGAAATATGTAATAAGTCAACAACATTTTAACCTTGAATTAAATAAGGAGAAAATATCTCGAGGAGATAAAATCTCAACCACGTAGATTAAGAAACAAGATTCGAAATCTATAATTAACATAAGGGGTAAATATCGAAAGTAAAAAAAAAAACAACTTCTTGGAAGTAAAAATCGAAAAACACATAGTGCTCGGATCTCTCTCTCTCTCTTGTTAGGTGCCTCAGTCAAATTCTCCTCTAACCATCCAAGAGAGATTGTCGACTTGAAACACCACGGAATTGACATGACGTTTCTTTTAGCATTCATCGACCGCCGTTAAGGTTCTCGTCTCATGGATTATTGCTTGATCCCTAAGACTTTGAGGTTTAAGGTTGTTTAAGCAATATAGAATACATCCACCATTATAAAATGTCTATTGTATCATATACCCATTTGAGGTAATAATCCAACTCCATTGAAATTGTGACACAACAAAAAAAAATTGTTTTGCTTATGTGTCACAATCTCTACGAAGTTGAGTTGGTGTACAAACATAGGTGAGATAGTGGTGATCCTTATAAAATACAACAAACCTAAATACACAATCAAATCAAAAATCCCATATTGAATATTAAATATATATATAGAGATTTGCTATGGTGCATACCCTATCGTGAGCACCCCGTGAGCACCACACACGTACTTTGCCTCTTTTCGATCCAAAACAAAAATTTTAGCCCAATGTTATCCCCCTTACACAACAACATGATGATGTTGTAAAACAGATTCATCTTCATAAAAACACGAAGAAGATCGATAAGAAGAATTTATTTAATATCACATCCGTGTGATGCTTCTTCGTGTTTTTATGAAGATGAATCTGTTTTGCAACATCATCATGTTGTTGTGTAAGGGGGATATGATTAACATTGGGCTAAAAATTTCGTTTTGGATCAAAAAGAGGCAAAGTACGTGTGTGGTGCTCACGGGGTGCTCACGATAGGGTATGCACCATAGCAAATCTCTATATATATATATAATAATCAGACAAAATGACTAAATTTCAAAATATATAAAACTGAATTCCGAAAACGAAAAAGTACTTTCGTAGCATAGTGTTCATAGCAGTAGATGATATGAATTAAAACGGGAAAACAATCTAATATAATCTAATCTAATATCTAAATAGAAATGTTTCTTTCATGAACTTGAGCCACGTGTCTAATAACTAATTCGTAATTTTCACACTATCTACACTATTTATTAAGTGGGAGAGAAGGATAAAAAATGTCAATTTTGGTATGTAAACTTATTTGCAATTTTGCCCTTTTATTTATAATTTATTTTAATTAAGTAATTACCATTTTAATCCTAAACTTATTTTTATTATGATTATATCCTTAGAAATTATTTTTGTAAATATATATTAAAAATAATATTTATTCTATTAAATGATATAAATTACAAATAAAATATAAAGTGAATTATATACTTATATATTAAGCACATACATTGAATGTGCAAAAAATACTAGTATACATGAATTGCGATCATGTCTTTCAACTTTTTGTTTTATTTATTTTTTCATCCACCATCAAATCAAACACACAATAATTATGTATTATTCAAACGATAACAATTGTTATTGCAATCAACTTTAATTTATTATTTTCTCTCATCAAATCTACCATATTTTTTGATATATTACTTTCCTGATATAATTACAATATTTTTATTTTAAGATATGCTATGTTTTATATTATATAAGATCTGCGAAGCATACAAAGTTCTGTCCTTATTAATAAAAAATCAACAACGGTTATTGTATTAAAAGATCATAATTATAAAATAATATTATTATTTTATGAAACATAATTAATTTTATACATATTTAAAATTTGTGCATTGAAGAGGAAAAATTAGTAGGTAATATATGGTAATCAGACCTGGACAACGGGGCGGTTCTACCCGGAACCGCCCCCGCGCGGGGCGGTTCCGACCCGTGAACCGGAACCGGCCCATTATAAATGGGCTGAGCAGATTCCGGGATGTGTCGATGCGGTTCCGGTTCCAACCGCCAATGGCTCTTTTAAAAGAGCCGTTGGATAGTTCTGAAAATTGCATTTTGGCCCCTTGGGACAGAATGCAATTTTTTTTGCGTTTAAGTCCTTGATCAAAAATTCTATAAATAGGGGCTCATTTTCAACATTTTTTCACACCAAACTCTCTCATTTTCTCTCAAATACACTCTATAATTAAAGCTCTAATCACTATTAACTATCAAAATTCCACTTTTATTACACTTTTTACACACTTTTTAGTTTCGACCTACTCGAATATTTATTCTACTAACATGGCATCGTCAATCATCATCGCAAAACAACGCGAACGAGTACGATGATATTTTTCGTTTTGTAGGTAATTTGGGAGACGAAGACACGTTTCGAGGAATGGACGAGCTGGACATGAACGACGTCGACGAGGTGGGAACGACTCCGACTTCGACGGGACCAAGCCAAACATCAACGATGGGGAAGCCTTTACGACCGAAGCGGCAACGGAAATCTAAGGTATAACCATTTTTCAACCTCGAAATGAGTAAAGATGACCCCGAACTAGGACATGCAATCTGTAAAGAATGCGATCGTAGATACGAATATAGTTCCAAACCCGGAGGGAGGGGGCACGGGGTCAATGAAGAAACATCTAGTGAATTTTCATAGATTAGATCCGGAAACGTTAGACCGATAGGCACGGAACCTAGGCAACAACAAATTAGTGTGAGCACCGGTAGAAACTTTGTTATAACTAGGGAAATTTCTAAGATGACGAATGACGATAGTTAAATTTGTAGTAAATTGTGAAGAACCATTTTGCATTGCGGAAAGTGAAGGGTTTATCGAATTCACTAGTACGATACAACCCGAATTCCACAACATAAGCCGTAAAACTCTTAAGAGGTATATGATGGCAACTTTTGATGAATATAAAAAGAACTTAATTGCGCATTTGACTACCGATATTTGGACAAACATCACGTCTGCATCTTATTTAGTGGTTACCGGTCATTGGATAGATGATACGTGGACCATGCAAAAGCGCATTCTAGCCCTAGATGCGATTGATTCGCGACATACGGGACACAATATAGTGATGTACGTCTTGAATGTCGTGAACAAATATGATTTACAAGATAAGATTATGTCAATCACATTAGACAACGCAAGCGCCAACAATGTGGCGATTGAGATCCTCCGAACTCTTATAAGGTTACCCTTAAACGATCGGTTACTTCATGTGAGGTGCGCTTGTCACGTAATTAACTTATGTGTCAAGTGCGCTTTCGATGATGTATTAGGGCCGGTAGTAGAAAAATTTAAAATGATAAGAAGACAAATGAGAGATCAACAATTGGCGAGATCGTGGAAGTAAACGGTCCAAACAAACGGTCTTATATTTAAGAAATTTCTCTTACCGTGTCCGACTAGGTGGAACTCTTTGTATGATCTCCTTAAAGTGTTTATGCGCTATAAGGATTTATGGATGCCGTTTTGGAACAACACCGCAATCGGTATCGGTGGCGACTCTTCTATTCAATTAGAAGAGCTTGATTGGGATATTTTGGAAGTAACTGTGTCCTTACTTGAATTTTCCGGAGTTCATTATCCTACATCTTCGAAATTTATTCCGAGGTTATTTGGTATGTGCTATAAGTTTCTTGAATATCGAACGAACCCATACTTGGGCACTTTCATCGAAAGTATGAAAGCGAAATTCAAGAAATATTGGGAAAATATCCCAATTGTCCACGGCTTAACGGCGTTGCTCGACCCAAGCTGTGGAACTGATATTTTTGATATTTTTTTCGAGCATTACAATACTTTCTTGGAAGGGACATTGACGACCAAAATGCATCAATTAATCGTTCTCTCCATGTAGAAAATACTTTAGTTGTGTTCTATTTTGTAAGCTATCTTTAGTATTGGGCAAGTGTGTAATTTTATAATAGATTAGGGACCTATTTGTAAATATACCACAAGCATGGTATATATAGCTAGGGTAGCTTACTTATGTCCAAGAGGATGTACTTTCATTTTCCAAGCTTAATGATACACATTGATTTTATCTAGCTTGAAGAACACTCCACACTTTATCTCTCTCAATTACCTTCAAACCCTAACTTCCAAATTCTCAAGGTAATCCAACGTAATTGAGTGTTATCATCCTTATATCATAAAAACGGGCCTAACAATTGGTATCAGAGCAGATTCTACTTGATTTGCGGATAAAAAATGTGGTGAAATTGTGTTTGATTGCGCGCTGAAAAATTTTTCGCACCACATAATTTTTTTTCGCATCGAGCAATCTGTTGATTTTGTGTGAATTTGTGCTTGATGTTGATATGATTATGTTCGCAGATCATGCTTACATAACAATTGTTAGCTGATTTCGATAATTTGTTCAAATTCTAAGAGTGATTGGATAAATTCGTGCTTCGGTAATTTCGTTGATCGTCACAGCATTCTTGCTATATGATTTGCTCTAAATTGTGTTAATCGAGTGTTTTTGCATGATTATCCAGTGTATTCCGATTGAATATGTGCGATATATGTGTTAATTGAATCAATCTGTGAACCAGAAGTTCGACATATTGATATTTTCGCATCATGCTTAAAAATTTGTTTGTCGTATAAAGTTGATTTTCGCATTGACCGTGGTTTTCGCATCACTCACATATTCTGAATTTTTCGTTTTGACTTCATATTTTCGTATACTATTGCGTACACAAAATATATAATTTTTTCGTACAGAACAGTTTTTGCTTTGACATTCAATACGAAAATACTACACTTGATAAAACATTTTGCCTGTGATACGAAAAACTCTGCCTACGAAAACTATTTTCTCGTCCGAAAAAGACCTTGAGTCGAAAAGGATTTCTATACGAAAAAGTTTTTTTTGTATACGAAAAATAATTTTTTTCTCGTACGAAAAAGGGTCCATACGAAAACTTTTAGCTTTGACCTTCGAACGAAAATACTTTGATACGTAACAAACTTGAAAAAAAAAAAAACAAAACAAAACTCGTCATACGAAAATCATTTACTTTTCTCGCACGAAAATTGTTGCAGATACGAAAATACTTAAAAAAATGTTTTTTTTGTGATATAAGTTGATTCTCTTATACCTTTGCATACGCGAAAAATATTTCTTCTACAATAAACAAAAAAAAAATTCAGTACGAAATTTTTTTTTCCAAACATTTTTTTTCTCGTATCAGCACCACAATTACTCTCATACTAATTACTTGAATAATCAGAAAGTGTCACTTTCACACACACAAAGGCCATTACAACAATTTTATACGTATTCATCTAACCCTTTGCGTGTGATTTCTCTAAATTCTCAAGTTTTCGATCTTCAAATCAAAATAGAAAGAATCCAACAAATCTAAGGAAGAACCATGGATGCTTACTCAATGGGAAACGATGTCCGACCGCCGATACTACGACGTGGAGAATACACAGCATGGAGGAGCAGATTCTTAACTTTCCTAGAAAGCAAAGAACAAGCAGTGTCAATACTATCATCTCTCTTTGATGGACCTGCTCAATTCTGGATGCACATAGATGGAATTCCAGAGAATGACCCATCCATTCCGGCTTCTCGAAGGCTCAAAACTCCTGAAGAGTACTCTGATCAAGAGAAAATGAAAGCTAAAGCAGACTTATTGGCCAAAACTTATCTCCTGCAAGCAATACCCAATGACATCTATATCCTGATAGACAGTATGACTACGGCTAAGGATATGTGGGATGAAGTACACAAAATGATGCAATGAACAGAAGTCGGCATCAAGGCTAAGAAAGCTAATATACTAACGGCCAACGATTCATTCAAGGCCAAACCGGATGAAGACCTACACAACACCTACCAAAGGTTTCTGACCCTCATAAATGAGATGAGGAAAATAAGCATTTCCAAAACAAACATGGAGATAAACATCAGGTTCCTTTCATCTCTACTGCCAGAATGGAAAAGGGTGACAACTCAAATACGGCAGAACAAAGATCTAGACGAAATGGACATCCACACGATCTTTGACAACCTCGCACAACACATTGAAGACATCAATGAATTAGTCAAAGAAAATACACAAAAAGTGTCTGAAGAATCCATAGCTCTTGTGACTGAAAGAAAGCAAAAAACGTCAAAGTCCAAAATGAGCAAAATATCAAGCTCTTCCGAAACTGAGGATGACTCCAATTCGGACTCGGATATGGAGATGAAAGAAGTCAAAAAGCAGTTGGCATTACTCACCAAGATGGTGAACAAGAAGTTCTTTAAGAAGAAGGCATCTTCCTCATCCAACAAACAAAGGTTTACAAGTTCTCGAAATAAAGAAACGCAGGGAGAGACATCTCAACCTAAAACGATAGACAAACAGTCAAAGTGCTTCAATTGTGGGAAGCTAGGACACTTTGCTAAGGATTGCCTGCAGCCGAAGAAGAAAGACAGCAACTACTATGTGAAGAAACTTCAACTTTCCAAACAAAAGGAAGCAGGCATAGCACTGATGGCAGAACAAGACCATTGGCTAGGAACTCTTCTGACAGTGAACCCGAGAACTGTGCACTCATGGCAAGACTTGACGATGACTCCGATGCAGAAAATCCAAGCGCTTCCGACACTGCATATGCATCATCGGACGATTCGCAGGTAAATTCTCACACACCCTATTTGCTTGAACAAATAAAAGCTTTAAAAGAACAAATCAAAATTATCAAAAACGAAAGAAAAATAGGCAAAGAACAAGATACTAGGGATCAGAATAGTAGGAAAATATTAAAACAAATTCTCGAACAAAAAGCCATTATAGCTAATAAATTGAAAATTGAACAAGAGAGAATTACAGTTTTAAACTCCAAAATTGAGCAACAAGAACTAAAAATAAATGAACTAACAAAAGAATCCTCAACATACAGAAATGAAAATGTAAATATTAAAGCCCAAAATAAAACCCTCCTCGAACAAAGATGTGCTTTATACTCAAAAATTAAAGTAATAGAGGATCAATTAATCAGACGAGAAGAGTGTGAGTTACTGGTAAAATTTAATAAACACAAAGACACACGATTCTATGTTCCAAGAGCAGGAATAGGATATCAAAAACACGAAAATCCAGATGAAAAAACGTGTAAACAACAATCTGACTTCAAATATATGAAAACAGAACTACCAAAACCAATATTATTCACTAGAAAATCTGAAGCTGAGGAAATAGGAGAAGAAAAACCGAAAAAGGGGGAAATCCATATAGATTATACTACATTAAATGAAAGTCAATTAAAAAATCAACAGTTAGTAACTCCAAAGAAAGAACTCGAATGTGCTCAAAAGAAAGAGGATGAAGTCCCCTTATCCACTCAAAAACCAATAAACAACATATATATACCAGAAAAAGTCAAACAAATTGCTAATATACAAAAAATTCTGAACGCTGAAAGAATAAGGTTTAACATCGAAAAGCAACGACTTCTTAAAGAAATATCTACTCTAAAAAATACGTGTAGTTCTATATCTTCTTCATCTAATACTCCTACTTTGTCTACAGATCGACATCTAAGGAACCAAAAGATAAAAACTGAGGAAATGACGAATACAAAGATAGAAAAGAAAGACTTACCTCATTATGAAAATTCTCTTAGGACAAATTCTAGTCGGTCTACGAAGCAGCTTGTAATAAAGCATTCTTTTCAATATAATACAAATTTTTTCAAAAAGAATGAAAAGAGGAATGAAACCCCAAAAGATGCTTCCAAAAGGACAAACTTAAGTTGGAAACAAAATATCGTATCTTCAAATTCTAAATCAAACCCAACTAACATTTGGATACCTAAAATATCCCATAAGAGTAATAAACAAATGCAAGAATGGCGACCTAAGAACTATTCCAAAAAGGAGCATCAAAACCTGACACAAATATATAGATCAAGAAAGAAACTGGATAAATGGATATTTAAAAATCTCCCTAACATAACAAAGACAATATCGGTACCAAAAACTGTCCCAACACTTAAAACTAGCAAAAGATAAGGTCAACAGAATTTTAAATTTGACAAAGAAGGACCCATTCAAATATGGGTACCTAAAAAGATTTAATTTTTTCCTCGTGCAGCTCCATCATGTGTGGTATCTAGACTCGGGTTGCTCCACACACATGACAGGAAAGAAAGAACTGTTGAGCAACTACATCGAACAATACGGCGGCAAAGTACGCTTCGGCAACAATAATTCAGCATATATTCGAGGTTACGGCGATATCCACCACAAAAATCTCACTATCAAGGATGTCTGCTACGTTGAAGGATTAAGCCACAACCTGTTTAGTATCGGAAAATTCTGTGATAAAGAATTACAAGTGCTCTTCAGAGCCAAAGAATGCAGCATCAGAAACAAAAAGGAAGAGGAGCTCTTAGTAGGTTCAAGAAAATAAAACCTATATACGATCAACCTACAAACAACAAAGCCTTCCTCCACAGTCTGTCTATTTTCCGACAACATCCAACATCAAAATCATTTGTGGCATCAACGACTTTCTCACCTAAATTACCGAGATCTCCGAAAGTTAGCACTCAAAAATTTGGTAAAAGGATTAACAAAGTTAAAATTCAGAAAGGAACATCTATGTCCTGCGTGTGAATTAGGCAAATTCGCAAAGCTCCCCACAAGAGCAAACCCATCCCATCAACTACTCAACCACTAGAATTACTACATATAGATCTGTGTGGGCCCATGAGAGTTGAAAGCATAAACAGAAAGCGGTATGTGCTCGTGATTGTGGATGACTATTCGAGATACACCTGGACTAAATTTCTGAGATCTAAAGACGAAACCATTGAACTGCTGATAAACTTTGTGAAAACAATACAGAATTTGATGCAGAAATCCATTCAAGTAATCCGCTCAGACAACGGTACCGAATTCAAAAATAAAAGTCTAAAGGATTTCTATGACTCCTTAGGAATTTCACAACAATTCTCAGCAACATGAACCCCTCAACAAACGGCGTAGTGGAGCGAAGGAACAGAACGCTAATTGAAGCAGCACGAACAATGCTGATCAACTCAAATCTTCCCCACTTTCTTTGGGCTGAAGCAGTCAATACCGCATGTTTTACGCAAAATAGGACAAGCATCAACAAACGGTTTGACAAAACACACTACGAGCTGATCAACAAACGAGTACCAAACATCAAGTTCCTCCGAATATTTGGATGTAAATGCTTCATCACCAACGATAAGGTTGATCGCGGAAAATTCGCACCAAAAGGAATTGAAGCAATTTTCATCGGATACTCCTCCGTTTCCAAAGCATATCGGGTCTACATCAAGACAGAACGCCGCATACAAGAAAGCATCAATATCACGTTCGATGAATCAACTATAGCTTTTGTACACAACAGTGCAAGACCCGTGCTCAAACAGATGGCTCTTGGTCAAAGCAATTCAAGACCCGCACCAACTGAGTTGACTTCTGATCACAACAGATCGGGACTCGCACGTACACCAGAAAAGGCTTCTGAACACATAAGTTCTGAACCCGTACAAGAAGAAGTCCCCCCTACAACAATGGAATCTGATTTCTTATTTGAGGAACAATTTTTACAAACAATAGAACCCAGATTCCAAGATCCTCAAATAGTTCAAGAAAATACAGAAGATATTCCAGAGATCTCAGAAGAAACACAAAGCCCTGAGACTTCACCATTAGTAGACAATGGGCCGACCGACGACATAACAATGAATGAACCTTTGTCGTCTCAAATTACTCACTCTCCAACTGTTAGTGAAGAATCTCCACAAAGTGCAGAAAATACTCTAAATGATCCTATCGAGACCGTACAGCCAAATTCTACAACTTCAGAATCACCTGAAACACAAGCACCCCATACTAGAAAATGGACCCGTGCCCATCCAACAGATCAAATCATAGGTGATATTTCAACAGGTGTACGCACTCGATCTTCTACAGCAAATGAGTGTCTATACTCATGTTTTATAAGTCAGAGCGAACCTAGAAAAGTCACAGAAGCGTTACAAGATCCGGATTGGATAAACGCTATGCAAGACGAACTCAACCAATTTGAAAGACTTCAAGTATGGCGTTTGGTGCCAAGACCCGCTCACAAAACCATAATTGGCACTAAATGGATCTTAAAAAACAAACGAGATGAGAATGGAATTATAATCAGGAATAAAGCGCAATTAGTAGCAAAAGGTTATAACCAACAGAAATGAATCGATTACGATGAAACATTCGCTCATGTTGCACGCATAGAAGCCATTAGAATATTTCTAGCATACGCAGCTCACCAAAACTTCTTAGTATATCAAATGGACGTTAAAACTGCCTTTCTCAACGACATTTTGAAAGAAGAAATTTTTGTCGCTCAACCTGATGGGTTTCAAAATCGTAAATTCCCTGATCACGTCTACCAACTCGAGAAGGCACTCTACGGACTAAAGCAAGCCCCACGAGCATGGTACGACGTACTCACAGAATTCCTAATAAAATCAAGATTTACAAAAGGAACCATAGACACCACTCTCTTCGTTAAAAGACATGGACAAGAGATCTTAGTCGTCCAAATCTACGTAGACGATATAATATTCGGTTCAACAGACGAACGACTATGCAAAAAGTTTGGCAAGCTCATGACAATAAAGTTTGAAATGAGCATTATGGGAGAAATGTCATTCTTCCTACGACTACAAGTCCAATAATTACCAAACGGAATATTCATAAGTCAGTCGAAGTATATACAAGATATTCTAAAGAGATATGGAATGGACTCAAGCTCATAAATGCCAACTCCGATGTCTCCGAGCTGTAAACTCGATGCTGAACTCTCGGGAAAATCAGTAAACGAAACAGAATTTAGAGGCATTATAGGCTCACTTCTATATCTCACTCCAGTCGACCGGATATAGTATTCGCCACATGTCTTTGCGCTCGTTTCCAAGCTCAACCAAAGGAGTCACACATGCTTGCCGTAAAGCGTATCCTTCGATATCTTAAAGGAACACAAAATCTAGGTTTGTGGTATCATAAAAATGCTAATTTTGATTTAATTGGATACACTGACTCTGATTATGCAGGATGCAAATTAGACAGAAAAAGCACCTCTGGAAGCGCTCAATACTTAGGCGATAAGTTGGTCTGCTGGTCATCCAAAAGCAAAACTGTGTCTCCACATCTACAGCTGAGGCCGAATACGTCGCTGCTGCTAGCTGTTGCTCACAAATTTTATGGATGCGGACTCAACTTCGCGACTATGGGTTTGATTTAATTAATATTCCCATTTATAGTGATTCTAAAAGTGCTATAGCCATTACATGCAATCCTGTGCACCACTCACGTACAAAACACATAGATATACGCTATCATTTTATTAAAGATTGTGTTGAAAAAGGAATCATTGACATGTATTTTGTGAAAACTGAGCTACAGCTTGCCGATTTATTTACCAAGGCTTTGGATAAAAAACGCTTCAAATTCCTTGTCTCTAAAATCGGCATGCTAAATCTCAGTTAAATGTTTTTATGATTTTTTTTCAAATTAATATCATTTATGTGTTTTCTAAATACTATACATTTATTAAGGGGGAGAATTTCCGTAGTTTCTTATATAAATATGCGTAACGAATTAAGGGGGAGAAAATATTTTTTTAGAAAAATAATGCTTCAATCAAGGGGGAGAAAATTCTACAAAAACTATGTACTTTCGTACCTATTTGAACGGTCAACATGGTATTAGGGGTCAAACAGTAAATATTTTGATTTCGGTGCCTACCTTGAAATTTGTCATTTCACTGTTGCATCCGAAAAAGTTTAAAATGAGTTTAGTTTTCGCATCAGAGGATACGAAAACTCAAATACTCTCTCCCTAAAAATTTTTTTTTTCGCGCACGATAAATTTTTTCTTTCGCACGATTCATCCTTGTTAATCGAACCCGAGCCTCAGAAAATCCTCAGAGACTCTAACGATTGCTAAGGAGACAGATTCCATTTACATATTTCATTCGATTTTAACTTTGATTTTCGATTTCAACAGTTTAACCTAAAATCCGATTTCAAAATCGAAAATTGTTGATTTGACTCCAATTGCTTTCAATATGTGTTATAATCGGAGCGCATTCATAAAAAATGCTTTGATTTCTCACAAGCATCTTCATCTTAGGTTTTGCTTACAGCTTAATCGGCATTTTGAGCTCAAATATTTTTTTCGTATCGACTGTTCTTCGTAAAACAGTTTTTTGCACGCGGTTTTCGCATCAATGAGTTACACCTTTTTCGTCTTATCGTCGTATTCCTCTGTTTTTCGGATAAATTACTGTTTTCGATCACGATTACTGTTTTGGGTACGAAAATACCTTTCCTCAAAGATTTCGTACGAGTCTTTGACGGGGCGATTTCGTACGCAAAGTCAACACGACAAATGACTGACGTACGAAAAAGATCGGTGTTTTTTTTCGTATGCATCTTTTACTTATTTGTCGAACACGATTTTCAAAACAGTGTATACGAAAAAGGTTTACACAAAATTTCTCGAACGAAAACCAAGTTTTTCGAACGCTACAGTGATCATACTTCGAGATTTTCGAATGAAATATATTTTCGTACGCTACAGTGTGTCTATACGACAAAATTTACAAAGCGATTTTCGCACGAAAAACCTTTCTCGTACAAATACTACTTACTTACGAAAAAGATTATAAATGGGTTTTCGCATGATACAGTTTTTTACACAAAAAAAAACACATTTTTGAACGCTAGTATCAGGACTTAATGAATTTTCCGAACGGAAAACTTTATCGAATGCTATAGTGCTCATACTTAGAAAATTTTTTGCACGAAAAAATGTTTTCAAATACCACAATATTGATACTTAGACATAGTTTTTCGACCGAATACTCCTTTCGAACACTACAGTACGTTTATACGAAAAAGTCTGTGTTGACTATCGAATGCTACAGTATATATATATATAAAAAAATTATTATAAAGAGATTTTCGCACGAAAACCATTTCTCGCACACTATAGTACATATGACACGAAAAACTTTACAAATGAGTTTTCTAATGTCGAATTTTTTTCGGACGCTATAGTATTCACACTTAGAAAATTTTCGAATGATAAAATTTTTAAACAAATAGATTTCGAATGAAAAATATATTTTCGAACGCTATAATTTTCATACTTAGAAAATTTTCGAACAAACTTTGTTTTTCGAATGCCAAAATATCTACACTTAAAAAAAAAATTCGAACAAACTTTTCGAACGTCAAACTTTTTCGAACGCAAACACTTAGAAAAGTTCTCGAACGAAACACAAACAATTTATTTCAAACAATTAAAAAATTTCGCACGAACCCAAAATTAGTACAACTCTTCGACCAATCACAGTTTTTTACAATTTCCTCGTATAGAGCTATTTTACTTTAAAATTGGTTCTAAATCTCTCTTTTGTTTGACAGAATTCAAAATGGTTTCCATGGATCAAATATATCCCACACACAAATGGATGGACATACGGGATAACAACTTTCAACTCGATCCAGAAACATTCAAGTGTCCTGATCCAATAATGATCTCAATCCTTCGAAGCCATCCTCTATGGCCAGCACTCAACATGACGACGCATGTGCCAATGGTGTACCTACAACAATTCTGGACCACCATGAAGAGAAGGATTGAAAGGGACAAATCGATAGAACTGGAGGCAATCATTGACAAAACTAAGGTGGTATTAACACCAGAAATACTCCAGCGGGTGCTTCAACTCCCCATCTACGAAGAGTATCAGGAAGTACCAACCGAGCAAGAACTTCTCCAGGACATGCAGCTAATGGGGCATGCTCCTCCACTTGCCAGCTTATCGGCATTTCATCAAGGCAAAATCCCGCATCCCTGGAAGACCCTTTTCGGGATTGTCAACAAGTGTCTCTCTCCCAAACACACTAGTTTTGATAAGGGAAACCTGGCAATACTGCGGCTCTTTCATGGTATTATCTTCTCCAAACGCTACAACTACACCCAACTCATATGGAGCGATTTGGAAGAGCAAGTGCACACACGGGGCCAGGCAAAGCGAACAAAATGCGTCCCCTATCTTCGATGGTTCCCGCTTCTCATCAAACATTTCATGGCGGTAAATCCGGCAATTCCAACCCGGTCGAGCGATGAAGATTACATTCCGCCAAAACTGAAGTTTCTCCACAAGGCCAAGGCGGAGCGGAAGTGGATGAGCCGCCCAATGCCAATCTCCGAGACGCTTCTTCAACTAGCCTCGAGGGAGTCAATCATGGTTTACTGCGCCAACCACAACAGGTCACTCCCTACGTTTCTGGACAACCCCCCAGAAACCAACCCCGGGACAAGCCTAAGAGTGGGTGAGGGTCCTGAGAGAACGACAGACCCGGTCCCACATTCTCCAACACCCTCTTCAGAACACACTCAATCTGAAGAGTTGGTGACTCAAATACCGACGGTCGTGGTCACCACCCCATCCTCACAAACCATCCCGTCCCCAACCCCCGTAGGAACAGAGGCTGATACGTTCAGCCTCTGGGTAGAAGTCGCCGCATCAGGGGCAACGGCGCACGCACAACCCAGCCTTCCCCATTCGGTCTTCTCCCAACAGACGATCGTCTCAGATACACACGGCAAAGCCAAGTCCGCTATCTCTGCTTCCTTCTGAAGCAGCATATATTGAAGAAGGTGGAACGCAGCCCCCATCCACCACCATTCTTGAACTCACATCGAGTCTAGTGTCCAATATCCCTACATTTTCTGATTTTTCTAGGACACATACACTTTTGACAGCATCTACACTTGGTCTTCGTGACCAAGTCAGAACTTCCGTAGCCACATCCACTGCTGATGTGCCGCGAGGATCGGAAGGAAGCCCCGACACGGCCAACACCACAACAACCATGCCATCGGGCCATTTGCCTGAGCTAGTCTCATGGCGAATGTCAACGGGAAGCCTTCGTGGCCCCGTCTTTACAAGTCCCGCTGTCACTTCGGTGACGGTTGGCCACACATCGAACATCTTTTCCGATGTTGTGACGACAGAATGCCTTAGTGGCTCTGTCAGGTTACCGTTCGTGACACAGGAATACCGTCACCAGTGCCTTGAGTCCGCCTTCTCCAAGTTTACAGCAAATCTAGATGAAACCATTTCGGAGAAGGTCCAGAGCGCCATTCTGGCTGCTACAAGGGACAAAGGGAAAGCCCCACTGGTCGAAGAACCTGTGTTACCCCTCCCACTATCCCCACTTACACAGCCTACCCAAACACCACCCAACCCTTACTCCATGCCCATAGGAGAGCTCCGTGACCTGTTTCTGTCTCGCCTTCTTTCTGAGATAGAAACCCTCACGCCTGATCTACAGGAGCTCCTCCACCTCATGACCCACCAACAGACTCGTTGCCGTGAGGACCCCCCAGCTCAAAAACGAAGACATGACGATCCCGATGACCGCCCTGAGGGGGAGAGCAGCAAGAGAGCTAGGGTCACACCACAACCAACTCCACCAACTACAAGGTCGAGACGAGGACGATCATCAGCAACCACCTCGTCGTCTCAACCTTCATCATCATCTCAACAACCACCATCATCATCGTCTCAACCACCACCATCATCATCTTCTCAACAACCACCATCATCATCATCTCTACTACCACCATCATCATCATCTCAACCACCACCATCATCATCATCATCTCTACCACCACCATCATCATCATCTCCACCACCACCGTCATCTCCAGACAACCTTCCACCACCACTACCTACAACAACCAATCCCAAAGAATACATCGATAAATACATATTAAGGGATTGGATTGCACTCAATGAAGCAGATGAAGCAGCCTACCACCGAATCTACAATGCAAGAAAGTTTCTAAGGCGTGCTTCAATGCAGATGTTCCGATTCACAAGAGTCGAATTAGAAGAAATGGAGGACTATAGTCAAGTCACACCTGAACTCACAAGGGCTACGGACATGAGTGTCGAAGAACCGAACACGAAACCAAAGAAGAACACCCCTTGGGACAACAAGAAGAATATGACTCCGTTTCAAGAAGAGATCAGAAAAAGGATCTGGCGGCGTGAAAAGGACATTAAAAAGCTTGACGAATTGGACTTAAGAGGATTAAGTCATCTACAAGGGACAGCAGCTATTGGACATCTCTACATGCTTGCTAAAACCAAGATAGGTCCCCCCAGAGACAGAGAGAATAGGGAAGTCAGAAGATCAAAAGCAAGAATTGAAGACATTGTGTAAGTCGAGCACCACAATGTTGGAAGGACTGACTACCCTATCTATAATGTCGTTCGTCAAGATAAAACTCAGGAAAGATTATCCGAAGCTGACCTAGCCGATATTGAACCAGGCGATGTATCCAGATGTTCGGAGCGTACATGAAATTTATTCTGAAGGAGTACCGATACCGCCTGGGATTTGATACAATCAAAAGATACATGTTGAGGCAGGTCAAATTCTATTCAGCTCAAGATCTTCAAATGGCTTTGGAAAGCAACCTAACCAAAGTAAATCTCGTCAGGCCAAACATAGTAGGCACAGATCTGGATCTGGAATCATACCCAGAGAGCTACATCTTCGCAGAACCAGAGCTATGCCTCGTGTACCTGAACTTCGAAGGCTCGAAACGGGTGATGTTCCTATCAGAAGTTGAAAAATTCTCCGATGGGACTCTCAAAATCATCCGGGACAAGCTGAAGATGGTCCTTGACGAGATAATTGATGCTGGACAAGCCGAAGACAATAATATTGCTGAAATGATCTATGAGACAAGGATCCTGACCGAAAAGGTGATGAACTTAATACAAGCAAGGCTCGACTTGCGAAACAACATCAGAGGCTATGAAGTAGCACTCGGTCTCAGGAAATCCTTCTATTCCCGACAAAGATAGCCAAGCTCATCACAGAAGAACACAAAGGGGGAGATTGTAGAAAATACTTTAGTTGTGTTCTATTTTGTAAGCTATCTTTAGTATTGGGCAAGTATGTAAGCTATTTGTAAATATACCACAAGCATGGTATATATAGCTAGGGCAGCTTACTTAGGTCCAAGAGGATATACGTTCATTTTCCAAGCTTAATGATACACACTTGATTTTATCTAGCTCGAAGAACACTCCACACTTTATCTCTCTCAATTACCTTCAAACCCTAACTTCCAAATTCTCAAGGTAATTCAACGTAATTGAGTGTTATCATCCTTAGATCATAAAAACGGGCCTAACACTCCACGAGCTTTTTTCTTTTTATGCATCTCAGTAGGGTACAGAAAACGACGCGACGACCCAGGCGCACGGCGTTTCATCGAGTGATAGCTCACGTGGCGGTACGGATAGCATCTTGCGAGCCTTAAGGAAGCAAAAGAAGGGAAAATCGGTCGCAATTTCTCGGGCTAACTCAAATGAGATTCCACTCTATTTGAGCAACAACTTCGACGTGCCCGAAGACTTTGATGGTTTCGATTGGTGGAAGACGAACGGTAGGCTATACCCGACGCTAGCGGCAATGGCACGAGATCTTCTAGCTGTGCAAGCGTCGAGTGTTGCTTCGGAGTCGGCATTCTCCACCTCGGGTCGCATTATAGGAGATCTGCGAACGAGCCTTAGCCCGACATCGCTTGCCATGCTAACCTTATTAAAGGATTGGTTTTCGGCCGAATCGAAGAATCGGAGGAAGAACGCTATCGACGAATTCCAAGCTTCTAGCTCAGACTCCGATGAAGAGGCGTCTCGAATAGTATTAATAAATATGGATCAAGAGTAGTTTAATATTGTAATTTTTTACTTTTTTTTTGTGGAACCGGAACCGGAACCGCTCTAACCGGCCCGCGGCCCATTTAGCCAAGTCTAGGTAATGTTCACCAAAGGTCAGTTAGTTGATTTGCCATGTGGCGGTTTTCAAATAATGCCACGAATTGAAAAACTAAATATATTGATATGCTATGTGACGGTATGTATTGAGAAGAGTTTTTAATACGTCGATTATTTGGAGCAAAAATATTGAAAATATTTACCAATATCCTTTCGTTTTCCCCCCAGAAAATATATATACAGATTTTTATATACCCAACGTGAATAAAAAAAGAAAAAAAAAAACACTTTTTGGACGGTTTGAATTCAGAAAGTCTCTTGCTCTTCCTCCTCTTCCTCTTCCTAGGTTAAAATAATGGAATCGAGTTGAAAGTTAGTGAAGTCATCTTCCGACTCTCGAAAGGTGTAGCGTGTGTGTCGGAACCAAATGGCATTTTGGGGTTAGTTTTAACTCTGCCTTCTCCGAATCTTTGCGTCTGTGTGTGTCGGCGTTTTCATTTTCGATTTCTCAATCTTGTCAATCATATTTAGGTGTTGAAGTAAAATCTGGAAGACCCATCACTCATTCCTGCGAAAATGCGAGAGGAAGGCTTAGGATTTCCCAGGTAATTTTTTTTTTTTGGTTTTTTTTTTCCAGGCACTGTAAGTGTCGTTGTGTGTTGTGTCATTCAGGCGGAACCGACTTCTGATATCTTGTCTTGACAATAGTACGAAGACGGGCCTTTTTTTTTTTTTTTTAATGTATATAATACTGATATTTGCTAATGATGTTCTGTATTTTGTGTCGCTTGATTTGATTTTAGGCTACTCTTGGTTTTGGGGAGTTGACGACGGACAAGTGTATCGTACAGTGTAATGTCGGTAGCAAACGCCCCGTCTTGATTTGTATATTAGTGCCTGGAAAGTCAGAGTCATGCCCTTTGGATTTGGAATTTGAGGAGGCCGATGATGTTGTTTTCTCTGTTATTGGTCCCAGAAATGTTTTTCTAACTGGTTATTACATTCGGCAGAACCGAAATCGGAATTCGGACAATGTTTCGTATCCTTTCGACTTGTTCATTTCATTGAACTTTACCGTATTTAAGGAAATAACAATAGTATAGGTGGCCATATTTTTTTTTTGCTGTATCCGTAACTACGATTGATTTGATAGAGAAGAAATTTGGGGTGTGGACATTGAGAATACCCAGTCGGGTGGATCTAGTTATTGCAGTGATGATGATAAATATGAAGACAGTTTTATTGATGATGACAATGACCTACAGATTCCTGCAGAGTCGTCGGACTTGGGAAGTAAAGGTATGCTTATTTCCCATCCCACAATATTTGTGTCTTCTGCTAATAGTTAGTGCTTGTAACAGTTGTAAACTTTATTTTATTGATGTCCTTAGGATTGTGGGCATCAATATATGTATATATTCCAGGCTTAAGTTGTGATGTGTTTATCGCTTTTGCCTTCACTACTCATGTTTTCAATCAGTAGTGGTTTTTTTGAAGACATCTATCGAGATGCATCATGAAGTTTAATGTTATTTGTTTGGTGTAAAATCTGTTGCCAAATGATCAGATAATATGTTGCTGGACAACGGTAGTTCGAAAGACTTCAAGGCGCATGATAAACAACTTACTAGGCTGAAACAACGGTCATTTGATGATGATGATGATGATGATGAGGCATATGAAACTGCTGATGAAGACGACAAATTGTTATCTGTTTCTGATGCTGATGAGGCTATTGCTATGGTTTTACAAGATATCAAGAACACATTTATTGATAATAGGTAGTTGTGGCATGTCTAACTCTAGTCTTCGTTCCTTTTTCCCCCATCTAGAATCTAAATGAGCATGTGCATGTGAATCAAGAAAGTATGTTGTTTATGTGCAATATAATGTCCTCAATCTCATTCTAACGGTCATGTATATGGTGCTGTTCTTGCTCATAATTTATATCCTCATATTTATGGACTTGTGCAATATTTAGGGCATCGGGAAATTGTTTGAATGAAGAGAGTATTGAGATCAAGAACAAAAGCTATGAACTTCCGAAAGAAATGGGGACAAGTTATGTCAACGTGAAGGACATAGCTGGAAACCATAATACGTCTTCTAAGATCAGTGGCATAGATCAGATGAGATCTTATATGTGGGTATCATTACCTATATTTGGGCTATATCTTCATATAGAATTGCAAGTTTTGTGTGCCTACCATATTGTGTATTTTGACTTGCTTGAATGACATATTTGTTTCAGAGGTATGGAAAACAGCGGAAAGCCAGAAAGAAAAAGAAAAGAACGCTCCAAGAAGGAGAAAACGTCTGCAGATTCAATTGATAAGGATCTGAGAGATGATTCAAAACTGGGATCTGATTTAAGCCCAATACGAAAGAGAAGAAGGCAGCTGTTGTTTGATGAAACATTGACCAATGATATTGACTCAGAAGGCATCAATGTCTCCAAGGGTGACCCGGAAAAAGCTTCTCAGGAAGAAGAAAACCGAAACACGTACTATTGTGATAAAGTTGAGGACTCACTTGAGCTCAATCCCACTACGAAAGATGTCATCCCTGAAAACGGAGAATTTCAAGAACACAATAATAAGTTAGTTCCTGCCTCACGATTATTGATTTTTATTTCCTTTCCTACAATGTTCCGAAGATTTTTATTTTACCAATTTGTGGCATTTTGAATTTCTAGATGATACTTGTTTTTAGGGTTTATGGTAATGATACTTAGTTACCAACAGAAAATTTTGGTTTCAGCACAGGCAAAGTTGAAGCTGGTGCAAGTCGACATGGGAAGAGCTGTAAGAAAACGAAGAAACAAACTTCCCCAAAAAGCAAAACTACCCCGATGAAAATAGAGGTTTGTGATGTGGTTCAAGAAAATCAAAGGATTACCTTGCCAAATGGGTTGGTTATTGAAGATTTGATTAGCGGGCCACCGAATGAAAAAGTAGCAAAACCCGGGAAAAAGGTAACCGTTTCTTGTTGTATCGACATAGAAAAGTATCCCACAAATTAACGGGCTGGTTATTGAGAGACCCGATCTACGCTAAACCACCTGTAATGAAATCAGATAAAAGCTTATTACACATGCATGCTGAGGGATGGCGGGCATATTATCGACTCGAAATTCGAAAAAAGGGCCTACAAGTTCATATTAGGTAACAATAAAGTTTTATCACCTCCGCTAAAGCCCACGCTTTGACTCCTCTAAAATATGCGTTCCCTTGTTGTAGGTGATGATAAGTTCATTGCTGGCTGGAATATGGGTGTTGAAGGTCCATCATTAATCTCTTGTTAATGCGTCCTTCAATTTTAATCTTCGTTCAATGTCTTAAATCTTTACTTTCTCACTCAGGAATGCGGGTTGGTGGCAAGAGGAGGTTGACCATCCCGCCATCTCTAGCGTATGTACATTTTTTCAACTACTACAGTGCAGTTTTGTTTGGTAATAATCTGGCAAAACTGTCAAGGGTGGTTTGGACAAGTATCTCGTGGCCGCCATCCATCCACCAAAAAAAGTTTAGATTTTTCGAAATTCAGTTACCATTCATTTGTGGTGTGCAGTTTTGGCGATAGGGGCAACGGAGGGGAAGCTCCTCCGAATGCATGGGTTGTTATCCATGTTGAAGTGCTTGGTGTGCGACGACGATATTGAGATATAATACATATGAAGCAAAAGGTCTCTGGATTATGCTGGGAAGATGTGATATTACTATTTCAAGTGGTTCTTTCGTAAGTGTATTTCTTCAGACTGTTCCTTCCTTAGGCGGGCGGGTCGGGTCTTCTTGATCATCGTATATTTTGCCGTGATAATAATATGGACTGAAATTCAATTCTGTATGAACACAAATTTACTAGACTTCTCAAAGACGATGTTTCGTTTCGGCCACTCACAGGTTATTTTTCTATGTAATGTCTACTACGTATGTTAATTGCTAATCAACAAAGCATACATCCGCCGGTAGGAGATTTATACTGATGATGTCTACGCTCAAGTGATTGTCTCAATTCTTACTCTGTTTCAACTCTTTTCATCTACACACACCTAATTCAAGTATTGTAACATGTTGTCTATTTCGGAATACAAAAACGCCCATGTTACTTTTTTTTCTTATTTCTCGGCCGTAGCTATGGACTTATGCCACATACATACCTCACTGAGTTGTGGGCTTACTCACCACAACAAAGGCTGCATGACTAATATTTGGGATTAGATGAGGATATCCCACTTTCCACCCAATAATGACAGATGTAATCTAATCCTTAAACCCCAATTTGAAATAATCCACAAATACGAAGAAATTAAAAAAAAATATATGTTGAGCCTAACCTGAAGTATCTCTCTCTACTCGAGCAATTATGGGATTGCGCTAGCTATGGACTTACGACACATACTTCAAGCCCCAGTTGAGTTGTAGGCAAGACTAATATTTCGGGATCAAATAAAAATACCCCACTTCCTATCCAACAACGACCAGACATTAAAGGTGGAATCGAATTCAAACTCCATTATGAAATACTCCACAAATATGAAGGAATTAAAAAAAAAAACGTTTTCAATCCAACACACATAGTACAGAAGACATTCTTTTTACAAGATTCAGTCTTTGCTAACGTCGAACAACAGTAGATATGATGGATTCAGATCCAAGTCGAAAAGGTTAACTAATACGACGAAATCAAGAAGAAGAAAAAAAAAAAGAAGCCCCTTTTGATTTGATGAATCTCAGCTAGCAGTAAACAGATTAGGGTTTGCCGTAGCATTGCTGACTTGTACCTCGAGCAATTCGATGCGCCTCTCCAAAGTGTCGAGCTTCTCATTCAGTTTCGCCAACTTGCTCTTCGTCGTCGACTCTGAAAAGCCAAAACCCCAATAAATAAATAAATAAAAATCTAACTGGATTAGGGATCTGTAACAGGTTGATTGATTTGATTACCGAACTGTACGAGGAAATCGAAGAGCTTTCGGATGTTGAGGGAGACGTTGGATATGAATTCACGGTTTTCCCAATCGGCTTGAACCGCTATTCCGACGTTCACGGCGTTCGTAATACCACCGGCTCTAGCCATCTCCGTCGCCGTCCGATCTACCCGTATTACTATTATCACCCACTCTAATATCTGCTTCGAGGGATTTATATCTCTATCAATTTATAAGGAAGAAGAAGAAAAAGAAAAGAATTGTGAAATTGGAACGAAGATCAATTTATCATTATTGTCGATGGATTGCTTCACTTACAACTCAAGCATGAACTGAACGAAAAGACTTTTTGTTGCAAGTGTGGGCTGGGACAAGAATGGGTAGATGATGATGGGCTTTAATTGGGCTCATATATTTAAATCTTTTTTTAATTCAAATAAGTTCCTTCGCATAACCAACAATCTTTTTTTTTTTTTTTTTTAGGTAAAGATGGATTTTTATTAATAATAGACCGATGACAAAAGATCCTACATTTCCTGAGCAGGGGGAGATAAACCTACCCCGTCAAATCTAAGGGACTTAATTAAATAATGAGCAATAGCGTTATCGGACCATCTAACAAAACTAAAGGCTAAAGAATCGAATGACGCAAACATAGCGAGAGAAACAATCTTTAATAATGCATCTGACCATGGTTGAGTCTGCTTTCCGTTGTTTCAACATATCTACGATCTGTAGACTATCTCCTTCGATGATAATACGTGACCACCCACCCTTGTTTGCATGCTGATCGAATGGCCCAACGAGCTGCATATGCTTCAATTGTAACTCCTATAGATGCTCGTTTCCTAGCTTGATCGAAATTGAAAGTCTTCTGCGGCGTTAGATATAGACGCCTCAATCAATGTTCGTGAACCTTTCATAACTCATTTGTTCATGATCTCCACAGGGCCCAACATAGGTTGAGGAACAAAGAGAAGTCGCTTGCTCTAAAATTTTGCCTCGCCTTATGAAGCGCCATGTCAAAGTTGATCATGTCCACTGCCAACTAGCTGTTGGTATACTCGTTTGTTTTTTCCAGAATCGCTTCGAGTCAGGGCATTTAATGAAAGCGTGAAAAAAATCCTCTGTGTGAAAACCACATTGCGAACAACTCGGACTTCTCAAGCCCCCTCTTCGTACTAGGTTTTCAGCCGTTGGTAAGCTCTCCTGTCCAAGTCTCCAAGCAAAAACTTTGACCCTCGGAGCTACATCCGCTCTCCACTTCAACGGATTAGAAGATGATGAAGCCGAAGCATCCCTGACAATGATAACGAGAGCCGATACTCCGTATTAACCGAGAAAAACCATGCTTCGTAAAGTGCCATACTCGTTTGTCTGGGGTGTTCGTAATGCTAAGAGGGCAGCCTAAAATAACCTCTGAATTGATAGGCCAAAATATAGACTTCACTAGAGGTACGTTCCATTGGCCCGATGATGAAGACCGCAGGTCGCTAACTCGTAACCCTTCAAGCTCACTTAAAGGTGGTGTAATCAGCTTCGTATTTATATCTCTAGGTAGCCGTGGATCGCCCCAAAGTCTCACTGAAGTTCCGATTCCTACTTGCCATTAGAGATGGGAACCGGTTCAACCGGTTCCGGTTCCGTGCCGGTTCCACCGGTTCCGGTTCCGGCACGGTAATTACCGAACCGGTTCCGGTTCCGGTTCCGGGTCCAAAATCCCGGAACCAATTCGGAACCGGTATACATACCGGTTCCTTACCGGTTCCGGACCGGTTCACCCGATACCAAAAAATCTAATTTTTAAATTCGAAAAATACGCACATTATTTTTATTATACACAGACGAGAAATGCACAAATTTTATTAAATTCGAATTGAAAAAATTCCAAATTTTTATACTAAGTTTAATTTTTATACCAATTTCTAATTTTTATTAAACTCAATAGTCAATACTTAAAAAAAATTCCAAAATTTATTATAACTCAATACTTAAAATAAAAATTTCTATAAAAAATACATAAAATAAAATACCTAAATTACATAAAAAATAAAATTACATAAAAAATAAAATTACATAAAAAGAAAAAAAAAACTATATTACATCTTCATTAATTAAAACTCTACACGATCTAGCCTCTTCGTCGTCGTCGGAACTCGAGGCTTGGAACTCATCGATTGCGTTGTCCGTCCGGTTCTTGGATTCAGCGGCGAACCAATCTTTTAAACACACGAGCATCGCAAGAGAACTCGCTTTAAGATTGGTCCGTCGATCTCCAATAATTCGACCGGACGTAGAAAACGCGGATTCAGAAGCGACACTTGACGCTTGCACCGCTAGAACTTCTCGAGCGATAGCCGCTAGCGTCGGGTAAAGCGTTGCATTCGACTTCCACCACTGGAGAACGTCGAATCCTTCCGGTGTTTGGAAGTTGAGACTCAAATAGAGTTGAATCTCATTTGAGTTCGTAGGTGCGGCCGTCTTCCCTTTCGACTTTTGCATCCTCAACCGCTTTAGGACATCCAATGGGCCGCCTTGACTACTACCGGACCCCGTCACTCCCTCGGTCACATGCTCTGTCGAACCGCCCTGTACCTGTTGATGACTATAAAAACGGAAAAGTTCTTGGAGAGAAAGCGTAATTGACGTCTTTTGATCGTCAATATTCTTTCCAAGAAATCTCTCGTAATACTCGAAAAAAATATCAAAAGTGTCACTACCACAGCTCGGGTCGAGTAAAGCCGCCAAGCCGTGGACAATTGGAATTGTTTCCCAATATTTTTTAAATTTTGCTTCCATATGCTCCACGAAACCCGTCAAGTATGGATTATTACGGTATTCAATAAATTTATAACACATGCTAAAAAGCAACGGAATAAATAATGGCGATGTCGGATAATGAACACCGGAAAATTTTTCCGTTGCTTCCTTGAATACCTCAAGTAAAGAGACGCACATCCCGCAAATGTCCCAATCGAACTCGGTCAAATGATGCGTCGAATCAGGGCCGAGTGCGTTGTTGTTCCAAAAATGGGTGACCAAATCTTTATAGCGCATAAATGTGCTAAGAAGGTGATATAAAGAGTTCCACCTAGTCGGAACCGGTAGGGGAAACTTCTTATACCTAAGGCCGGTCGCCTCGACCGTTTGTCTCCACGAGCGTTCGAGGCGGCGCTCCCGTAATTGTTTTCCTGCGGCTTTAAACTTGTCTATCACCTGCCCCAAAATCTCGTCGAATGCACATTTGACACATAAATTAATTACGTGACAAGCGCACCTAACATGAAGCAATCGACCGTTAAGAGGCAAATTAAGTTGAGATCTAATTTTTTCCATAGCATTATTATTAGCGCTAGCATTATCTAACGTGATAGACATAATTTTTTCCTCAATCCCGTATATTTTCGCCACATTCAAGACATACATCGCAATTGTGTGTCCCGTATGTAGCGAATCAAGGGGATCAAGGGACAAATTCTTTTTTGCATCGTCCATGTCTCGTCTATCCAATGGCATGTCACCACGAGATAAGACTGCGACTTGACGTTCGTCCAAATATCGGTAGTTAAACTCACCCTGCAAGAAATGTTAGACAAATGTGTAATCAAACTCTTCCTATAGTCGTTAAACGTTTCTAACACGTACTTCCTAAGTGTTTTACGACCTACTTGATGGAATCCGGGTTGTATCGAACTAGTGAATTTGATAAACCCTTCATTTTCCGCAATACAAAACGGCTCTTCACAAGTGACGACAAATTTGACAAGAGCCATTTTCGAAATTTCTCTCGTGATAACAAAATTCCAACCGGTGTGTGCGCTAATTTGTTGTTGTGTACGCTCACTACCTATCGGTTGTAACGTCACCTCGTCGAATTTATGAAAACCCACTAAGTGTTTTTTCATAGATCCCGTACCGCCGGAGTTACCACCGCTCCTATATTGATATTTAGCACGACAAATTTTACAAAAAGCGTTACCCATGGCCGGATTTCCGGCGTCAAGCACGAGGTCGAAATGTTCCCAAATTTTGGAGCGCTTCTTCCGGGTGCGAGACGGTCCCGATGCCGTGGATGCTTCTTGGCTCGGTCCGGTTCTGGTTCTAACATCACCGCCATCGCCGTCGTGATCTTCGTCGACACGCTCCATATCATCAAAACCTGTACGAATATAACCGAAAATATCGTCGTTCGGGTTCGAACTCGATGCCATGTTAGTAAAAAAAATATAGAATTTTTCGTGAGTGTGTGTGTATTTTCGTGTGTGTATAATAAAAATAATGTGGGTATTTTTTTAATAATAAAATGAGAGAGTGGGAGAGATTGAGATTGTTGGGAGTATTAGAGAATTTAATTTTAAGAGTTTGAGAGAGAATGAGAGTAAGAATGTGAAAAATGAAGGTAAATAGGGGTATTTACAGATTTTTTAATATGGTATAAAAAATAAAAAAAATAAAAAAAAAATAAAAAAAAAGATCCGTTGGCAACGGCTAGAAAACTAGCCGTTACCGGTTCCGGTTCCGGTTCCGGTTCCGGCTAGGTTTCTAGCCCGTTGGGTTGTTACCGGTTCCGAACCGGAACCGGAACCGGTAACAACCGGTTCCCAACTATCGGAACCGGTCCGGTACCGGTAAAACCAGACCGGTTCCGGTTCTTGAACCGGTAAGACCGGTTCCGGTTCTGAACCGGAACCGGTGACGGGTTCCGGGCCGGTTCCGGGCCGAACCGGCCCGTTAGCCATCTCTACTTGCCATCGTACTCCCGCTTTGACAATCGCTCGAGCAGAGAATATACTTCTCCACGTTAATACATCAGAGTTTGGAAAATATATAGCCTTGAATACCATTATAAATAGACAGTCTGGGTTCATTAGGAGTCGCCAAAGTTATTTCGCCAGCAATGCCTTATTGAAATGATTCTCGAAATCCCATACCTCCAAAAGATTTCGGTAAGCACATAGTTTCCCAACGGACCCAATGAACTTTATGTGTTTTCGAAGTGCTCCACCAATATTTAGATATCAGCTTTCCAATGTCATTGATGAGATTCTTTGGTAACATAAAGCTGTTCATTGCGTACGTTGGGATTGCTTGTCCGGCTTGGGAAATGAGCTTCACAGACCATCCTCCAATCTTTTTTCCATATTCTATCTCTGATGAAAGCGAATGTATCTCTTTTACTACGTCCAACGCCGGAAGGCAGGCCAAGGTAGATGCTATGCGTAACTATTTTCGTGATGCCCATCAACGTGCAACATAGATTGCGAGTACTCGAATCAACACATGGCGAGAAAGAAGCAGCTGATTTTGAGAAGTTTACCTCATGTCCTGAGGCTCGTCCATATTCTTCCAAGATACGGTGAATTGCTGCCATTTCAGATCTGTTTGCCTTCGAAAAAATCAGCATGTCATCTGCGAAAAAAAGGTGAGAAACCCTAGGCGCTCCACTGGACACCACAATACCTGTAATCTCTTTATTATACGCCGCTTCCGGTAAAAGACTACTAAACTCCTCGGCACAAAATAAGAAACGATATGGTGAAATAGGGTCTCCTTGGCGTAGACCTCGTTTTGGTTCATGATTACCAAAACAAGTACCATTAAGAACGAAGGAATATCTCACAAGGGAAACACAACGCATTAACTGAGCTATAATGTCAGGGTGAAAATAAAACTTACATAGAACTCTTTCAAGGAAAAGACATTCCACCCTATCGTACGCTTTGCTCATAGCCAGTTTAACGGAAGCGTATCCCTCTCACCCACTCCTTTTCTGCTTCATAGTGTAGTTAATCTCAAAAGCGATAAGAATGTTATCGGTAATTAAACGATGAGGAATGAAGGCAGATTGTTCGTGAGAAATAATCGAATTCATGAAAGGCTTCAACCGGTTTGTAATGCACTTCGATGCTATCCTATATAGCACATTACATAAACTTATAGGTCGAAACTGAGAAGGAGACTCGGGGTTTTGCGTTTGGGGATCAAAACAACATTTGTATCATGAAAGTTTGGAGACAATATGTCGTTATTTAGAAAATCAAGAATATAAGAGCTACACTGTTCGCCAACAATTTTCCAATATTCTGATAAAATATAGGCGAAAGCCATCTGGTCCAGGGGATTTGTAGGGGTTCATACCTGACATAGCTTCTATGACGTCCTCGGCGTATAATGTAGAAGGAGAGCTCCGTTCATCGCACTCGTTACCCTTGATGATATTGCACGTGTCGCTCTGTCAATGTCAAGCTCAGAAGGCCGTTGAGTACAAGAGAGGAGCTCGAAATATTCAGAGATTATTTTGGCCACATCTTTCTGCGACTCACACCATTCACCACTACTATTTTTTAACTTATGTATAAGGTTGTTTTTGCACCTACTCGAAGCTCGTCGGTGGAAATACTTGGTGTTACGATCTCCCCCTCTTAACCATTCGATTTTGCTTCGTTAATGCCAATATGTTTCCTCCTATCGAGTTATTTCTTCATACTCCCGAATCAGCTTCCTTTCATAATCTCGCATCTTCACAGTTCGTTCTTTTGCACTTATATTCACTAGCTCAGCTTCTAACTCCTAAATCCTAGTTTTTGTCTTACCATATCTAAGCCAGCTCGTAAGTCTTTTCCTACTTCGCTCCATAAGGTCCAATATGTCTCTTTGATTATAAGGTCCATTCGAATTCCATATATCCTGGATAATCTCCTCGCAAGCATCTTCTTGTGTCCATTTTGCTTCGAATTGAAAAGTTCACCGGCTGGTTGCTACACTTCTAGATGATGGGCAATTTTATAATTAAAGCGTGATGGACCGAGGTAATTGTAGGACAATGATGTACTGAGGTTTCGGGGTAGAGCTCAAGCCATTCTTTCGTTGCACACGCTCTATCTAAGCGTTCCATAATTAGGCCCGGATGTATCGATTTGTTAGTCCATGTGAAAGTTTCTCCCTCATAACCAAGATCTATAAGACCAGATCTTACTAAAGCCATTCGAAAGTCCCTCATTTGCCAAATAGGACGAGGTCGCCCACCTTTTTCTCTTCCGCTTCTAGTATTTCATTAAAATCACCGGCGCATAACCATTCCTTTGGTTCGGCATCGCTTAATCGTGAGAGTAACTCCCAGGTATTCTTCCATTGGTTTGTGTTAGGATCTCCATAAAAACTGGTAAAACGTAGTGTTCTCTCGCTACGCTCATCGAATATATTAACATCTATATGAAAATCCGAGAATGATTTGAGGTTCACGTCTAGGGTTTTGTCCCAGAAAAGTGTTAAACCACCCTTTCGTCCTTCCACATCAACTCCTACTCCGTTCATGTTAAGTTTCAGTCGAACTAGTTTTCTCTTCCTCGCGCCACATTTAGTTTCTACTAGAAAAAGGATGCACGGCTGGTGGATTTGGACTAGTCGTCCGAGTTGGTGAATTGTAGAGGCTCCACCCAAGCCCCTACAATTCCATGTATTGAAGCTAATGCATGATCATACCATGGAAGAAGAAGGATCAAAACTAAAGAAGGCAGTGGCTCAGAAGAAAGCGTGTGTTAAAGTAAAAACGTGTTTTGCAGCAAAAGGACCAGCTTATGCAAACGTGGCTGACTTCGACGATTTCTGTAGTATGAATGAAAAGCGGTTATAATGGATATTAGCGGGAATGAGTATAAATAAGAGCTGATGATGTATTTTCGGTTCTTATGCTCTTTTAATTGTATTTTCTTCAATCCATCATCAATAAAAGATTATCTCTTTGGATGATGGATGTAGGATTATAATCCGAACCACGTTAAAAGATTTGTGTTCATACAAAATTTCTTGTTTTCTTATGGTACAGAGCAAATATTTCGTGTTGTGATCTTCAAAAATCGAGGTTTACTATGATCATTCTGTCAAACACCATAGCTGCAACATCGTGTGCATCTTCAAGCGCAATTGCTTTAATCAATGATCCCTATTTCTTGAACAACAATGACATGTCGGGCCAACTTCTTGTTCATGAACTACTCAATGGAGACAATTATGCTACATGGAGACGAGCGATGATGATAGCGCTTATAGGCAGAAATAAAGAAGGTTTTGTCAATGGTGATCTTGAGCCACCAAATGAAGTACCAGCAGAGAATGCTCAAGGGCAGACAACCGCATTGACAACAGAGAATGCTCAAGAACGACAAGCCACACGGAATCAAGTCGTTTCCTGGAAAAGGAACAATAATGTGGTAATTTCTTGGATCATTAATTCTGTTTCTAAAGAGACTTCTGCTAGTATCTCGGTGTGGTTGGATCTCCAAGAAAGATTTGGACAAACAAATAAGCCTAGAATCTTTTAGTTAAAGAAGGAGTTGATCAATCTCGCACAAGGAACTAGCAGTATCTCGGTATACTTCACCAAACTGAAAACTCTATGGGATGAGTTGAGCAATTATAGACCAACGTGTCAATGCACATGTGGTGGCATGAAAGGCATGAAGGATTATCTTGATGAGGAGTATGTTTTGGCTTTCTTAATGGGACTGAATGGTTCATTCCCACAAGTTAGGGGATAGATTTTACTCATGGCTCCAATGTCTTCCATCAATAAAGTGTTTTCCTTATTGATTCAAGAAGAGAAGCAAAGATCAATGGCTTCTGGTATTATCAAGGGAGAAGAGGATCAAATTAACAGTATGGCAATGTTAGCAGCCAAAAATGATCAAGAAATGACCAAGAAAAGAGCTTATAATCAAAGGAAGGACGGTTTCAGACCAGTATGTGCATTGCAATAAAAGGTGACACACCGTTGAAACTTGTTATCAAATATACGGATTTCCACCAGGCTTCAGATCAAATTCAAGGTTTAAAGGAACGATGATCAATCAGACATTGATGGACTCAATGAATAAATTTCCATCATCTGGTGATACTTCTTCTACAACAGATGCATTAGTTCAAGTTCAAATGACTCCCTCTCAACTTCAAGGGCTGAGAGCATTGATCAATCAGTCAATCAGCAATCTCTCTTATACCATTACAAAGTCAACACAACAACTTGAACAGGGTGGATGTATTTTTCTGTCCTTTAATTTGCCTAGACTCACTGATACTAGGACTTGGTTGATAGATTCAGGTGCTACCAGGCATGTGTGTGGCAATAAAAATCTGTTATTTGATTTACATGCATGAGGAGTTCAAAGCATTAGAAGAGAATCAAACTTGGTCTATTATTCCATTACCAGAAGGAAGTAAGGAAATTGGTAGTCGATGTGTAAGTAAAGTCAAGTTTAACTCTGATAGAGGAATAGAAAAGTACAAAGCTCGGCTAGTTGCCAAAGGATATGATCAAAGAGAAGGAGTCGATTACCTAGATACTTTTGGACCAGTGGCCAAGTCAAATACTATCAAGATCATAATGTCTTTAGCAGCTAAACTTGGATCTAGTGCAAATGGATGTGAATAATGCTTTCTTAAACGGGGATTTGATGGAAGAAGTTTACATGGATTTACATGAAGGCTTCTACGAGGACTGTAAAAGGATAGGCTCGAGCAGAATGGTCTGTAAACTTCACAAATCAATATATGGCCTTAAACAGGCATCAAGACAGTGGGACAAAAAAATTACCGAGGTTTTCATGAACTTTTGTTTCATACAAACACAATCAGATCATAGCGTATTCATAAAAGGAAAGGGAGAGCATCTGGTGGTTTTGTTAGTTTATGTTGATGACATTATCTTGGCAGGACCATCACTGGAAGCAATACAACAAGTTAAGGATTTTCTGAGCTGTTGCTTTAAGGTTAAGGATCTAGGAGAATTGAAATTTTTCATTGGCATTTAAGTAGCAATTAGTAAAGCAGGAATCTACATTTCACGAAGACAATATACGCTTCAACTTCTAGAAGACATGGGATATCTAGGAGCAAAACCCTTGTCAACAAGATTGATGGAAACTTACTCATGGCTCCATTCAAGTATAGGAGGTTGATTGGACGCTTGCTCTATCTGACCTTCACCAGACCAGATGTAGCATTTACAGTTCACAAGCTCAGTCAGTATATGTCTGCACTGAGGATGGAACATCTTGTGGCAGCTCATCACTTGCTTAGGTATCTTAAGGCTTCCCCAGGGCAGGGCATTTCATGTCTCCAGCTCCATCTTTCCACCTTAGGACCTTTTCAGATGCAGACTGGACATCATGCAAGGATACAAGAAGATCATTCACGGTTTATTGCACTTTCCTGGGAGAAACATTGATAACTTAGAAGGAAAGAAACAAGCAACAGTTTCTAGATCATCAACAGAAGCAGAATACATGGCAGTAGCTTCAGTTGTGTCAAAAGTATTATGGATTAAACAGCTTTTGGAAGAATTAAGCCTTGCTCCAGATCAAACACCATTTGTGTATTGTGACAATCAATCAGCCTTGAAGCTGGCCTCCAATCCCAAGTTTCATGAGAGGTCCAAGCATATAAAAATAGATTGTCATTTCATTCGCCATCACGTGACAAATGGGACAATTAAGTTGTTATCTATAAACTCAGAAAATCAACTGGCAGATGTCTTTACAAAGCCACTTCCATGTCCAAGGCTACATCAAATCCTAGTCAAGATGTCAGTAATAAACTTATTCCTTCCATCTTGCGGGGGATATTGAAGCAAATGCATGATCATACCATGGAAGAAGAAGGATCAGAACTGAAGAAGGTTGTGGCCCAGAAGAAAGCGTGTGTCAAAGTAAAAACGTGTTTTGCAGCAAAAGGACCAACTTATGAAAACATGGCTGACTTCGACGATTTCTGAAGTATAAATGAAAAGCGGTTATAATGGATATTAGCGGGAATGAGTATAAATAAGAGCTGATGATGTATTTTCGGTTCTTATGCTCTTTTAATTGTATTTTCTTCAATCCATCATCAATAAAAGATTCTCTCGTCGGGTCGTGGATGTAGGATTATAATCCGAACCACGTTAAAATATTTGTGTTCATACAAAATTTCTTGTTTTCTTACCATGCAAGTAGATTCATAGCGCTGGGTGGGGTTGCAACATGACCGATGTAACCTCTGTCGAAATCTTGCTGATAAATGTACTGTCCTCCGTACTCATTCTAATCTTCTTTCATGGTTCTTGGACCTCAAAATCATCATATATTTTACGTTTTCCAGTCCACTTCTCAGGTATAGCATCTTTCATGACTTCTCATGCTAATTTCTTGTATTTCTTTTGAGGCTTGACTAATCGGGTAGCACTATCAGGGGGTTCTTCTTTAATTTTAACTTGAGATAGCTTCTGGTTAATCATCTTTAGTGGGAGACATTCTTGCTACGTGTCTAGATGTTTCATGATTCTCAGAGCATCTGCTGTTTAGATAGATGGCCGGGATAAGTCAAGTTTTTTGTTTGAAGGGAGATCATTAGTGTTAGTATGGGATTCATTTGAGGTTTTTGGGGGGGGTTTTTGAATGATATCTTTGGGAGATTAGGGTACTTGAGAGATGTTCGCAGGGATACTTGGGGAGAAGAAGCATGGTAAGTATGGGGGGTTTCGTTGATTTTATTCATTTAAGGCTTTGGTTCAATATGAGGATTTTCTGAGGTGAGGTTCGATTATCTCACAGGACTGAGTAGGGTTATAAGTGGTGTTGTGCTTCAGGCCGCCTTAGATTGCTAACTCAATATACTTTCGTGGGTGTGTTTTGATCAAGTCGAACGATTCGATCTTGATATCGTCTGAATCGAAAAATAGTAAGTAAATGAAAAACATAGACAAGCCTTTTACGTGGTTCGGTTCTGAAAAACCTACTTCCACGGGACATCAAGATGATGATTTTATTACTGACTCTTATGTGTTTACAGTAGTCTGTTGTTGACCTTTTGGTCCGATGCTTATGAGAGTTTTGATTATTCCAAGTAATTATGTAAAATGTGGGGTACAACTTAGAAAACTCAATATGTATGATTTAGGATGTTTAGGTATGTACGAATATTCGACTAAGTGCTTAAATGTGAACTAATTGTTAGATAGTCGAATATATGTGATCTTGTGCATTACTGAAATATGATAGTGATCACCTGGATATGAACGCTTTGCATGAATAGAATTACGTTGTGTGCTATATATGGAAAATATATTCTGTTAAATGTAACATATGAGCTGTACACGGGAATCAATCTATTTTAGAAAAGAATTTCATGAGATATCCGTTTAAGTGCATCTTGATTGACTTAAAAATCAGTAGATCAATTATATATATTTCCTTGTGCGTATTGGCTTTTATAATTTGGAAAGTAATTAATTGATTGAGCTTATTATGAGTAAGATGCTGATTGGAACTATATATGGAATGTGCTGAATCGGATGAGATCACCATGCGTGGAAAATAAGTTTGATGAATATGGTAAGAGATCATGCATGACCGTTGTTCTTAATTGGCTTATTCTTGACATGATCTTATGAAGTTAATGCATGTTATTCTTGAGCATATCTTTGCATATTCTATGTGCTTAACTTTCCATGTGAAGTGTAGAAGCTATAATCGGCTATAAGAAGATATTCACTTCACGACAAGGGTACGAGATGATTGAGAAAAAGCTGAAGAATGAATTCCTTTGAGTGTTGAGCGTTTACTTGCAAATTATTCGTTATTCTGCTTGAGATTTAATTTGCGAATCCATAACCTTGAGCGATAACCTTCAAAACCTTCTGAGAATCTGTCTTCGGAATTGTTGACCGCACAAAGAGGCACGAGTGAAGTCTTATGCACGTTAAGGAAAGTCGGTGGATTCAGGGGTCCTTCGGTAGCGAGCTGTGTCCAGTCGGGGAGTGGTGATTCCCATGGAAACGACGTGGAATGAAACTCGGTGTGTAGCAGCCTAGATGGTCTAGTGTTCATCGTGCTTCGGCTTCGGTTGTGTAAGGGCGTCAATCATTTTGTAACCAGCACCGGTAATATCTTAGTGATTGACTTGAACTCTTGAGGAACAAACCTCAAGGACAGGAGTAAACCCCGGTTGGGGATATAACCTGTATAAAAATCCTATCTCATTTTACTTTCTGTCATTTACTTTTTGGTGAGACAAACCCGAAATGTTTTCAGAAAACCACGCGATATCTTTGGAACGTTTTTGAAGGATAAGGATATAACATTGATATTGTTATATTTTTCAAGTGATAACCATCTTCTACAGTTTATCGATATCTTCTTAACGAAAGGTATTTTCAAAGAAGAAAAAACCATAAATTTTATAAGCCTAATTCACCACCCCTCTTAGGCATATTTTGTAATTCAATTGGTATCAGAGCGTGGTTACTCATACTACAGGCCTAACATGCCTGAGTAAAAGATCTAATGGCTTCTTCGAGTTTTGATGTATTTGCAGATGGTCAATCCCACTCTAGGCCACCTCTCTTCGGTGGAGCGAACTACGCCGTATGGAAGAATTGTATGACGGAGTTTCTTATAGCTGTTGATTATGATCTTTGGGAAACAATCATCAATGGACCGTATGCGGCTGTGAAACCAGATGGAACTCCAAAGGTTGGTCGAGAATTAATTGCTGATGATAAAAAGGGAATCATGCGAAACGAAAAGGCGAAAAACATGCTCGCATGCGCACTAACACGAGAAGAATACAATCGTGTAAGTTCCTGCTCATCGGCTAAGGATATATGGGACATGCTTCAAGTTACTCATGAAGGATCCCAACGAGTTGTGCAAGAAAGACTAGCTTTGCTCACTCATCAGTACGAACTGTTTGCAATGGAATCAGATGAGACCATAAGCCAGATGTATGCCAGATTCATGAGAATCATCAACCAAATGTTTTCTCTCGGAAGGAAAGTTCCAGACAGTGAGCAGGTCAGAAAAATACCGAGATCACTTCCACGAGAATGGAATGCCAATGTTACTGCTATTTACGAAGCAAAGGATTTGGAAGCACTAAGCATCTCCGAGTTGATTGGATCTCTTACCTCATATGAAATGATTCAAGCGTCGATGAATGAGAAGTCGCAGAACAAAATTAGAAGTCTATTGCCTTCAAATCCAACCAAGAAGAATCTGACTATGACGATGATGAAGAGGACATGATGAATCAACTAGCCATGCTAACAAAGAGATTTGAGAAATTTCAACAGAAAAGGAGATTCAGAGGGAACTTCAACAAATTCCAGAATAAAAATAAGAGAATATCCACGTCAGGGAAGAATGGTCAAAAATGTTTCCGATGCAACAAACGAAGAAGAAACCAAGGAAACAGAAGGTCATGGTGATGGAAACAAACGATTCCGAAGTTGAACAAAGTGAGGACGAGGATCACGCTTACATGGCTAACGAAGATCAGGTATCTCTTACTTCCTCCATTGAGAAAATACATATTCTAAACAACTTGCATAATGATAGCGAAAGTGCTTCATCTGTTTTTGATATAGAAGAAAGTAAGGAAGAATTGTGTGAATTACTACAAAATGCAGAGAGGAAGATTAAGTCAATTAATTCCTTAACTAAAAAATTGATGAAGCAACGAGCCGATTTAGCTAAGGAAAAACATGAAGCTGATCTAGAGATTTCACGTTTGAAAGGAGAGTTAGATACTGCTAAGAAAGAGGAAGTTCCATGTGACTGCAAGGAATTAGAAATGAAAAACAGTGACTTATCTAGAGATATCGTCGAACTTATGAATTTTATAGATGTAGAAAAACATAAGGTTGATAGACTCCTTGAGGGAAAGCAAAACCTAGATATGTTGTTAAACACTCCTACGAACATTGATAGATCAGGAATAGATTATTGCACTGTAGAAAAAAATATGCTGAAAAATCTGTACCAAAGTTTAAGTGTTTTTCATGTGGTAGGAATGTTCATTATTCGTATAACTGTCCTTTAAATAAAGTAGATAAAGCTAAATATGGTGGGAGACCAAAGAAATCCCCTGGGAATACCACTGTTAGATCCGATCATAACAAGAGATTACGTTCCATGCAGAATGATATCTCATATGTCAATAGAAGTTATTTCTCCACTAACATGTTAGGACCCAACAGAAATTGAGTACCTCAGAGGAATACATTTACCTACAGGTACAAAGGAGAAGTTCCGGCAAGAAAAACAGGTAGTATCTCGATAGCAGATTCTTCCGCCATATGACAGGTGACATTGGAAAATTTGTGTCGTTAAAAGCGTGTGATGGAGGATACGTTTCGTACGCTGACAACACAAAAGCCAAAATCATCGGAGTTGGTACTGTTGGTAACAATTTAAATATTACGATAGATAACGTGTTGTTGGAAATATTTTATAGTGTTCAATAATGTTGTTATCTTTGTCTAGGGACTAAATTGTAATATATGTATAGTTATGGACTAGAATGTAAATATACCAATATTGATTGGTATATATAGGGCAAGTATGTGTGATTAGCACAGAACTTGAGTTTAGCTTTCTCTCACTAGAAAAACTCTCTCATCATTATCTTAATTAGGGTTGATTTGTAGAGAGAGAAAGGTTAATTGTAGAGAGAAGGTTGAGGTTTAATGAAGGTTTAATTGATAATTACCCAATCGCCTCCGCTCGATCATCCTCAAGGTAATTTCGATTAGATCGATGCTCAAGTTCATAAGTTGGATGTAAAAACGGGCCTAACAATTGGTATGAGAGTCAAAATCGTGTGAATTGATCAATTTTTTATTGCTGAGATTTTTTTCGTATGATGTTCTTCGCGCAAATTGTCTTTTTCGCATGATCTATATGATTTGTATGCTATTTTGATTGCTGTTTTCGCATGATATTGAACGAAAAACTGATTGCGAATCATCTGATATATGTTAATTGCGATTATCTTCGATTAATTGAGCTTAATTTTTAAATCTGCGATCGAAACAAATTTTTCATCTTCAAAGTGTTCTTCTCTAATTTGCTCAATTCTGCTATATTTTGGATTCGATTGTGTTAATCGAGTGTTTTCTATGCTTACCCAATCAATTTCGATCGATTAACTGTGCTTAAAGTAATAACTTGAGTGTTATTTGAAGATTTCGCATATAAAATCACGTTTTCGCACCAATATTTTCGATACGAAATAAGTTTTTTTTTCGCACCAATATTTTCGCACCATTCATAAGATCATTTTCGTTTCAAAGTTATTTTCGCATTGACTAAAGTTTTCGTATCTCTCACATACACAGAATTTTTTGCTTTGACTTTGCATTTTCGTATACTGTAGCATACGAAAAACTTTAGATACAAAAAAAAAAAATTCTGTATACGAAAACTATTTTCTCGTATGAAGAAGACTTGATACGAAAAAGATTCCATACGAAAATTATTTCTATACGAAATTTTTTTTCTCTCATACGAAAACATCTGTGATACGAAAAACTTGATTTTCGTACGAAATCCTTTGGTACGAAAATCTATACGAAAAATATTTGTTAAAAGATTTCGAATGCTACAGTGAACACGAAAACTTTTCTTACAATACGAAAAAGTTAGCATCCGAAAACTTTAGATTCGAAAAAGTATTGGATACGAAACATAAAAGATTTTCGCACCCACTAATCACCCGAAAACGTTTTCGCATACTCTTCACCCGAAAAAGTTTTTTCGCATACTCTTCATCCGAAAAAGTTTTTCACACATACTATTCATTCGAAAAATTCTTTGATACGAAAAACAATTCTTTGTCGTACGAAAACCTATACGAAATCCTTTTGTACGAAATATAATACAATACGAAAAACTTTTTAAGTTTCATTCCGAAAAACCTTAATCAAACGAAAAACATTCCTATACACATGCGAAAAACTTACATAGAAAACTTATGATGGGTAAAAGATTTTCGATACCGCAAAGCTTTCGATAGTTTTAGGTAGCAAAAAAGTCCTAAAATTTTAAATTTTTAGCTACGAGATTTTTTGCGTACCTGCTTTAAAAAGATTTCTGGTTCATACGAAAAAGTTTTGGGTAACAAAATGTTTTTTGGACTGGTAAAATTTTTCGGTACAAAAATTATTCTCGGTATAAGTTTTTTTTTCTTTTCTAATCATTTCAAAAAATATTTTGATACCTAAACTTCTGCAAACTTAATCATTCGAAAATCTATTCGAACACATTGATCCAAAATTTAATATCAATTCAAACACACGATAACGATCAATAAGCATCCAACATAATTGAAATTAAAATCCAACATTCTATAGAAACCAATTAAAAATTTTCAAACTTAAATTGGTCTGAACTGAAACGTCAAAAATGGATTCTTATATGAACGCTCAAAGAAAAACTAGTAAAGAGTTAGAAGACAGGTTAGCTAATAATGAGCGTGTTCTTAGACAATATCTTGATAAAGCATCTAGTCTTCAATATATTTTAGCTACTGCACAAGCCAAAATCACAGACCTTGAATTAAAATTAGGAAGTTCTGAAATAAAAGTCTGTGAACTTACAAAAGAACTGTCTGATTGTAAAAATGACAATAAAACTTCTTTAGCTACATATAATTGTCTCTTTGAAGAACGCAAGTCACTATATTCAAAAATTAAAGAACTAGAAGATACTCTTGCGAAGAAAAGACAAGCTAAAAAGCCTATGTTTAGCAATATGTCAACTCAGACAGATGAGCAAGTGCCAAACACAACTGAAAAGGAACATTCTATACTTTCGATAAAATCCAAACCTAAGGATTGCTACATTCCAGAAAATTCTCGTAAAACTGCTGAATTACATTCTCTTCTGGATTCCGAACAAAACGGGTTTCGAGCTCAAATGGATAAGCTTTTAAAGGAGAATTTAATTCTCAAAAATTCCTCTAAAAAATGCGCAAGAATGACTAAAGCTATCAAGAAAGAAAGAATAGAGGAAGACAAATTATCTTCTATTGCCACGACCAAATTTGGTTCTACCTCTATTCCTAATCCAAAAATACCCAAAGTCATTCTAAAATCAAAATTAAAGAAAGAAGCTACTAAAACTAAAGGAGACAATAATTATATATTCTCTATTAAAGCTGAAACGTCTAAAAATAATAATTGTCTAAACAAAAGTAGCTCATTTAATACACATTACAAAGTGAATGATGTGAGTCTAGAAGGTAGGAAATACGACACTTCTATTCTTAACGCCATTGATTCTATAAGCTCGTATTCCTCTCTCAAGTACCCGGTCAAAGTCAAATCCGAAAAGCAACTCAAACGACTGGCGAAAGAGAAAATTTTCTCATTTAACGCAAGACACACATTCACCGATGCTAAAATTTTTTATTTTCATAAGGATCAACAAGTTTGGAAACCTAAGCTAGAAATGGAAATAAGTAGTCCTCGACAAATGTGGATTCCTATGACTGCTTTATGTGATAATTTTGCTTTCAAATTTGAACCTTATATGCATAATTATTTCACTGCTAACCAGGGAGGACCCATCCAAAAATGGGTACCAAAGTCCCGATAATTTGTTTTGCAGGATCCCGATCATACATGGTAAATAGACGACGATTGCTCCACATGTATGGTCGGTATGCGATGATGAGCAGTCGCACAAGACCCCGACACGTGTGGTATTCTGGTTGCTCCACACACGTGATCGGTATGTGACGTGAGCAAACAAACCAAATCAAGACTATTCCAAAGTTCTTGATTTGACATTGTTTTTAGTTTTATTTGTCTGTTAAAAAAAAAAGGCCATAAAAAAAAAGAAGAGGCAAAAAAAAAAGGCCATAAAAAAAAAGGGAGAAAAAGAAAAATAAGGCCATTAAAAAAAAAGAAAAATAAGGCCATACAAAAAAAGGAGAAAAAAAAAGAAAAATAAGGCCATAAAAAAAAAAAAAAAAAAAAGGGGAGTGGATAGAAAATGTGCAAGAGTTTCAAAAGAGCGTATTACCATAGTTTATTGTAAAAAGCGCATATGTTTTAGGGGAAGTAATACTCATAAGCGCAATACAAAAAAGGCGCGCAATGTTCAAAAGGGGAGTGTGCTTCAATCACAAAAGGCGCATAACTTGAAGGAAAGTATTAGGCAAAAATCTACAAGAGCGCATAACTTTATGGGGAGCAAGGGCATCATATTAGAAATAGCGCAACTATTTATGGGGAGTGTTACAATGAAAAGGCGCTAGAGCTTAAGGAAAGAATGCCCTGAATACAAACTTCATGCTTTTAAGAGGAAATGCTATCTAAATGTCAATAAAACGCATGGACACAAAAGAGTTGTTCACATACCTGTTCTAAAGGTTCAGTAGACCCAACTGATCCTAACCCAGGAACAAACCCCGAGTGTATGTGAGGGTATTGAGCGTATCACGATGACATCCTTACAACTCAACCACAAACTATCCGGACTACAACCAATATAGGTACATGACTGATTTATCAGATCCCGGGTAGAAGACGCCTCATCTGGTCCAAAGGCGCATGCACAACCTTCCTTCGCTACTCATTTGTCTCCCAAAAGACATATGTTTCAATATCTCACGGGGAACCGCATATGCTATCACCGTTTCATTTGGAAACGGGAGATATTGAACTAAGTGGTCCACAGCCACATACCACGACTTTCTTGAACACTTAAGAGTCTAGTGTGTCCTCATAGCCTAAATATTTTTACATTTTCTAGGACACATACATTATTTTTACACACATATTGCAGGTCTACGTGACCTTGCCAGAACTTCTGTAGACGCATCATTAAATGATGTGCTTCTATGATCAGAAGGAAGTCCTGCCGTTGCAACATCAAAACAACAACGGTAGCAGGCCATCTTCTGGAGCACGACTCTAAAATGATGTCAACGGGTTGCCTATGTGGCCCCGTAGTCCCTTCAAATGCAAGTCTGTGTGACTTTGCGTCAACGACCAAGAGTGACATCTAGGGATGTTTCACGATGATCGATCGTCGGTCCCATTTTCAGGAACTTCATCCGGAAATCAACGCCAACACGTTCCGCATACACTCTGGTTCACCTTGATCACACATCATGACGATACAAATGAATCGCCATGAGGGGGGAGAAGTATATCAAGAAGGCCAACCACGTGAACTCATTAAAGAAGCCAAGCTTTCAACGCACGTGTTGAACCACAACAAACAAGACCTCTCTTCATGTTTCGAGCATACACGACAAGTCAATGCTGATGATCCGCGCGACTCTGATATATGCAAGAAGGTGACGAAGATTCAAGTTGCAAAGAAGAAAGAGAGGGTGCGTGTAAATAGGGGGAGACTGAAGATTCTCCAGACACTCTCAGATATTTCTTCAAACAACAACAAAGACCGTGTCAAATTCAAAGTTGAGCACAAAGGGGGAGATTGTTGGAAATTATTCTGTTGTGTTCAACTTTTGATGAAGACTGAAGATTCGAGAGACAAAGACAACCGAATCTGCAATTATAATTGAACACTAAGGGGGAGATTGTTGGAAATATTTTATAGTGTTCAATAATGTTGTTATCTTTGTCTAGGGACTAAATTATAATATATGTATAGTTATGGACTAGAATGTAAATATACCAATATTGATTGGTATATATAGGGCAAGTATGTGTGATTAGCACAAAACTTGAGTTTAGCTTTCTCTCACTAGAAAAACTCTCTCATCATTATCTTAATTAGGGTTGATTTGTAGAGAGAGAAAGGTTAATTGTAGAGAGAAGGTTGAGGTTTAATGAAGGTTTAATTGATAATTACCCAATCGCTTCCGCTCGATCATCCTCAAGGTAATTTCGATTAGATCGATGCTCAAGTTCATAAGTTGGATGTAAAAAACTTGAGTTTAGCTTTCTCTCACTAGAAAAACTCTCTCATCATTATCTTAATTAGGGTTGATTTGTAGAGAGAGAAAGGTTAATTGTAGAGAGAAGGTTGAGGTTTAATGAAGGTTTAATTGATAATTACCCAATCGCTTCCGCTCGATCATCCTCAAGGTAATTTCGATTAGATCGATGCTCAAGTTCATAAGTTGGATGTAAAAACGGGCCTAACACGTGTGGTTAGTTAAGGACATAGAACATAATTTGATAAGTATAAGTCAACTATGCGACAATGGACACACGGTAACTTTTGCGAATGATAAATGCTTAGTCAAAAAGGATGATGAGGTCATATTTAGCGGATCTAGGCATGGTAACATCTACTGCGTCACTCTTGATGATATTGCTAACCAGGATGTCAAGTGTCTAGCAGTTACACAGGATATGGCACAGACGCTTGGGACATGCAAACATGGAATTGATATCTCAGATATCATGCAATGAGTTGGTGAGAGGTATCCCAGATATGAAATTTACTAAGGACAGAACTTGCAAAGCATGTCAAATGGGGAAACAAACTAAGACGTCCTTCAAACTGAAAAATGCGATATCGACAACCAGACCACTGGAACTCCTGCATCTTAACCTTTTTGGTCTGATTCAGGTTATGTCACTGCGAGGTAAACGACACGCCTTTGTTATTATTGATGACTATACAAGGTACACATGGGGATTATTTCTTGCGCATAAGAATGAGGCATTAGAAACTTTGCACCATTAATTAAGAGATTAGAAAATGAAAAAGAGATAAGCGTAAGCAAGAACGAAGTGATAATGACGTTGAATTTGATAGTAAATCTTTTGCATCTTTTTGTGATGAAAATGGATATAGCCATAATTTTTCAGCCCCCATAACGCCTCAGCAAAACGGAGTAGTTGAGAGGAAAAACAGAGTGCTACAGGAAATTTCTAGATCAATGCTAAGCGAATATAATCTTCCAAAACACTTTTGGGCAAAAGCTGTTAGCACGATATGTTATGTTTCAAATCGCGTTTTCCTTAGACCTATCATTAAGAAAACTCCTTATGAGCTATGGAATGATAAAACTCCAAATATAGGATATTTTCATGTGTTTGGTCGCAAATGTTTTATCTTAAACGATAGGGACAAAAGGGGGAAATTTGATTCCAAGGAAGATGAAGGGATATTCCTCTGTTATAGTCTTCATTCCAAAGCCTTTCGAGTGTTTAATAATAGAAAGAAGACTATTCAGGAATCAGTGCATGTAACTTTTGATGAATTTCCTGCCACAGATGCTACTGATGAAGGTATAGTTGTCTCTCATGACGGTACACAGATTACTGAAAAGGTAGTAAATGCAATTCCAATGGAAGATGATACTAAGTTAGAGGAACCTGAGACTTTAGACGAACAACAGCGCAAAAAATTCAAACATGCTTCTAGTCATCCCACAGATCAAGTCATAGGGAATATCACCTCCGGAATCAAAACGAGAGCAACTGCACGAAATGAAACTATAGAGGAATCACATGATGCATTGCTATCAACGGTGGAACCTAAGACAATCAATGAAGCTCTTGATGATGAGTCATGAGTGATTATCATGGAAGAAGAATTGTCACAATTCGAAAAGAGCCAAGTGTGGACACTCGTGGAAAGACCAAATGGAAAGTCCGTCATCGGCACAAAATGGGTGTTCCGCAACAAGCTTGATGAAAATGGTAAGGTGACCAGAAATAAGGTCAGGTTAGTTGCCAAAGGTTACTCCCAGGAGGAAGGTATTGATTTCGAAGAAACTTTTGCTCCCGTAGCTAGACTTGAGTCAATACGCATTCTGCTTGCATATGCATGAGGTTCAAAAATTTTCAAATGTACGTGAAAAGTGCATTTTAAACGGTTTTATAAATGAGGAAGTTTATGTTGAACAACCTCCCGGTTTTATAAAAGAGGAATTTTCAATTCACGTCTTTAAGTTAAATAAAGCTTTATATGGTTTGAAACAGGCCACTATGTCATGGTACGAAAGGTTGAGTAAATTTTAGATAAACATGGGCTTTACAACAGGAACAATAGATAATACTCTGTTTATCAAATACGAAGGGAATCACCTACTACTAGTGCAAATATGCGTTGATGACATTATATTATGCAGTACTGACATCTCCCTTTGCGAGAATTTTTCTAAATCTATGCAGCAAGAGTTTGAGATGAGTCTCATGGGAGAACTGAACTATTTCCTTGGATTACAAATAAAGCAAATGAAGACGGGAATCTTCATATCTCAAACAAAGTACACGAAGGAACTGCTAGAAAAATTTGCAATAACTAATTCCAAGGCACTTCCCACTCCTATGCATCAGACCACGAAAATTGATAGCGACGAATCACGTACACAGGTTGATCAAACAAAATATCGAGGTATAATTGCAAGTTTACTTTTCTTAACTGCAAGTAGACTCGATATTATGTTTGTTGTTGGTCTATACTCTCGTTACCTATCGAATCCTAAGGAATCTCATTTGACTGCAGTCAAGCGGATACTTATATATTTGAAAGGTACCGTTAAATTAGTACTTTGGTATCCCAATACCAATGAATTTCCATTAATGGGATATTCTGGTGCCGACTTTGCTGGCTGTAGGGAAGATTGGAAAAGTACGAGTGGAACTTGCCAATTACTTGAAAATTCCCTTGTGGCTTGGTCTAGTAGAAAACAAAATGTTGTTGCCCTTTCTACAACCAAAGCTGAATACATGGCCTTAAGAAGTTGTTGTCAACAATTACTCTGAATGAAACAAACCTTAAGTGAGTTAGGTTACGACAAAAATTCCTACCTTCTGTGATAGTACTAGTACCATAAGTATCACTAAGAATCTCGTTCATCATTTTCGAACTAAGCATATATAGATTAAACATCACTTCATTCGAGATCATGTTCAAAAAGAAAATATCAGTGTGGAATTCTAGGAACTAATGATCAGCTGGCTGATATCTTCACGAAACCTCTCATTGAGAGTAGATTCCGTGATATTCGTGATCGATTAGGAATTATTGAGCTTAAATAGGAAAGATGACTTGCTAGTTATCGAATCCATATCTTCGATCATATTCTTTGATGATTCTCTTGAATATCCTTCTCAAAATTCATTTGATTCTCCCTTCCTTATTTGTTTATTTCCTTCTCATTCATAAGGAAAATATTTTCGAATCCTATAATTGGTTTTTTTTTCGAAATTTGTGCTCATTTTCAGCTAAAAATCATTATTATTTTGATCCCTGATTTTATCCGACATTTCCTTCCTTATCTCTGTGAAATTTCTTCAATATCTCCATTTAATTCCCTAACGGACCATTTTAATTCTCCTCTAAGGATTTTGAATTTCGAATTTTTAAATCCTTTCCAAATCTGTCAAACGTCACATTAGTATCATTATGAGATAACTGCCTTCCATAACTTCTCATCGTTATCCAATGAATTTTGTTCTTTATAACCTCCTTGATCTTCATCTTCCGAAATCATTCAAATCCTAAGCTCATCACTTCGAAAATTCTCTCTTCAAATCTTCCATCTGCAAAAATGGTGAAAACCAAAGGTGTTGGTTCTGTCTCTGACAAAAAACGCAAAGCTCCGATTACAGAGGAATCTCCTGTTTCTCCTTCTGTGAAAGCCACTCTCTCAAAAATGAGCAGTTCCTCCAAAATGACTAAGAAAACTCCGCCGAAGCCGAAGAAGAAGGCGAAGGTTGCTTCTCCAACTCCTACTCTGCCTCAATCCCCCGTTTCTTCTACCTAAAAATCTGCTTCTCCACCACCGAAATCTCCTACACCTGTTCCTTCTTCGTCGCATGACAAAGCCTCGTCTCTTTCCTGAAGTTGTACGTCAAGAGATTAGCGACGAAACTAAAAAACTCCTGAAGGAAACTTATGGCAAAGATGTAAGTTTCTACATCAAGGACGGGAAGAAGGTACTGTTCAATCCCGACAATCTCGAGGAGATCACTGATAAGGCAAAGTTTCTGAACGAGGAAACAAAGGAACGACACGGAAAGCTGAAATAGAGACAAGTCGCGAGGGGCAGATGTGTCAATTTCGAAAAGCTGGTGGAATGTAAGGTCGTAACTTGGTTAAATGAGTATGGGTGGGAGAACATTTTGAGGATTGACAGATCGCTGTACGTAGAGGCAGTGAAGCTGTTCTAAGCAAATCTCGATTTCGTAGAAGACGAATCAGATATCACTGTGACATCATACGTGCTAGGGAAGAAGATCGATTGGAATCGCAGCAAAATGAATGAGATGCTGGGTGTTGAAGACGAAGGGCTGTGTTACTTCAGTCTCATTAAATGGTGCAGTTCACATGTGAAACTGCGAGACTGCGTGAGAGCCTTATGTAATTCCCCACACAAACCAAAGTTCGCTGAAGGCGAAGCTTTGAATAAGTTGCCCGTCGATTTGTTCTGCCTTTACAAGGTGTTGCACATGACTCTGAAGTGCACGAGTTAGAAGTGGAAGCCATTCTACGAAGATGAACAATATGAGTATGCTCACGCCCTACATGGTGTCCCAAAATGAGCCTATCAACTTAGGATATTTCATCCTGAAATACATGGTCGTAGCCTCTCAAAGTCTTGATAGGGTCATTCCGTACGGAATGCTGCTTACTCACCTCTTTGAATCCGAAGGGATCTCACTGCCCAAAGCTTGGGAAGATAGCACTAAGCATGTCGTAGACTTGAGCACATTGAAGCGAGTTGGTATTCTCTATGATGACCGAGAGGGTTGGTTCAAGACCAGAGATCTTAAGGCACCAGTGAAGAGTCCAAAGAAAAGATCGGGTCGTGAAAAGTATGAGGGAAGCGATGACGAGCAGGGAACGATAGCTGATCTACAATGGAACATCAAGAGAATTAAGGAGGATAATAGGAAGAAGTTCAAGCAGATCTCCCAGCACTTCAAGAAGATTAAGAATTTCATGAAGGAGATCTCTGCGGCTCTAAATCTCTCTGAATCATCATCTTCTGCTTCATCTGATAGTGATTCCAGCCGTTAGCACTTCCATCCTAGTGATTCTTTAAACCTTAGACTATATAATTCCTGCTCGCTATAAGTTGTTAAGCTTTTCTGCTTTTATTTGATTACTTTTGGTTGGATGTTAGCTTGTGGTTGGAATCACATATCGCTTCCCTCATACTTTTCACAACCCGACCTTTCCAACTACGACCAACCACAAGCTAACAGCCAACCAAAAGTAATCAAATAAAAGCAGAAAAGCTTAACAACTCATAGCGAGCAGGAATTATATAGTTTAAGGCTTAAGGAATCACTAGGATGGAAGTGCTAACGGCTGGAATCAATGTCAGATGAAGCAGAAGATGATGATTCAGAGAGATTTAGAGCCGCAGAGATCTCCTTCATGAAATTCTTAATCTTCTTGAAGTGCTGGGAAATCTGCTTGAACTTCTTCCTATTATCCTCCTTAATTCCCTTGATGTTCCGTTGTAGATCAGCTATCGTTCCCTGCTCGTCATCGCTTCCCTCATACTTTTCACGACCCGACCTTTTCTTTGGACTCTTCACTGGTGCCTTAAGATCACTGGTCTTGAACCAACCCTTTCGGTCATCATAGCGAATACCAACTCGCTTCAATGTGCTCAAGTCTACGGCATGCTTAGTGCTATCTTCCCAAGCTTTGGGCAGTGAGATCCCTTCGGATTCAAAGAGGTGAGTAAGCAGCATTCCGTACGGAAGTACCCTATCAGGACTTTGAGAAGCTACGACCATGTATTTCAGGATGAAATATCCTAAGTTGATAGGCTTATTTTGGGACACCATGTAGAGCGTGAGCATACTCATATTGTTCATCGTCGTAGAATGGCCTCCACTTCCGACTCGTGCGCTTCATAGAGTCATGTGCAACACCTTGTAAAGGAAGAACAAATCGATGCGCAACTTATTCAAAGCTTCGCCTTCAACGAACTTTGGTTTGTGTGGGGAATTCCATAGAGAAAAAACGCAGTCTCGCAGTTTCACATGTGAACTGCACCATTCAATGAGATTAAAGTAACACATCCCTTCTTCTTCAACACCTATCATCTCATTCATTTTACTGCGATTCCACTCAATCTTCTTCCCCATTACGTACGATGTCACAATGATATCCGATTCGTTTTCTACGAAATCGAGATTTTCGTAGAACAGCTTCACTGCCTCTACGTACAACGATCTGTCAATCCTCAAAAAGTTCTCCCACCCATACTCATTTAACCAAGTTACGACCTTACTTTCCGCCAGCTCTTCAAAATTAACACATCTGCCTCTCGCGACTTGTCTCTATTTGAGGTTTCCGTGTCGTTCCTTTGTTTTCTCGTTCAGAAACTTTGTCTCATCAGTGATCTCCTCGATATTGTCGGGATTGAACAGTACCTTCTGCCCGTCCTTGATGTAGAAACTTACACATCTTTGCCAGAAGTTTCCTTCAGGAGTTTTTCAGTTTCGTCGCTAATCTCTTGACGTACAACTTCAGGTTCAAGAGACGTGGCTTTGTGATGCGACGGAGAAGGAACAGGTGTAGGAGATTTCGGTAGTAGAAGCAGATTTTTAGGTAGAAGAAACGGGGGATTGAGGCAGAGTAGGAGTTGGAGAAGCAACCTTCGCCTTCTTCTTCGGCTTCGGCGGAGTTTTCTTAGTCATTTTGGAAGAACTGCTCGTTTTTTGAGAGAGTGGCTTTCACAGAAGGAGAAACATGAGATTCCTCTGTAATCGGAGCTTTGCTTTTTTGTCAGAGATAGAACCAGCACCTTTGGTTTTCACCATTTTTGCAAATGGAAGATTTGAAGAGAGAATTTTCGAAGTGAGGAGCTTGGGATTTGAATGATTTGGGAAGATGAAGATCAAGGAGGTTATCAAAAACAAAATTCATTGGATAAGGATGAGAAGTTATGGAAGGCGGTTATCTCATAATGATACCAATGTGACGTTTGACAGATTTGGAAGGGATTTAAAAATTCGAAATTCAAAATCCTTATAGGAGAAGAAAAATGGTTTGTTAGGGAATTAAATGGAGATATTGAAGATATTTCGCAGAGATAAGGAAGGAAATGTCGAATAAAATCAGGGATCAAAATAAGAATGATTTTTTAACTGAAAATGAGCACAAATTTTGAAAAAATCCAATTAAAGGATTCGAAAATATTTTCCTTATGAATGAGAAGGAAATAAACAAATAAGGAAGGGAGGATCAAATGAATTTTGAGAAGGATATTCAGGAGAATCATCAAAGAATATGATCGAAGATATGGATTCGATAACTAGCAATTCATCTGTCCTATTTAAGCTCAATAATTCCTAATCGAGCACGAATATCATGGAATCTACTCTCAATGAGAGGTTTTGTGAAGATATCAGCCAGCTGATCATTAGTTCCTACGAATTACACACTGATATTTTCTTTTTGAACATGATCTCGAATGAAGTGATGTTTAATCTCTATATGCTTAGTTCGAGAATGATGAACGAGATTCTTAGTGATAATTATGGCAGTAGAATTATCACAGAAGGTAGGAATTTTTGTCGTAACCTAACCCATAAGTTGTACGTAAATTCTTGTGTTCACTGTCCAACTCATTTTTCTTCATTTTATTCGTTGTCGTCATTTATCGGGCAATTATATTATCGGGATTATTAAAATATCCTAACAGTTTGTAATGTCAGCGTTCTATGTCGGCACGAAATTTTTCAGTAGGGGAAACAAGGGGCACATAATTTTATTTTATTTTATTTTAGTTTTTAAAGTTTTATGACAACGAAAGGAGCCCCACACAAGTTGTTAAAGTTTTCACGCTGGCACAATGTACCAACCATCAAATCATGTCCACTCCCATATTTAGATAAAGATTGATTGAACAAAATTATTTCTGGTTTTTATCGTGGTAAAGGTAATACGAAAAACTCATTGATACACATCTTAACACGAAAGTGTTTAAAAGGTAATCTTTTCGCTCTTTTCTATATTCCTTCTATAAGATAACATACCTATAACTTTTCTCTATGTTTCTATCTAATCAACTCTCTTGATTCAACTCCCTAAATGATAGTGAAGATTAGAGTATTTATAGACGATGCTGAACAACCGTATTCTGAAACTGTCTCAGATTGTTGCTTTTGTTTTGTTATGTTCCAGACTGATTCTGATTCTGCTTCAACGAGCTTGCACTCTCTGCAATGAGGATAGTACTCCAAACTGATCTTCAATGTATAAAATTGTTTCTGCTAATAGCAACTTCACCAGACCGGTTTGTACGTCAATTCAGACGATTTAGGGTTACGACCTATATAATATCGAATTTTTATAATTGTAATAGAAATAATTTATTTTAAATGATATAATTATCGATTTTGTGTTTATTCGATATTAAGACATGCTTTATTTATCGTACAAACTCTTTTGAATGCATTCGATAAGAAAAATAAATAAATAAAACCGTAATTTAGAGTTTAATCATTAATTCTGCCAAGCATAGAGGAGCATCGATTGGACTATTATTTTCTAATGTTAAATTAGTCCACAAGTCTAAATCATTGGTATCGTGACCGGATCGATAATTATAACTTGTTTGTCGACGAGTCCAAAGTGATTGTGCAAGTCATTCACTTAGAAAGTGAGAGCTCATGATATTGATACAGGAAGAATCGGGGATTTTCTGTATTTGGACTCTGACTCATAGTCGGGTCGATCACATGTTGGAATGTCAATGATAGATCAATTGACTATAGTTGTTTGCGTGAACCTTAGACCGAAAGGGTCAACGCTGGAGTTGGCTTCGAGATCTTGATTTTTCACTAGCTTTGCTAGACCCGATTTGCCAAGTGCATTGGTCGGCAACGAAATGCGATCTTGACAACGAAGTGCGATTGCCGGATTGATAGCCGAGCGGAATTCACGACCTCTAGTAAATTGGAGTATATTTTCCATGAGAATTTCGGGGACGAAAAATTACAAAGTCTTCGACCAAAGCATCAAACTGACTCACGTGAGATGTGGAGGCTAGTTAGGTAATTTTGCTTGTTACAATTTATCATAGAGTCGAGTTCAATGAGTTTGACTTTTGTTGGATTTAAATATCTACGCAATACAGTTTGATAAACACAAAACTTATTATTTGTGTTACTAACATATTTACTAAGTGTGCAGATGAGCTCGGTTCGAAAAACGGTTATCAAATATGAGCTTAGCGCGAAAAACAGAGTCGGTCAACTTATTGGTTGGTCGGTTACTGAACTGACAGCTCGGTTACTGAACTGACAGCTCGGTTACTGGACAGTTCGGTTACTAGATAGGTCGGTTGTTGGACTGGTCAACTCGGTTACTGGACAGTTCGGTTACTGGACTGGTCGGTTCCTGAACAGTTCGGTTCCTGGACTGATGGGTTTCTGGACTGACTGTTCGGTTCCTGGACTGCTCGGTTACTGAACTGGTCAACTCGGTTCATGGACTGGTCAACTCGGTTCCTGGACTGATGTACAAGCTCTTACTGCAGCAATGTACAAGCAAGTTATGCTGACAGCTTTTGAACCAAGTGAAGACAAGCTTATGGCACACTATCCAATGCTGTCAGAACCTTTTCAGATGCCTCCAACAGCTACTTTTATGTGTCTAACGGCCATATTAAGAGGAGAGACTATAAATAAAGAAATAAGGACAGCAAGCAAATTATGGATCCTTGAGCAAACAACTACACATCTAAAGAGAGATCCTAGAAAGAAGAACAAGATCAAAGAGGATAATTAAGAGAGTTCTTCTTTCATGTGTGGGATACAAAAGATGGAGAGAGCTACAAAGTTCAAACCCACACACCTCACTCACACAATAGAGGGATGAGCGAAATAGATTAGTTGAGTGAGAGTCTTAACACAAAGACGTTAAACTATGTGTTTGTAGTCTTTGCACAAAGACGTAAAACAAGTGCTTATAGTCTTAGCATAGAGACTCTAAAGATGTGAACGGATTGTGAGGTTGCGGCCTACAATCATTGTGTACCGATGGACTTTAAAAAGCTATCGAAGATAGTGACCTTGCGGGGTGCTATGGTTGAGTGCTAGGAGTTTAGCTAGCGGGAGTCTAGCTATAGAGGGTTGTACTTAAGTGTACATGTGACCGAAGCTTCTAGTGGAACCTTTCTTGCGGGGAAGAAGGGGAGACGTAGGAGATTAAGCTCCGAACTTCCATACACAAACATGGTGTTCGTGTTTCTCACTTTACAAACCGAAACCGGTTGACCCCAAGTACACAAATCGGTGGATATAGTTCATAGTCAAAGACCAACCTATATCATACTTGGCTTGACTGAAGATTGGAAACCGGCTTCACTCTCTAACCGGACGTGAAACCGCATTAATAGAGAAAATAGCCAAAAAGTGACCGGTGTGTATTCACCCCCCCTCTAACACCGGTCCCCGATCCTAACAACATTGCATGACTCTCACTCGACCGAGACATCAGTGGAAGATTTATATGTAGTACTATAATCTATAGTATGTTCGTGGATTAAGATTAGATCGAATTCGTACTTAACTCGGATCGATTTGATACCACAATATTGGTTAGATGAATACCGAACTTGGATTCCTCCCAGTGCCGATTAAGATGAACAAAGAAAAATCGGACTTAAAAAGGATCACCAAGGTAGTGTCACTTAAACAGAAATCGGACTTAGAATCGAGAAACTGAGGCTTGTCCGAATTATTATTTAATTAAGTGGATTGAATATTTATTTTATTATATGATAATAAATTTAAATATTGCAAGGGTACAATTGAACCATGACTTACTTCGATGGGTAAATTCGGTTGATAGGATTTTCGAAATACCAATAGTGAAATTTTCAAAAATTGAGTATAAAGAAAGATATGATTTTCGAAATATATCTAAGTTTCTTTTTCAAAGAGTTAGTAAGTCAAATATTTAAAAGATATGCTAAAGATATACTTGTTAAAGAAGAAGATAATATCTCAATGAGATAAAATCTCAACCACTTACTTTGAACATAAGTTTCGAAATCTATAAATACCCTAAGAGGAGATTTTCGAAACTTAAGCAATTCTTGAAGAAAAAAATCAAAAATCACAAGTGCTCTCTCTCTCTCTCTCTCTCTCTCTCTCTCTCTCTCTCGAGTTGAATTCTGCTTTAGCCATCCAAGGGAGATTTCGAACTTGACACACCACGGAATAGGCGCGACGTTTCTTTTCGTAATCATCGACTGATGTTTTTAGCCTTAAAGCTCGCTATCGCCTAATGTATCATAGCTTGAACCATATGACTTTGAGGTTTAAGGTTGTTTACATTATCTGTGTTCTATGTGTATCCGAACGGTTCTAGGGAACTTGGAATCGCCGAAAAAAAATTAAATTTCGCCGTCCTCGGGGAACGAGGTTTCCGAGAATACGCCGATCGATCCCAAAAATCGCTAGGGGCAGTTCCTTCTTATATGACCCTCCTCATCACAATGATAACATTTATACTTGTTCTTGGAGCTTGATTCCTTTCTGACTCTCTTGAATTCCCTTCGTTCCAATCCGCCTCTAACATTCAAAGCTTTTGTTGAATCAATGAATCTTTCGTTTTCCCTCATGTTGCTGAGTTGTCTTGAGTTCAAGGAAGTCTGAACATCACTCAAATTCAGCATTGTCTCTTCCATAAAGAAGTGTTTCTTTGACGCTGGTATAGCCTTTAGGTAGAGAACCGAAGAGCAGCAATCCTGATCTTCATCGGATATCTCCACGTCCGCATTTGCAAGATCAAGAATCAATTTATTGAAAGAATCGATTTGTTCATCAATGCTTCTATCTTTTCGCATTCAAAAAAGTATATAAAGTTTCAGATAGAGCCTCTTCGCCAGCGTCTTCACCATGTATAGTTCATCTCACTTCTTCCACAATTCTTCTGGCTTTGTTTCTTTAGACAGAGTCCTCAAAACTTTATCACCTAAGCACGAAATAATTGCACTGCGTTCTTTCTCCAGAAATGATATATTCTCCGCTTCACTCATCGTAGTAGGCAGTTTGTCTTTACATTCTAGAGCTTGAGATAAACCTTGTTGAATCAGCATTGCTTTCATCTTTATCTTTCACATCCTGAAATCATTCAAATATGTGAACATCTCCACCTCCAACTTCGCAGATCTCATCTTCATGTGCCTCGAATCCACGCTTGTTGGGGATTTAGGCTCGATTTGATATTTTCTGTTCAAGCGTATAAAGAAGAACAAGAAAGAATGCAAGAATTTAGCGTGTTTCTCCTCAGAGTCGAAAATGATTTGAGACTACATCTACGAGTCAAGCTCCGAATTCTTTGATTAGTCGAAAGTATTTACAAAGTTATCTTTTGGCTATGTTCTATCTTCCTACTATAAGATAACAGAGCTATAACTTTTTTCTATATTTCAATCTAATCAACTCTCTTGATTCAACTCCCTAAACATAGTGAAGATTAAAGCATTTATAAACGAACCTGAGCAACCATCTTTTGAAACGGCTTCAGATTATTGATGATGTTTTGTCTATTCCAGACATATTCTAATTTGCTTCAACGAGCTTGCACTCTCTGTTGTAAAGATTGTACTCCAAACTGACCTTCAACTTATAAATTTTTTCTACTAACCACAACTTCACCAGACTGGTTTATACTTCAGTTCAAGATCAGTTTCAGAACCAGTCCATACCAGTTCAATTAGTTCCTGAAGTTCAAAATATGCCTAAGAGGGGGGTGAATTAGGCTTATAAAAATTATGCTTCTTCTTTCAAAAACCTTTTCTTTGAAAAACGTGATAACAATGCAATCTATAAGATATATCTTAGGAACGATTAAGTATCTACGTGATCACTTTGAAACCTTGAAATCATTTCTGGAGTTATCTCCTTGGTTTTAAAAAGATTTTTGGCTATGTCTCACAGAAATGTAAATGACTGAAAAAGTAAAGTGAGACAGAGATTTTTATAGAGGTTATATCCCCAATTGGGGTTTAATCCTCTCCTTGAGGTTTGCTCCTCAAGAGTTAAATCAATCACTATTGTGTTACCGTAGTTGGTCATCGTAGTTGGTTACAATAATCATCGACAGCCCTTTACACAACCGAGACAGATATGAAAACTAGACCGCAGCTAGGTTGCCTCACGCCGAGTTTCGTTCCACGTCGTTTCCCTGGGAATCACCACTCCCCGACTGGACACAGCTCGCTCCCGAAGGGCCCCCGGATACACCGATCCTTCCCTTCACGTGCAGGCACACTTCACTCTCGTCTCCTCGTGTAAACACAAGTCCGAAGACAGAATAGATGGTTTCAAAAGGATGGAATCACTATGGTATCACTCGGATTTGCAAGTGTACGCTCAATGGCAGAAGGGTATCACCAGTGGAAGCTCGATAACAGAATAAGATCGCAAGTGTAGGCTCAGCTATATGAATTTCGTTTCTACTGCACTCTCTGTCTTAAACTCGATATTCTAAGTGTTGTTCTTTATATATGCATCGAATGGTCAACACTTCACATGGAAAGTTAGTTTCAAATAATATACCAATTCGGCACACAATCCATGCATTTATCGAGAATCAACATTATCTTAATCATGCCAAACATATAATATCACAACGGTCATAAGATCAATTAGCATGATTCATTTCCATATATATTCATAGATTTCAGCTCAGGGAATAATTTACCATACATAGGTGATTTCATCTAAAGTCAAATCGGTGCATATCTTTCCATGTAGGGAGATCTCAATCAGATCAGAATATACCATATATAGTTCCCATCAAGTAACAGATTTTCCATATATAGCACAACAGATTTCCATGTATGTCACATAATGATATTCCATATATAAAGCACACGGAATTTCCATATATAAACACAGTGTGACATACAACTTATCAAGGACTACTTCCCATATATTCCATGTAGAGCATAACGACTTTCCATATATATCTCATGATGATATTCCTATGTTACGAACAAAATATCAATGGAATTTCAGTGATTTCAATGATATAACAGTTAAGCACATAATCACATATTCGATACCAAAAATATAGACAACGTTAAAGCGCATTATATCGAATATTTTCACCTACTTAAACATGTATCAACATTACATTCGAATTGCTTAAGTTATAGACCTTATTACTTCTAATTACATGGAATCATCAAAACTCTTAATCACATAAGACCAAAAAGGTCAACATTTTCCCTTTTTGATGATGACAAGTAATTAATGCACCACTTAAGCACATAAGCATTTTCGAACATGCAATTATTTAAAGCGCATAACATGTTTAAGTATGATCACAAGTGGAGCATATGATATATCAAGTTCTCAAGTCAAAGCATGTATGCTCCCCCTGTCTAAGTGCAGATATCTCATGCAGCATGTCACATTTCAATAATCAACGCATGCAGATATCACATGTAACAAGTTACGTTCCAATAACCAAAGTATCCAAGTATCACATGTAACATGTCACATTCCAGTATGCAGAGCAAATCTCAAAGTATATCACAGATGAAATTCAGAAGTTACCAGAAAATATCATTTTGCTCCCCCTGCCTAAATGCGTATGTCAAAATCATCCATCAGACAACTATCAAGATATGTCAGCAAACTGTTAGGCATAGATAGTTATCAATCAACATAGCAAGGTTATTGCATACCAATATCATAGCATAGCATAGCATCAGAAATATCCAGAATAGAACAAGATATCCAACATAGCAAGGACCTTTATAGGTTCCATTACACAACGACAAGTCTTAGTCTTACCATTAATTACCACACAAATTCTCCCCCTTCAGCATCAAAAAGGGTAGTACCAGGAGTTTCAAGGCTGAAAATGGAAGCTTAGTTGAACTGGAAGAGAACGAGACTAAGGATGGAATAACTTGCGGAAACGTTCTGAAAGGCTGAAATCACTATCATCGGATTTGACAGATTTAGATGAGACAGATTTCTTCAACTCCTTTGTGATGTTATTCCAATTTGCTTCAGTGTGATCACATGCACATCATGTTTTTCACGATCTTCCAGTATGGTGGCAGTGTGATTCCTTCCAGCTCAAACATGTAGGTTGACAGCATTCCGTATGGATGTACCTTATCAGAGCTTTCAAAGACTTGGATCATATCAACTCGCTAGACAAATGTTCCTTTCACTTCCTACCAGCTTCAGCATCAGAAATTTCCACCATTTTAGGACTCTGAAGTTTTCGAAGATGGGGATTTGAGGCAGAAATATGGTGAAGAAGATAGTGATCTCTTGACAGTTTTGATGTGACAAGTCGTCGCACACAAAATATCAGAAGAAATTTGAATTCTGAATTTTGAAAGCGAGGTTCAAAAGAGAGTGGACAATCAACTCTTATAACCGAACGATTGGAACTACCAGGAAAAGAATGATCATAAATGATATCTCAGCAAAAATCAGGCTCATCGAAATGGAATAAGAATGGGATCTTCTGGATACTACTTTCCTAAATAGTTTGGGTTCCAACAAGAGCAAGACCTCAGAATAATTTTCAAAGTAAGAACAAGATCTTGGAATAATTTACGAAATATGAACAAGATCTTAGAATAACATATTGAAGGATCTTAGCCAAAATATCAATAGACATAGGAATCCTAAGATTTCTAGAATAACTGCTGGAAGTAGCAAGTTATCTTTCCTGGTTTAGCTCGATGATTCCCAGTCGATCACGAATACCACAGAATCTGCTTTCAATGCGAGGCTTAGTAAAGATATCAGCTAGCTGATCATCAGTTCCTACGAATTCCACACTGATATTCCCTTTCTGGACATGATCTCGAATGAAGTGATGTTTGACCTCTATATGCTTAGTTCGAGAATGATGGACGGGATTCTTAGTGATACTAATGGCACTAGTACTATCACAGAAGGTAGGAATTTTATCGTAACCTAACCCATAATCACTAAGGGTTTGTTTCATCCAGAGGAACTGTTGACAACAACTTCCTAAGGCCATGTATTCAGCTTCGGTTGTGGAAAGGGCGACAGCATTTTGCTTTCTACTAGACCAAGTCACAAGGGAATGTCCAAGTAATTGGCATGTTCCACTCGTACTTTTCCTATCTTCCCTACAGCCAGCAAAGTCAGCATCTGAATAACCCATTAATGGGAATTCGTTGGTATTGGGATACCAAAGTCCTAAATTAACGGTACCTTTCAAATATCTAAGTATCCTTTTGACTGCAGTCAAATGAGATTCCTTAGGATTCGATTGGTAACGAGAGCACAGACCAACAGCAAATATAATATCGGGTCTACTTGCAGTTAAATAAAGTAAACTTCCGATCATACCTCGATATTTTGTTTGATCGACATGTGTACCTGATTCATCGCTATCAATTTTTGTGGTCTGATGCATGGGAGTGGGAAGTACCTTGGAATCATTCATTCCGAATTTCACCAGCAATTCCTTGGTGTACTTTGTCTGCGATATGAAGGTTCCTGTATCTAGCTGCTTAATTTGCAATCCCAAAAAGTAGTTAAGCTCTCCCATTAGGCTCATTTCAAATTCTTGCTGCATAGACTTAGAAAAATTCTCACAAAGAAGATCGTTAGTACTTCCAAAGATTATATCATCAACATAAATTTGTACTAACAGCATGTGATCTCCATCATATTTGATAAACAAGGTGTTATCGATAGTTCCAGTAGTAAATCCCATGTCTATAAAAAATGTACTAAGTCTATCATACCATGCCCTAGGAGCCTGTTTCAAACCATATAAAGCTTTATTCAATTTAAAAACATGATTTGAAATCTCTTCTTTTACGAAACCAGGGGGTTGCTCGACGTAAACTTCCTCGTTTATAAAACCATTTAAAAAGGCGCTTTTTACGTCCATTTGAAAAAGTTTGAACTTTTTAAAGCATGCATATGCAAGTAAGATGCGTATGGATTCTAATCTAGCAACATGAGCAAAAGTTTCTTCGTAATCTATACCTTCTTCTTGGGAATAACCTTTTGCAACTAACCTTGCTTTGTTTCTGGTGATCTTACCGTTTTCGTCCAGTTTGTTGCGGAATACCCATTTCGTTCCAATTACTGACTTTCCATCTGATCTCTCTACAAGGGTCCACACTTGGCTATTTTCGAATTGTGATAGCTCTTCTTTCATAGCAATAACCCATGATTTCTCACTGAGAGCTTCATTGATAGTCCGTGGTTCCACCATGGATAGCAGTGCATTATGTGATTCCTCTGTAACTTGGTTGCGTGCAGCTGCTCTAGTCTTGATTCCAGAAGTGATATTGCCTATAATTTGATCAGTTGGATGACTGGAAGCATGCTTAAATTTTCTGTGATGATTCTCATTTGGAACTTCTGGTTCCATTGCTTCAGCATTTTCTTCCTTTGGAATTTCGTCCTTAGTTCCATCAGTAACCTGTAAATATGCAAGAGGCAAATCTATACCTTCCTCATTAGTAGCATATGCGGTAGGAATCTCATCAAAAGTAACATGAATTGACTATTGAACAGTCATCTTCCGTTTATTATATACGCGATATGCTTTGGAATGAAGACTGTAACCTAGAAATATCCCTTCGTCTACCTTGGAATCAAACTTTCCTCTTTTATCCCTATCATTTAAAATAAAACATTTGCACCCAAACACATGGAAATAACCTATATTAGGAATTCTACCGTTCCAAAGTTCGTAGGGAGTCTTTTTCAATATAGGCCTAAGAAAAACACGATTAGAGACATAACATGCAGTACTAACAGCTTCAGCCCAAAAGTGTTTAGCTATATCATATTCATTCAGCATGGTTCTTGCCATCTCTTGTAACACCTTATTTTTCCTTTGTACGACTCCGTTTTATTGAGGGGTTATGGGGGCTGAGAAATTATGGATATACCCATGCTCATCACAAAATGATGCAAATAGTCTACTATCAAATTCCAGCCCGTTATCACTACGGATTTTGCATGCATTCTTCCCTTGTTCATTCTCAAGTTTCTTCAATAATGATGCAAAGTTCTCTAGTGCTTCATTCTTATGTGCAAGAAATAATACCCATGTATACCTAGAGTAATCATCCACAATAACAAAGGCGTATCATTTACCTCGTAGTGACATAGTTTGAACGGGACCAAAAAGGTCAAGATGAAGTAGTTCCAAGGGTCTGGAGGTAGATACCACATTTTTTACCTTGAAGGATGACTTAGTCTGCTTACCCATTTGACATGCACAACAGGTTTTGTCTTTGGTAAATTTCATAGTTGGAACGCCCCGTACTAATTCCTTATCGGTTATGTGAGATATCATTTCCATGTTTGCATGTCCGAGGCGTCTGTGCCATAACCATGTGATATCCTGCATGACTGCTAGACACTTGACATTCAACAGTGCCGACACCAATGATCTTAGCTTTCGTGTTGTCAGCGTATGACACATATCCTCCATCACACGCTTTTAACGACACGAACTTACTGATATCACCTGTCAAATGGCGGGAACACCCACTGTTGAGGTACCACCTGTTTCTCTTGCTGGAATTTCTTCTTTGTGCCTGCAGGGATTAACACTTTTCTGAGGTACCCAATGTCTGTTGGGTCCTAACACGTTAGTTGCAAAGTAACTCCTGTTGACATATGATATATCATTCGTCACAGAATGTGATCTCATGGATATCTTTTGACCAGCATGTAATGGAATACTCTCATGAATCGTTTTTGGTCTCCAAACATATTTAGACTTATCAGCTCTTTTCAAGAAACAGTTGTATGAATAATGACCATTGCGACCACACGAGAAATATTTTGGAACAGCAGCTGGAACCTGTTTTTCTTCCATGGAATATCCTATCCCTGTTCTCTCAGCATGTCTAGGAATATTAAATAACATATCTAGGTTCTGTTTTCCTTCAAGAAATCTACTGACAGTGCACTCTTTTTCTTCTAAGGAAAGCCTAAGTGCAATGATATCTCTAGACATATCACTATTGTTCCTCTCAAGTTCCTCACATTTACATGCAACTCTTTCTTTCTTAATAGAATCTATCTCACTCTTTAAGCATGCAATCTCTAGCTCAGCCTGATGTTTCTCTCTCGCTAAGTCATCTCGCTGTTTTCTCAGTTTCTTTGTTAGCGAATTAAACGACTTAATCTTTTCATCCGCAACCTGAATTATCTCACACAACTCTTCCTTACTCTCTTCTATTTCAAAATCCGAGGAAGCATTGTCGTGAAGATTATCCATGTTAGCATATAAATCATTTAAGATATTGATCTTTTTAATGGTGGATGAGGAAGATACCTGATCGTCATCAGGCATGTAAGCGAGGTTTTCATCATCAGTCTGCTCGTTCCCGGAATCTTCCCAATTAGTCACCATGGCCTTCTGTTTCTTTGCCTTCTTATCATCATCTGCTAATGGACAGTTCTGAGCAGAGTGGCCTGGCTTGTTACATCTGAAGCATTTCTGTGCGTTGTTTCCAGACGAGGATATTCCCTTGCCATTCTGCTGGAATCTGTTGAAATTTCCTCTGAATTTTCTTCTTGGTCGGAACTTCTCAAATCTCTTAGTCAGCATAGCAAGTTCCTTCATCATATCCTCCTTTTCTTCATCATCGTCATCGGAATCAGCTTCTACTTGTTCAATGTTGAAGGCAATGGATTTTTTATTTCTGACTTGTGTCTTTTCCTCTAGCGAAGCTTGAGTCATTTCGTATGAGGTAAGAGATCCAATTAGTTCGGCGATAGACAAGTTGTCCAGATCCTTAGCTTCATAGATGGCAGTCACTTTGGCATTCCATTCTCTTGGAAGTGATCTCAGAATTTTTCTGACCTTCTCATTGTCGGGAATAACCTTGCCGAGGGAGAACATTTGATTGATGATGGTCATGAATCTTGCATACATGTGGCTTATGGTTTCATCGGCTTCCATTGTGAATAATTCATATTGATGAGTGAGAAGCGCTATTCTTTCTTGTACGACCCGAGTGGTTCCCTCATGAGTAACTTGGAGCATCTCCCACATATCTTTGGCGGAAACACATGAACTTACACGATTGTATTCTTCCTTCGTAAGTGCGCAAGCAATCATATTTTTAGCCTTCGCATTCAGTGAGATTCCACGCTTGTCCTCTGCTGAGTACTCAAGAGTTTTCTTTGAGGTTCCATCTTGCTTTAATGGTGTATAGGGACTGGTGGTGATTATCTCCCATAGATCAAAGTTGATGGCCAAAATAAATTCCTTCATACGGTTCTTCCAAACAGCGTAGTTGGTCCCATCAAAGAGTGGCGGCCTAGCGTGAGATTGTCCCTCTGCAAATACATCAAAACTCGAAGAAGCCATTAGATCTTTTACTCAGGCTTGTTAGGCCTGTCGTATGAGGAACCTGGCTCTGATACCAAATGAAGTTCAAAATATGCCTAAGAGGGGGGGTGAACTAGGCTTATAAAAATTTTTCTTCTTCTTTGAAAAACGTGATAACAATGCAATCTCTAAGATATATCTTAGGAACGATTAAGTATCTACGTGATCACTTTGAAACCTTGAAATCGTTTCTGGAGTTATCTCCTTGGTTTTAAAAAGATTTTTGGCTATGTCTCACAGAAATGTAAATGACTGAAAAAGTAAAGTGAGACAGAGATTTTTATAGAGGTTATATCCCCAATTGGGTTTTAATCCTCTCCTTGAGGTTTGCTCCTCAAGAGTTAAATCAACCACTATTGTGTTACCGTAGTTGGTCACCGTAGTTTGTTATAATAATGATCGACAGCCCTTTACACAACCGAGACAGATATGAAAACTAGACCGCAGCTAGGTTGCCTCACGCCGAGTTTCGTTCCACGTCGTTTCCCTGGGAATCACCACTCCCCGACTGGACACAGCTCGCTCCCGAAGGGCCCCCGGATACACCGATCCTTTCCTTCACGTGCAGGCACACTTCACTCTCGTCTCCCCATGTAAACACAAGTCCGAAGACAGAATATATGGTTTCAAAAGGATGGAATCACTATGGTATCACTCGGATTTGCAAGTGTACGCTCAATGGCAGAAGGGTATCACCAGTGGAAGATCGATAGCAGAATAAGATCGCAAGTGTAGGCTCAGCTATATGAATTTCGTTTCTTCTGCACTCTCTGTCTTAAACTCGATATTCTAAGTGTTGTTCTTTATATATGCATCGAATGGTCAACACTTCACATGGAAAGTTAGTTTAAAATAATATACCAATTCGGCACACAATCCATGCATTTATCGAGAATCAACATTATCTTAATCATGCCAAACATATAATATCACAACGGTCATAAGATCAATTAGCATGATTCATTTCCATATATATTCATAGATTTCAGCTCAGGGAATAATTTACCATACATAGGTGATTTCATCTAAAGTCAAATCGGTGCATATCTTTCCATGTAGGGAGATCTCAATCAGATCAGAATATACCATATATAGTTCCCATCAAGTAACAGATTTTCCATATATAGCACAACAGATTTCCATGTATGTCACATAATGATATTCCATATATAAAGCACACGGAATTTCCATATATAAGCACAGTGTGACATACAACTTATCAAGGACTACTTCCCATATATTCCATGTAGAGCATAACGACTTTCCATATATATCTCATGATGATATTCCTATGTTACGAACAAAATATCAATGGAATTTCAGTGATTTCAATGATATAACAGTTAAGCACATAATCACATATTCGATACCAAAAATATAGACAACGTTAAAGCGCATTATATCGAATATTTTCACCTACTTAAACATGTATCAACATTACATTCGAATTGCTTAAGTTATAGACCTTATTACTTCTAATTACATGGAATCATCAAAACTCTTAATCACATAAGACCAAAAAGGTCAACAGTTCCAAACCATTTCGGTCAGTCCAAGATCAGTTTCAGGTCACAACAGTCATGCTTGATTTTCAATCCCGGTTTAAGACTAAACTTAACAACACTGATAGGGAAGGCCGCTAATGCTATAAAATATAAGCGAACATCAACCTGCGAAAAATGCACGAATACCCATCTCTAGAAAAAAAAAACTCGAGGAATTGAGGTGAAACATACCTTTAGATCTTAATCACATTGTCAAGAAACTGGTCGGAAAATTTCTCGAGGAAATCATGGGGAACAAATTCGAAAGACCCCAAATGGAAAGACCGCTTTCGAAGCTATATTTTTGGAAGGCGGTGATGCTCAAGTGAAAAGAGCGCGTTCGAAGCTACATTTTCGGAAGGCGGTGATGCATAAGTGGAAAGAACGCATCCGATACTATATTTTGAAAAGTGGTGAACATAATATAAAGTAGTGATCCGGCTATTTCGAGCGGGAATTCCGACTTGGTAAGTTACTCTTATTCCCGTCACTATAAATACTCAAGTACGCGTCTGAATCAAGTTTAAACACTTTGATCATTCTACACTTACTGAAAAGTGGACGAAAAGAAAGTAACTGAGTTAAGTATCAGAGGGGATTCGCTAGAACCATCACCAATGTCCTAACATTTGTCTGTGATGTGCAGCTAACAGTTTGCAAGAGGATGACTGGGATGATTTGTAAGCAAGAAGTGAGTTTTTTTTTTTTTTTAAGGCATTATAAAGCTTTAGAAAAATTAATCCAAAAAAGTTACGATTTTTTAGTATTTTCTAATTAGCGGTTAAAATTGAATTTTCAGTCATAAAAGAAATAAAAAAAAATGAGGAAGAAAATTGCCTTTGTTCCATTCATTGATTCGTACAGATAAGCAAACATTTTTGGGCAAATTTTGTTTCAAGTCGTCTCAAAAATTAAATTTAGTATTCAGACCCTATTAGAAAAAAAATTAGTTTTAAGGATCCGATTTTCTTAGTAATACTTCATTGTACTGCAATAACAATATATTGTTAGTTTGTAATACAAAAAGGACGTATGATACCTCTTCAATAATACTTTATAACACTTTTGTAAGTTTATGTTCTTATTTCTAAATTTTACAGAAATTGGGTCTTTAGAATAAATTTATTTTCTGACAGGAAGTTAACATTATTTAGGAATTATAAAAGAGTCTGAAACATAATTAATGGGTAGTATCTAAATACGTCAGCAATATCTATTATGTTCTTATCCAAGATAAAGTTTAATAATTTACAGTGGGGTCCACTTAATTGGAAAGACGAATACATACCATCGCACAAGACAAAGCATAAATAAGAATATAATATCACCGGATTTCAAGCATATACTTTTTTTTTTTTTTTTATGCACAGAATATCGTCCTTTTTTTTTTCGGATAGTCGGTTATGAATTATGATGGCCACCACCAACTAGGTTGGATAATTATTACTCGAAAAAAAAAATGACATTATATATATATATATAAAGTAAAATGTCCCCACTATGTCACTTAATATTTTACCTTTTTGTTCTTTGCCTGCTGCTGCTATTTATTATTAGGCTTACCAAACAACTGCTAGAAAAGTTTCACAACTAATTGAGAGAGCAAAAAAAAAAATCAAATATTCATGTATCAACAAACAACGCATTATAAATACATGCGTTTGGGAGTTGGTGGTAGAAGTTGGACGTTATTAAATTTAGATGTTTAATATAAATATATATAATATATATATATTATAAGGTGGTTATAGATTATAAGATGAATGATAATTTTAATTCATATTTCATGTATGTCCCTATGAAATAGCCAAACCTCTCTCTATGTAGATTACAAGTTTGAATCCACTTGAATTATTTAATTAACATTGAACTCTATGTAGACTTGTAACGATGCCATAGGCTCATGGAATAATTTCCACCAAAAGTCGAGGTCATTTCATAGCCGACAACAAAGTTCAAATTCGACTTAAATGGGATTGGAGTGTAAGCGACAATGACGTGGTGCAAAAATACCTCTTACAGAACCAAAAAAGTACATATTTTTATCACAATCAACTTAACCCACGTCATATATTCCATTTAGAAAGAGATTACATAAAACAGCGTACAATTAAATTTTAGGTATCATACAAAACAATGCATCTCTTTCCTAATTGCTCTCTTATTAATTTTATACTACTATATTACGCACAGTTGATGCGCGTGCACAAATATACAATATTATTTTATACTTTGAGTTATTTATAATTTACTGTATTAATATTTTAAGTATATAAAAAAAGTTATTTATGAGAATATAATTGTATTAAATAATAAAGTTAAAGGGTAAAAGAGTAATACACAAATTAATTAAATTAAAAGAAAAAAAGGATAAATTTATAATATCACCATCCTCTCTCAATAAATAGTATAGATAGATTTTCGTATTTTTTTCTTTATGACCTAAAAGAAATAAAGACCAAATATTAGGGTCCCTACAAGCCTTTATGGCCTTAGCTACAACGTTCAAGCCTATCACCTACACATTCTGCAAACAGAAGTAAAAAAACTCTTCCAAATTGGTATCGTTCTATCAACACTTCTCTATTACTTAAAATTGTCCTAATAATAATAATGGGTGGCGATATCTTCGGGTGTATGTCTCCGTCGGTGCACGAAGAGTACTCTCGCATTCACGATAAGAGCCATCGCCGACGCAGACGACTCAGAAAACTTTTAAGGAAGATAGTCGACGAAGGGAAGAGCTTCTACGGCATAGCGTTGTCATCGAAGCCCTCCACTTTCCAATACGACGCCGTAAGTTACTCGCAGAACTTCGACGAGGGCCACTGTCAAGATGAGTATTATTATCACAGCAGGCAAGTTTTCTTTCACGACTGAAGACGGCAACGATGTGAATGTTTACGCAGAAGCTGAAAATTCAGTCAATCCCCCGCCTTTGTTTTTGATCTCCCTTGCCCACAATATTTGAGATTTTTTATTTTTTTTTTTATTTTTTTTTTTAACTGTGAGAACTGAGATGTTATGAGGATTAATATTTTAATCAGTTTGGAAATATACGTGGATGCACGAAATTGATAAATCCTCGTCGTTCTAGTTTATTATTACCAAAAGATGTGCTTAAGATTCTTTACTTTCCCAAATCAAAGTGGAACGCATTGTTGTTCATATGTATATTATTTATTAAGGAGGACAAGTGAATAAAAACTGTTAATTTGGTGTGTAAAGTTAATTGCTATTTGTTCTTCCCTTTTATAATTTATTTTTATATTAGTACTTACAATTAATTTCCCTAATTTTTATTTATTTTAATTACATCCACACAAATTTATTTTATTTAAATAATATTTTATCTATTAAATATTATTAATGACAAATAATTTAAAATATATAATAATATTATGTATTTATTAGGGGTGAGCAAATGCGGATATCCGTATTTTCGGATATCCGAATTTCGAATATCCGGATTTTCGAATAGGTAAAAATGAAGACCGCATCCGATCCGATTTTATTCGGATATCCGAAAACCGGATATCCGCTTTATTCAGATATTTAAAGCGGATATCCGCATCCGCTTTTTAAATTTAAAATTGAACTTCTTTTTTATAATTGATATTTATTTTGTTTTTAAGTTGTTCATGATTCTTATTTCTTACCCAATATATATATATAATATATATATATATATATATATCTTCTTACAGATAATAATTCATACAAAACATAAACGCAGTTAAAATATACTAATATTTTAAATGTATTTGATACGTGTGCTCTAATTATTTTCTAATTTTAAGGGTTATTTTAAGCCTTTTAATATAAAGTTTTTATTTTAAATATTTATTAATAAAAGAAAAACTGATTTGTTAGAATATAATTGAAATAATTAAAAATACAAAGAGTAAAATTGTAATAAAAATTACATACCAAATTATTTGGTAAGTGATTACCATAGAATGCTGAGAATTTATAAATATTATAGTATAGATATGATTTAACAATTGCATTACACGATAATACTCTATTAAAAAATTCATATGATAGTTCTGTAGTTTTCTGTTATTCTCTTTTCTTCACTTTCTTTCCTCTAGTTTTTTTTTTTTCAATTATCTATTCAAGTTTTGCAAGAATAATATAAATTCTATATATTATATTTTGTGTCATAGTTCAATAATAGATGTTGCAGATCTTTTTTCTTTTTTCTTTTTTTTTTTGTGCCACTATTTTCTTTTGGGGGGGGGGGGGGTGCATTATTTAATTTATTGTATTTTTACTTTTTAAAAAATATAAAATCGGATATCGGATATCCGAATTTTAGGCCGAGCACTATCCGGATCCGATCCGATTTTTAAAATCGGATATCCGATTTTTCGGATTTTGAAAATCGGATATCGGATCGGAATCCGGTTTTCGGATAATTTTTGTGCCGACCCTCATTTCCTAAATACTATTAGTGGCGGATTTCCGCAACGAAAGCCGCGGAAGACCCATTTTACAAAAACTTTTTCGTAAAATAGAATATATTATAGTACATACGGGATTACAAAGTCGTATGTTTACAAAGGCCGTAGCCCCAAAATATTCAAAATAACAAAACGCCCTAATGCCGCTCCACAGGTCTTCATCCATGTACAACCTCGCTCTCAAAAGTCCGTGGAGTTACCGCCATCAGCCTGCCTCAGTCGCGACGTACCTCGACGTCGGACACGGTCGTACCTACAACACATAAAACTGAGCGATTGCCCAGTAGGTGAAAACATGCATGAATGCAGCGTGCGCTCACCCATTATCCCAAAATATCTCACCATAAATGCACTCTCGACTTTTTCCTCTCAATCCATCTTACCATATCTCGACACAGGGCCCTAGGTTAGACTCGACACCTCGCGCGCCCATAACAATCACGGTAGCCTACACTGATAGCGTTTAGACGATCACGCTACTGCCCTACCAGGTCGCTCCTTCCGCGAAAATAATATAAAAGACGGTAGCCTACACTGATAGCGTTTAGACGTTCACGCTACTGCCCTACCAGGTCGCTCCTTCCGTGAAAATAACATAAAAGACGGTTTTGCACCTCGGGACGTTCACGCCCGAGTAGACAGATCGATCACGCCTGTCTGCCGTCAGGTGTCATATATGAGTACTAACCTCGATTCTTCTACGAATCATCAGCGCGATCACGATCTACCCCGCTCGTTGACACTATAAAGTGTCACCGTGTCCACACGGTCATCACTCACTCGTACTGATATGAAATGCATGTGTGATATAAAAATGAAATGGCACAGTACACACTAAAACTACCTTCCCTGAAAATATTATTTTGAACCTGGAAAATTTATTTCGAAAACTTTTAATCGGGCGTTAAAATAGACTATGCCCGTTGGACTCGGAACATTTTTCTCATTCAATGATGTAAAAATAATTTTCCTCCAAAAGACTTATTTTTTTTTTTTTTTGAACAAAGACCCGAATTTTATTCGAGCCCGAAAGTTGCTGCCCGAAAATGAGTCTGACGCCGAAAATGTTTTGACCCGAACATGTGGCCCGACAGTTCCATCCGAAAATCTTAGTTTTAAACGCCGAAAACTTGAGCCCGAATATCTTTCGAAGGCCCGAAACTCTTTACCCGAAAATAAACACAATTCGCCGAATTTCCTTTCTGACTCAGAATATTTTAAAAGACCCGAAAATTATATTTTATTCTGCGAAAACCTTGTTACCCGAAAACACTTTGTCCGAAAATATTAAAGACCCAGAAACGTATACCTATCCGAATTTATATAAATTCCAGACTACAGTACAAAGAACTATGCCCAAAAACTATTCAAACACCCGAAAACATTCAAGTGCCCGAATAACATCTACCCGAAAACATTCCTAACTCATTCAACTTCCATGTAAATACAACTATAACACGTAACATAGATTCAAACCCAAAAATCTGGGTTTTTAACGCATATAGCCACCCGAAAATTCACCTAATCATCATGTAAGTCACGTAAGATCATAACAAAATGCGTTATCACATAAAACACATAATATTTTCGTGTTTGTAGATGAAAGATTTCACCTACCTCACGCCCGAAGTTTACGTGTTCTAAGATTTTTCCGAGCTCTCGATCGTTGGTTATTGAGTTTGAAGGTTTTCTTCTCCCCTTTCCTTCTCCTTTCTTGGTTTCGAAAATGTTCTCTGTTTTTCACTTAATGGGGTATAGATATACTTTGAGGTAAATGATGATAAGTAGGTGACAAGGAGGTGACGAGTTTTTCCTCTTAGGTTAGGAAATGTCTTGCCCGAAAATTATTTACACTTCACCCGAATTTCACTTTGTCTTTACCCGAATTCTTCCCTTTGTTCTTACCCGAAAATTGCTTCACCCGAATTTATTTGGGCTTTACCTTAATGCTGCCATCACCCGAATTTTTGAGATTCTTCACCTAAATAAAATTTCTAAGTAACATAATCATATAGTTAATTACATCAAAATCCCGTATTAAATTTTACGGGTATTACAATTTTGCTCACCCCTAGTATTTATATTTTATGCGCACACGCGGTGCAATAAAATACTAGTATAAGTTATGACCAACCAACAACTTAATAAAATAATCGATTACAACTAGTACGTAATACAGTGCGTGTGTTATAAAAAAAATATAGATAATATTTTTTTATATTTTAAATTATTTATAATTTAAAATATTTAATATATGAAATTTAAATATAAAATTTAATTAGATATTATTTTTAATATACAAAAAGGAAAAATTGATTTGTTCGAATGTAATTATAATGAATTAAAAATAAAGGATTAAATCGTAATTTATCAAATTGAATTAAATAATAAAATACCATGGTAAAATTGTAATTGCAAGTGACAGATCAAATAACTGTTTTTAGTCATCCCTCACCTTTAATAAATAGTATAGATGCTGCCCGCTTGTCGTCAATGTTACAATTTCGCTATTTTTTTTGCCAACAAAACCTTGGTAGATTAACACAAAAATACATAAAATTAAATAGCCCAAAAAAATTCTATGGATACAATCAAATATTCGAATATTCATTTGGAACAAACTTTACATAAAGAGAAAAGGTAGCTTTCTCAATGGTAAACTACTTATGTTTAAGGAATTAATAAACTTTGTTTGTCTGACACATATCGAAACCCACCACATGCATGATGTATGTCCCTCCTCACTCTACCCTTAGCTGATTAAATCTCTTTTCAGACCCTTTCTGTTCTTACTTCATGAGGATCCTAAGAGACGTGGGGCTCCTTTTATCATGGTTCTCTTCTTTTTATTTTCAATGCTTACGCTGCGTTTCGTATGCGAAATTCAGTACGAAAAAGAAAATGAAATGCGTAGATGTACAACGATCAAAGTGTGAAGTAAAATTGTTTGATGCGCCAACTTAGTTTTCCGTCTTACTTTCCGCACACAAATTCCACGTACCAAACACACTCTAGTGTTCTACTCAGAGAGGTAATTTCCATAATCAACATACGGACAAATCAAATTATTCCTTCAAGGTCTTTGTCCCCATATCAGTTGAAGGTGCATAATCAGCTATCACTAATACAGTATATATTGAGTAGGCGATGGTTGTTATAATGCATGGATGGCGGTTTCTCGACGACGTCCAAAACCCTGACGCACGTACAGAATCTAGCTATAGGCGACGGTTGTCGACCGTTGCCCATAACAGATTGTAGGGGACGGTTGTTAATAAAAACCATCGCCTGTGATCAAGTAAATGTCGGCTTTTCATGTATTATAAGGGGACAGTTGTAATACACCAACCTCACATATAATTTGGTATGAGCGACGTTTGTTCACATAGTTTTTTTGTCCTTTTAATTATCAAATATGTTATCAATCCAACAATTCGTCCCAACGATATCATCCAACAACAAACAGATTTCAATAAAACACAACAAACAAGTTTTTAATTATTCAACAAAGTAATACACAACAACGTTAAACAACAAAGTTTTCAACTATTCTACTAAAATACTCAACTCACTCCACTGGACAAATGTCGTCGAAGTATTTAGCCCACAACTCTCATATTTCTTGAACGGATGCGTCATTGTAAGCGGTACCTTCTAATATCTATAACATAGAACAAGAATAATCTTAATAATGAATGGAATCAGTGCACATAATCATGTATTACTCGGAAAACAAATTTAAAAAATTTTATATCAATATATATCAAACCATTCCGCCAAGATCCATGCGAATTAAATTTAACTAGTTCATAGAGATTATACATGATATTACCTTTGAGATGAGTATGTATTTAAATACCAAACGTATGGTATCTCTACCAATACACCAAGAACACGATCAAAGAATCGTCCTTAAGTAGATAATACTCCAACAATCTTACTTGATTCAATATTGAGCGAAAAACTGAAAATCGTTTTTCTCTATTGCGTGAGATAATAGAGAACTAAGTGAGGGATGAAAAGATGTGAATGATTTTTAAGGTCACCGCTATGCTCCTTTTATACTCTCATCATGATAATTGAATAATACCATGTAATCTCATTTAATCACATTAAAAGAATTTTAATTTCCATTAGCATACAAATGATATCCCACAAGTTTAGCAATTATATATTATATTAAGCGAGGATTTTATTACGTATCAATTAAGGTTATTGATTAGCAATCATAAGTAATTTTCCATAATTATGGAACATAGCCAATTTCTTTCAAATCAAATCATTGCCTCTATGAATAAAAATTTAAATATATATCACATATATATTTATCATAAATTCATATCATATATGTCATTTAATTTATTTATTTTCTTTTATATGATAATCAAATAAATTATCTTATAATTAATTTGTTATTATATTTACATCGCCATGTAACATACAAAATATTAGTTTCTTTGATATGTGACCCAGTAGAATCCATGTCACGTTGGAAATAGATTTAGAACACATTCTAATTCTATAAATCATAATTAATACCTAGCAAATACACTAAGATTACCAAAGTGAAACAGACAACAAGTATGTCAAATACATATCATCATCCTTAAGCAATAATTACTCGTTTCAATTCCTTATCGCATAATATCCTATATAAGTTCAAGGTATGAATGTGCCATCCTTACAAATTTATTTATTTTCTTTATTCCAAAAGTTTTTTGTAAATATGATTAATTCTTTATCACATTGCATGCATTACAATATTACTTTCATCAACGAGCTCATGGATATTATCACTCATAAAATATGAGGGACAAAATATTCTTGATAAACATAATCCATTACACTAGTCGCGTCTGTTGCAGCACTATCCGTATAGTTACCTTATACGGCTAACGTTGGACAGTACTAACATACATGCATGTCTAGTGTTGGAAAATGAACATCTCATATTATAGAATACAAGACACGTATGAAATATTAATGATACAAACAATAAATAATAAAACTTGCTTCTTTCATTGCAAGATAAGAGAAATTTTTTCTATTTTTTCATAATCGTATTAGTCGTTGCATAGTTTTCCAAAAATAATTCTCTCCTACATATGTTGATGTCCATTGGATAAATATATTCGATTAAATACGTATAAGATCTTGATGGAGGTTGAGTTCAACTACATAGAGTGGTCGCATTGATAATGCATTATAAAAATATTGTAAAGCGAGGGTTTCAATGTGATGCTCAAGTCTAATAGTAAAACGACTAGCCAACGTAACCCCTTACCAATAAGTATACATGGGTGTTTATCGTGACTTGAATGAATAGGTACCTTACCATTCCAAGATTTCCACCTCGAAATATTCGGTATCAACGAACATCCACTTAAGCATCACCGTCAAAAGCATTCTTTCCATTTAAGCATCACCTTTAATTTTGGACGTTGTCTTTCCATTTGGGGCGTAATTGCCTCTTTGCTGCATTCCAATGCTATGCTCGTGACCTCCACCGAAAGATTCTCGACCGATTCATTGTTGAGTTTTTTTGCACTACTCCCAAGAATTTTGCAGTGCACTTTGTTAATCCCTCCTCTATTCCCGAGGATGTTGGCCTCGCTGATTCTATCATTTGGTCGGATATTCTATCGTGAAAAATCGTGAGAGTAAAACAACCATAAAACAAAATATTTCATCTATCATTTTTAATCTATCATCTAACTTTTTTCAGCCATATTCTTTACATAACTATTAATCTTTATATAACCAATTATTTAAATTATACCTATCAACATAATTAAATATTATTTCATAATATATTAAATATATTTCTATAATGTTTTATGAGAAAACTCGAAAAGAGAACCGAATAACCAAAATTCCTAAAAACTAATCCAAAACTGGTAAATAATCGAATAATAGAATCGAAAATGTGAAATTACAACGTTTTTTTTTTTAATCTGAATTTTGATCCCCTTTGAGCATCTCCAATGCACACCATAAAAATAGAGATAATTTTATACAAAACAACGTCTCCAACTCTTAACTCTATCTTCTACGGTGAAAAGAATATTCTATACATATTCATATCCCTTTTTTTTAATTCTATTAGTATAATTAATTAATAAAAATGAAAAATACAAAAGTTAAATTTAAATTATGCCAAAAATTTATTTATCTATACCTTTATATAAAGCCTACGGACCCTATTGGTATGACACTCAATTAAAATCTAAGCCATTGATTTTATTTATAATGAATGATTATGATTTATCTATATCTTTGTTTATTTCAATTATCATTCTGTCCATCAATATCTTAATTTATCCAATTATATCCTCACAAGTTAGATTTTATTTATATATTCAAATTAATGTACAATTAAAATTAAAGTTATAATGTCAAATATATCAAACGTCTTGAATTATAAATAACTTAAAATATAAATTATATTACATATTTATATATTAGAGCACACGCAGTTGAGTGTGCAAAAAAATACTACTTATTTATAGTTTACAACAAATTATCAATAATTTATTTTTTATATTAAACATGCTAATTGTATACTTGGTATGTTAATTGGACCAAATTCACTAATATTCGCTACATAAAAATATTCTACTTTGTAATATAATTTTAAGTTAATTAAATTAAAAGTGAAATATTATAAAGAAATAATGAAAAAATAATGTTTTTCATTTTTCAAGCCTAAATTATAGGTTTAACTTTATTATAATGATATAAAATGATTTCAATATAATTAAGTAAATTTGTTTTTAATTTTTTTTTTAAAAAAAAAAGTGAACGCTATTTTTAAGATGATGAATCACACTGAAAATAGAGTTGCACTGTTCATAAACCTTAAAATAGAAGGTTGCATTTGAGCCAAAAACTCTAGTTTTGTGTTAAATACAAGATGAGAGCCGTGAAAACGGGCCGGTGGACGGGCCAACGGGCCGCAGGCTCCGCCTGTAGTAAACAAAAATTATATAATAATTTAAGATTATTATTAGTTCATTGAAAAAAATAAAGCAAAAGCTCTAAACAATAATTTATTTAGGTCCATTAGCACATTAAAAATAATAAAATTTAAAGCACAAAATAATATTTAATAATATAATATAATTAAAATATTTAATATATATTTTAAAAAATTGACGGGCCGCCCACGGGCTAGCCCGTCCCGCCCCACCAAAGCACGTGGCCCGCACGGGCTGGCAGGCCTAAAAATTAAGGCCCAACCCGCCCCTTTGGCGGGGCGGTCCGCGGGCCGAATTGATAGCTCTAACAAGAGTATGCGTTGGAGATGTTGTAAAGGATTAATAGTTGTTTTGTTTGTCACGTCTTTTGTTAAGAGATACAAAGATGGCTCTTTACATTGGGTGCATTAGGGTTTTTTGGGCTCGGCCGAAGACCCAATTTGATAGGGTTAGGTTAATAATAATAATAATAATAATAACCCTAATCTATTTTAGATACATTCAATTAGTGACAAATTAATGTTCATCCACATTAGAATGTCGATATCCCTTTCTGATTTCCACATATATACAAAAATATATTGACAGCTTATTTCCACGTACGGCGGGTTTTTGTATGCATATATACATCGATATACTAACCCTTGTTTTGATTTATTTTAGCCTCGTTTGTTTCGTCTTTTTGCTCCAGAGATTGATAGAGCCAAACATTGATAGACATATATATAATAAAGCTTCAGTACTATCCGTTAGCCGGCCTGAGATACCATAGAAACAAATAAAATCAAAAGTGATGCATACATAACAAAGATGTGAGCAAATACGGATATCCGAATTTTCGGATATTCAGAATTCGGATATTCAGATTTTCGGATAGCTAAGCATGAAAACCGCATCCGCTCCGGTTTCATTCGGATATCCGATTTTTTGGATTTTGAAAACCGAATATCGGATCGGAATCCGATTTTCGGATATTTTTGCTCACCCCTACATAACATTATCATTAATATACGATTAGTACCTACTACTGCGGCTATTATTATTATTATTTTTATTATTATTATTATTATTATTATTATTATTATTATTATTATTAGTTTTTATAGTCCTGTAATTTAGGATAGGTGCCATTATATGGACAGAAAATTGAGGGATGACATTACACGGATAATAACTTTCAAAATTAAGCAATTTTGAGACATTATACGCCATGACCCTAAATTTTGTGCCAAAATTGCTTAATTTTGAAAGTTATTGTCCGTAAAATGTCACCCTTCAATTTTTCGGAGACCTAGATTATACGCCGGAACCCTAGAATCTGGGGCATAATCTAAGTTTCGGCGTATAATATCCTAAAATTGCTTAATTTTGAAAGATATTACCAGTATAATGATATCCCCTAAATTTATTGTCCCTATAATGTCATACCTCTAAATTATATGACTAAAAAAATATTTCACCCTTATTATTATTGCACTAGAAAGGATTTGCAATCCATTCGTATATAACTACTTCCATAAATTAATTCTAAGTACTTGTTTGGTTCATTGGTTTATGTGTAAGAGAGTTTAAGTTAGTATGACTTATATAAAACTAATTAATGGATATAAAATAAAATATGTGTTGGGAATTTTTCTAAATCAACATACATAGATTTAGAACACTCATATTTTATATATGCACACTATAAACACACGGGCACAGCACACAGAGCTAGAAGAGAACTCACACTCAGATTATTACAAACCATATATATGGAGATCAATTCTCGCTTAGTCCCACGAACATCTATTGTTCTTCTATACTTTCTTATCATCGCCGTCCCCCTTTCTCAGTCGATGATATACTTCAACCTCTCCACGTTCGAACCCGCCGACGCCATCCTCCTACAAGGCGACGCCTCCATCTCAGGCGGGAAAATAGAACTTAACCGTGTCGACGGTGTATTCTGGCGGGTCGGCCACGTCATCTACAACGGCCATGTCCCTCTGTGGGACCCAGACACCGGGATATCCGCGGATTTCGCCACCCATTTCACGTTCGCCGTCGACGTGATGGGCCGTTCCCAGTTCAGCGACGGGCTGGCGTTCTTCATCGCACCAGTTGGTTTCGAAGTCCCGCCCAACTCGGCCGGCGGGTTCCTGGGCCTGTTCAACACCAGCGACTACAACTCTGGGACGAATCAGATAGTCATGGTGGAGTTCGACTCCTACTACAACGTGGAGTGGGACCCACCTTTCGAGCACGTGGGGATCAACAGGAACTCCATTGCTTCGTCGAGATACTTGCAGTGGAACGTCAGCTCGCACAGTGGGGAACTAATCGATGCTTGGGTTGCGTATAATTCCACGACCAAGAACCTGACGGCGTTGTGGAGCTATGGAGGCGGCGAGAATTCGAGCCTTTCTTGCCAGATTGATCTCAGGCAAGTTCTGCCTCAGTGGGTCACCGTCGGATTCTCAGCCTCCACGGGCAATAATCCCGAAAGGCACGTCCTTCATTCGTGGGAATTCAGTTCAACTCTAGACCTGAGGTCGACTAAGAGATCGAAGAAGAATGGTGCTAAAGCGTTATACTTAATGGTGGGATTGAGTGTTTTGGGTTGCCTTTTCGTTGCGTTTGTGTTAATAACATACGTCGTAATTCGAAGAAAACGCAGACATGGTGATGTAGGCGATGATAGCAATCAAGAAATGGCCATTCTAAAATCGTTGAACGGCGATCTTGACCTTAAAACTGGACCCAGAAGTTTTTCTTACAGTGAACTTGCTTACGCTACTGATAATTTCTCCGGCGGCAGAAAACTTGGACAAGGTGGGTTCGGCGGAGTCTACAAAGGTTACTTGGTAGACATGGATTTGCCCATAGCTGTGAAGAGATTCTCCAAGGGATCTAAGCAAGGGAAGCGTGAATACGTAGCAGAGGTCAAGGTGATAAATGGGCTGAGGCACAAAAACTTGGTCCAGCTCATAGGTTGGTGCCACGAGCAAGGCGAGCTCTTGCTGGTGTACGAGTATTTGCCAAACAGAAGCCTTGACCACCACCTGTTTGGTGAAAAGCCTGACAGCCTAAACTGGAAAATGAGGTATAACATAGCACTTGGCTTGTCCTCGGCGCTGCTCTATCTTCATGAGGAATCAGAGCAATGGGTGGTACACCGAGATATCAAGCCCAGCAATGTAATGCTCGATTCGAACTTCAATGCGAAGCTGAGTGACTTTGGGCTGGCCCGGCTCGTCGACCATGGGCTCAGTCATCGGACCACCGATGTTGCTGGTACCTTGGGCTATGCCTGTCCGGAGTATATGACAACGGGCCGGGCTGGTAAGCAATCGGATGTTTACAGCTTTGGGATCGTAGCATTGGAGATTGCTACGGGGAAGAGATCGGTCGATCCACGGGTTAATGGGTCTTCGCAGAGTCTCACGGAGCATGTTTTGGAACTGTATGAGGAGGATCGACTTGTTCCGGGCGTGGAAGAGTTTGACCCGAGAGAATTCGAATGTTTGGTTATGGTGGGGTTGTGGTGCGCTAGCATGGATCCGACTCTAAGGCCCACGATTAGGCAAGTTTGCCGCGTTTTAAATTTCGAAGCTGCATTTCCGAATATTTCGAAATTAACGTGTTCAAAGTGAGTGGGAGAAGAAGAAAGCTTCAACCATTCACATATCTAGTACTTTTTGGGATTTGTAGATAAAGGAAAAATTAAAAAAAAAATAAAAACTTGCCAAAATTTTTACCAGAAAATGTAATACCAGCCTTCTTTTCTCTTCCATGTCCTGTCGATATTTATCCAATCTAGCTATTTCCAGACACATACTTATCCTATTAGAAAATCGAAGATCCATGCATCTACTGTCGAAGATCAATACGCATTGAAATGAACCCACATTTCAAGCAATATTTCCGACACAAATGTCCCAACGTATTATTAGCCTATATAGTTCAGAAAACCATATCAAGAAATACAGCCCAATATTAATTTTCAACACTCTTAAATCCAGAGATGGCCTCTACATAACCATATTAGCTCATCATCATCATCATGTCCAAACCTGATAGGTGGCCGAATCATCCTTCTTTCCCCATCTCTTGTGAGGTTGTATGAGGTTATATCCTCCAATTCTTGAGTCGTACCTTCACCCTATTTAACAGTTTTCGATAACTGAAATTTGCTCCAGGCAGATCCATTCCTAGAAATTCTGTTAGGTCATTTTGCCTCATTGAATGTTACATCTCGGGTAATCAAGATATTTTTATATTCGGGTTTCAAATACCAGAGTCTATCCTTCTTCACATGAGCATAAGCTACACATCCAATTATCTTAGTTTAACCGTGAGTTATATGTTGGTCGTCCATGTCATATTTCATCTGGAGGTTTTAGTTCTAGAGCTGTAGAGGGGCACTTATCTCATGGAATTCTTTTGAACAGTACTCTAGACCATTTTCAGTCTTATGTTGCTTAATATTCCTACCCGTTTCATTTTCGACCAAAACCTTCAACTCTCTTGCATTTCAAAATATATATCCATAGCTCCCTTGAGTGCTCATCAACAAGGCTCATAAAATACATTCTCTCTGAGTATGATTCAACCCGAGAGAGCCCCCACAAGTCCGAATGCACAAAATTTATTACATCCAAATTTAATTCTACATGATTTTCCTATCATACATGTATCGTTTAACCCGAGAGAGCCCTTGTGTTGAGAGTTCTTGAAGTCATTTCTCACTAAGATGAGCCAACCTTTTATGCCATAACATAGCTTTGTCTCTCTTTTCTACATAATTCAGAGATCCCAGACTTGTGTTTCCTATTACAACATATATCGTTGCTTTCGTAATACCCTTCATGACAAACCATTACTTATTGTTACAGCTCCACACTAAATCTTATGGGAGAATCCTTCGTCATCTTAGACTCCTAATAATAATAAAAAATATATTTAATTTAATTTAGGGAATTTATTATCCAGGATTTATGATATTACTCCCCCTAAGCATGGAACAAAAAGATTATGAACGCCAAGCTTGCCAAGAAGGTAAAAGAAGTGAGGTTTGCCCAACGCCTTCATAAGGATATTGGCTAGTTGATGAGCTCTTGATATAGGTTGGAGTTGGATTATACTAGCTTGATGTTTTTCACAAACAATATGACAATCAATTTCTACATGTTTAGTTCATTCATGAAATATGTTGTTAAATGAGATAACCCACATGGGTGCCACATCAATTAATCATGGAGAAGTTCACTAGATGGAACCTGATTCAAGCTTATGCGGTCAACTCTCCTCCTATGCAGGCTTGTATGCATAGGTTTGCTGACAAATTTTACATGGTATCAGAGCGAAAGATCATGTTAGTTCGTGAGCTTCGAAAAGAGTAGTGTTCCTCATCCGACTCAAGTTGAAAATAATATACGAAGGATTCGAAAAGAGTGGTGTTCTTGTCCGGTTAAAAAAAAAAAAGTGGGCTCACCTGTTAATGGGGAGTGTTAAAAAGGAGATAACCCACATGTGTTCCACATCGATTAATCGTGTAGAAGTTGACTGGCATATAAGCTTGATGAGATACTCCACCTATCACCAATTGGTTTTAGGATGGAACCTGATTCAAAGTTATGCGGTTAAATCTCCTTCTGTGCGCGTAGGCCTGCTGACGAATTTCACATAAATGATTTACAGCAAGATGCCGAGCTACTTGGTTCTCACAAAACAAAGGAATAGCTGTAGACATGTAGATGCGAAGATCTATAAATAGATATCGAAGCCAAACAAGTTCATGAATGGTTGTAGCTAGGGCTCGATATTCAGCTTCAGCGGAGGATGAGAGACAATAGCTTGTTTCTTGCTATTTCATGAAATAGGACTCTCACCTAGAAAAATATAATATCCATTAGTGGAGCGACGAGTAGTGGTACAATTGCCTCAATCCGAGTCTCAATGTGCAATAAGATTGAGGGAACTCAAAGATGATAAAAAGATACATTCACAAAGAGTCCCTTTCGATAGCGAAGAAGGTGATGCATAATTTGGCTTAGGACATTCACTGCAAATGTAATGTTTTGAGGACAATTTCTTCTTATGTGATCTTCTTCGTGACAATGATAACATTTAATCTAAACTAAATATTTTGATCTTGAAACAAGTGTTCGTTTCTTGGTCATTTGTCTTTCAAATCCACCTCTAAGTGCTTGTTTGGTACGTTGGTTTATATGTAGGAGGGTTTAAATTAGTAAGGTTTATATAAAACTAATTAGTGGGTATAAAATAAAATTTGTGTTTGGTTGGTGGGTTTATGAAAACCCACCTGAGAGGGTAGGTTTATCTAAACCCGCATACATGGGTTTAGAGCTGTTATATATAAACCCATGTTTTATATAAACACACGAACCAAACACCTCAACAAGTCTTAAACCAACATTTAAAATCATTAAACCCTCCAACCAAACAAGCACTAATAGTCAGACTATCACTATGTGTTATCAGTCAATCATTACTTTTTCTTGTATTTAATTGTCTTGGACTAAAGGCAGTTTACACATCCTCTACTCTAGTTTCAGCGATTGTCTCCCATGAGTCTCCTTGAAATTCGTATATCCTTTTGGCAATGCACACAACAAAACAACAACAATAACAACAACGGAGCAATGTCCTCGTCTTCAATCTTTACTTGCACATTTTCCAGATCAAGGACTAGTTTGTTGAACGTGTCTAATTGCTCTTCAATACTTCTCTATCTTCATGCATCCTAACTGAGTATAGAGCTTTCTTGAGGTAGTTAGTGTCTGTTAGCGAGAGTCTTGATCATATGTATAACTCTTCCAGTTTCTTCCATAAGCCTTCTGAGAGTCTTTTCCTTCGACACAGTTCTTAGCACTTTGTCTCCCAAAGATTCGATGTGAGCTTTGTCAAGTATGTCATCCTTCTTGGCCTCGGTTAATACAACTGGTAACTTCTTTCCCTCAAGTGCTTGTACATGACATTGTTGTACCAACATATCCTTCATCTTCAACCTCCATAAACCAAATTCATCCGAGCCATTGAACTTCTCAATTTGTAATCAATCAAGATAAACAAGATTCTAATCATATATTACGAAAATGAGAGGAAAACACGAGATTTAACGTGACAAATTCCGATTCTTTTATTGATATTTGTTGAAGAAACAAAAGAGGAAAGAAATCTCGACCAAATGGAAAGATAAGGCAGAGATCTCCCCTTAGCAAATCAAGACCCAACCTAGACAAGGCAACCAGATCAAGTGAGCATCAATTAGCAAAGGAAATCGTCCAAACTAATGAAGGAAGATATTCACTTAGCTTTAGATCAAAGGCCGACCACTATAAAGTTGTATCATCTCATTGCATATATGAAGGCTCGAATATCATACCTAAAAAATCAATGAAAAAGAAACAAGTTATCGTTCTATTGCACATTACAAATCAATAATATTGTTTCGGATTACAAGCACTTTCACTCTACTCTTAACCGGGACTGTTTTTTTTTTTTTAATTTTTGTAGCCTCTTTTTTGTAACAAAGCGAGGCCCTCAAAATGAAATAACATTGATCAATTAGGCCATAAAAATTTTTGGCCCTCAAAATTTGGCCTTAAAAATATTTTTTATTAAGTGTATGTGACATCAAATCCTAAAAATTTGGGGCCCTCTGAAATATATCAAGATGCACTGATCTACTCTTCATCTTCACTACAAAGATTACAGTGTTACATCACTTTTTCTAGATTAAAGGACAGAGAATTGAAGGAGAAAACTGAAAAACAAGATCACTCAAAACTGAAACTCTCATTTTGCTAATGCCTCCTTTTACCAGCTGTAAGCCTTTTTAAACCGTTGTGCATAGAAGTATTTGTACTGGAGCTGAAAGTTGCCCGGCCCGGCCCAGCCCGAATTTAGTGGGCTGCCCGAAAATCACGGGCCGGGCCAGGCAGATTACATGCGGGCCTAAGAAACCTAGGCCTAACCCATTTTATGATGGGCCGGGCCAGCCGGCCATGGCCCATCGGGCCTAATTTTTTTAAATTTTTATAATCATTTTAATTATTCATTATTAATTATATTTTATTTCTAGTAATATATATAATAATACAAATATATAATTTTGATAGAAATTATACCAATAAACACATAAAAGATGTTTTTTTCTTATAAATTGAATTTTATAAAATATTATATTTAAAACTAAAAAGAAAAAAGATTAAAAAATACCGGGCCTGTTTTGTCCCGTGGCCTGCCGGGCTTTTCGGCCTACAGCCTGTCGGCCCGCCGCTCCTATTTCGAGCTTCAAAAATTTAGGCTCAAGCCCGTTCTTTTTTTCGGGTCGGGCGAACCGACCCAGGGGCCTAGGCTCAAACTTTCAGCTCTAGTTAGTACCTTGTGGCTTATAAATTGTACAAATTACTTATTAAATCGTTCTTATTGCCATCAATTTCTCGGAACACATGTTTGAATATGGGTTAGAATGGTTAGAACACTTTAGCTCTACAAACTCTTGCAGTACTTCACAACTTCAAGCTTTCTGCAGCAATTCAGGAAGAATTTAAAAAAAAGGGATCGAGATATAAATTAATTAAATAGGAGGGATTGAGATTAAAATTATCAAAATACCCTCAACTTTAAAACCCAATTTACTATAATTAACTCTAATTTACCCAATTTACTTTCAGTTGAAATTTTTATTATGCAAATCAACGTGATTCTAAGGCGAAAACACATCGATATTCGATTAGAAATCGAAATCTTGAAGAAAATAGCGAGAACGAAAACAAAAACTCCCATTGAGCCAAGAAGGAACGTCGAAGAGGTTGTCGAAGGAGAGAAAGTCACGGTAATATGGAATCGTTTTTTAGGATGTTAGGTCCGTTTTTATCATCCAACCTATAACTCGAGTATAGATCAATCGAAATTACCTTGAATCTAAATGCGTGTGGAAGCTTTTGGTATAATCTCAATCAATCTTCATTAATCACAAACTTTCTCTCTACAATAAGCCTTTCTCTCTCTACAATTCAACCCTAATTATGATAATGGTGAGAGAGATATTCTAGTGAGAGAAAGCTCAACTCAGTTTCTTTCTTGGCAATAAGTATTTCGAGTTCTTTATTTTTAATGCGTAATTTATTGCATTCTTCTGAAAGACATTTATTCTGAGCTTGATGATTTTTAATTTCTTCTTTATAGGCAGCTATGTTTGTTCTTAATTCAGAAATATTCGGTCCATAATTTTCTGCCTTAGATAGCAAACTAGTAATCTCATCTTTAGCATTGGTCAATTGACATTCAAGACTAGCTTCGATTTCTAAATGTTTTCTTAACTCACGCTCGTTATTAGCTAGCCTAACTTCTAATTTTCTGACCATTTCGTTATTTGTGGATGAGAATTTTTGTTGAACTGTTTGCTTTTCTTCCTCATATGTATTAAGACTCTTTTTAAGTTCACAGACTTTTATTTCATAACGTCCTAATGTTAGTTCAAGGTCTGTGATTTTATCTTGTGCATTTGTTAAAAGACATTGAAGACTAGACTCGTTAAGTAAATGTTTTCTAAGAACACGTTCGTTGTTAACTAGTCTATCTTCGAGTCTTTTAATTGTTACTTCATGAGAGCTCATATATGTTTCCATTTTTTTTTTTATCTTTTCAGTTCAAACCAATTTAAAATTCGAAAATTGTAATTGGTATATAATGTTGGAAATTTTAATTTTGACTAATTTCGAATAGTTCTCCAATATTAGCGTTTCAGCTCAAAAACCAATATTAAGTTCACAGATATTGTATTGGTTTTATAGAATGTTGGAAATTTTAATTTTGACTCAAAATATGTTGGATGTTATATTGATCGTCTTGTTTTGTTGATTAAAAAAAATATTGACTTAAAGTCTTAGCTGATTTATTTTGATTTTCAATTTATTTTGACTTTTAGTCAACTTATGCTATGTTTGCGTATTGAAATAATTTTCGGAAGTTTTAGGTATCAAATATTTTTTTTTTAAAATGATTTTAAAAAAAACTTGTACTGAGAATAATTTTTTGTACCGAAAAATTTTACCGGTCCAAAAAAAATTTCATTACACGAAACTTTTTCGTATGAACCAGGAACCTATATAAAGTACGTACAAAAAAAATCTCAAAGTGAAAAATAAAAATTTTAGGATTTTTTTTTTTTTTTTGCTACCTAAAACCGTCGAAAGCTTTGTGAACAGTTTGTGGCGAAAACTTTCGAGGTTTTCGCTGAAACAGTATAGTGAAAAGATTTAAGTTTTCGCTGCCCACTGTTTTCGCTAGGTATGAACTTTTCGCTAAGAAATGTAGCGAAAAGTTTAGGTTTTCGCTAAAATGAAGTTTTCGCTGGAACAGTATATAGCGAAAAGCTTTGAGGTTTTCGCGAAGTGGTGAAAAGTTCTAGGTTTTCGCTAAGAAGTCTAGCGAAAAGCTTAGGTTTTCGCTGAAACAGTATGTAGCGAAAAGCTTTGAGGTTTTCGCTAAGTGGCGAAAAGATTAGGTTTTCGCTAAGTTGTGAACTCTAAAACTTCTCGTGTGAACAGTGTTTGGCGAAAAGTTTTAAGTTTTCGCTGGCCACTGGTTTCCCTAGGAATGAACTTTTCGCTAAGAAATGTAGCGAAAAGTTTAGGTTTTCGCTAGGTGTCTGGCGAAAAATATTAAGTTTTCGCTGAACACAGTGGCGAAAAGTATTAGGTTTTCGATATGTGGCGAAAAAGTTTAGGTTTTCGCTATGTGAAGTGGCGAAAAGTTCTTTACTTTTCGCTGAAACAGTATTCTTAGCGAAAAGTTTTGAGGTTTTCGCTAAAGGAAGTGGCGAAAAGTTTCAGGTTTTCGCTCAAACAGTAAATTGCGAAAAGTTTCAAGGTTTTCGCTAACAGAAGTGGCGAAAAGCTCTTTTCGCTAATGACGATAATCAGTATGTGGAGAAAAGCTTAGGAGGTTTTCGCTAAAAATTCTAGCGAAAAGTTTAGATTTTCGCTGAGTGTTAAAAAGTTAAACTTCTCGCGTGAACAGTATTAGCGAGAAGCTTTAGGTTTTCGCTATTAATTCTGGCGAAAAGCTTAGGTTTTCGCTAAGTGATTCTTATCAGCGAGAACTTTAAAGTTTTCGCCGTTAAGTAAAATCAGATTAATCAAATAATAACAGAGGTAAACACTGATTTAACACCAAATACTAGATCAAGTAGCGAAAACCGTTGTTCTAATAGCGAAAACAGCTGTTCATGTGGCGAAAACAGCTGTTCATGTAGCGAAAACCACCAAACTGTTCTGATATTTCTCAGATCCTAATTTCAGCTTAATCGGTACACAATTATCGACTAATAGGTATCGACTTAGCTTACCTATCACTCGATTAACAGAATTAACACAGGATTAACACAGAAATCAGGCAAATTAGGAAGCAACAGTGACAAACCAACGATCAATCGACAATCAGCAATTAAGCTCAATTTAACTCAATCGATGTAAATTCAACACCTAATCAACTAACAAGCCTGCTCTGATACCAATTGCAGGTTCCAGATTTAACATCCAACGAATTAAGATGAACTTGAACTTGAGAATTAAGATCGATTGACTCACCTTTGTAATTAGCGCGCGGAAGCAATTGATAATCATCAATCAATCTTCATTTAATCCAATAGCTTTCTCTACAAGCAATCTAATTCCCTCTCTACAATTAAACCTATTCTACTATGATGATGAGAGAGATTTTCTAAGGAGAGAAAGCCTCGCTGGGTATCTCAAGTTATGTGTAAAATACACACACTTGCCCTATATATACCAAAGCATACTTTGGTATATATCACATCAGTCCCTATTTATCATAAACTATAATTTGGTCCCTAGACAAAGATAACATGACATTTGAGCACTAGAAATGGATTTCTAACACCTTTCTCTCTCTACAATTCAACCCTAATTATGATAATGGTGAGAGAGATATTCTAGTGAGAGAAAGCTCAACTCAAGTCCATATCTTTACAATAAGCCTATATATACCAATCACATATTAGTATATTTACATTCTAGTCCCTATCTTTACATATATTACAATTAAGTCCCTAGACAAAGATAACTTGATTATTGAACACTATAAAATACTACCAACAATCTCCCTCTTAGTGTTCAATTATAATTGAAGCTCCGGTTGTCTTTGTCTCTAGAATCTTCAGTCATCATCATCAATTGAACACAACAGAATAATTTCCAACATAAGATTTATGCATTTGAATCCGATTTCGATATTTAGGGTTTAAGATTTATATATTTAGGGTCTAGCATACATAGGTTTATGGTTTATGCATCGATTAAGCTCGAATTTTAATTTGCGATTTGTTAGCGATTTCTATTTCGAATGTTATTCGAATGGTAATTACAGATCGAATAATATTCGAATAGAACCGCTCGAATTTTATTTGAATGTTATTCGAATGGTAACTGCAGATCGAATAATATTCGAATATGACTACTTCGAATTTGAGTCAAATTGATTTTTTCGAATAAAATGTTTATTTCAATTACATTTGAATTTAATTCGAATAGGACTGCTCGAATTTTATTTGAATGTTATTCGAATGGAAACTGCAAATCGAATAATATTTTAATATGACTACTTCGAATTTGAGTCGAATTGATCTTTTCGAATACAATGTTTATTCGAATTACATTCTATTATAATTCGAATAGAACTGCAAAATGCTCATTTAATTAATTGTTTACTTTTTCTACATTTCAGATTTATTTTCCGACCAAGCTACCGCCAGGCCATTACTTCCACAACATTCTCTCATTGACGTCCCGTTATACACATACTTCGGAGCGCATCCGAAGATTTCTTAATAAAAGGGAATTGGAGGAGATGGTAAATGCCACACAGTTTGGCAACCTGGTCATGGCTGCGAAAGACCACTTCAATTTAAACATGCTTATGTGGTACTTGATTAGCCGGCAGGTCGAATACTGGCCTGGCTCGGAAGAGTTTTGGATGGTTGTCCGGGGAAGGCCATTGCATTTTTCATTAGTTGAGTATTGTTTACTCACTGATCTTCACTACTCGGCCATCGATGAAGATCAAGACATTCCATCATCGAATGAGTTTGACTTAAGACACTTTGATGGTATGATTCCCTACTCTTTTACTAATGTAAATCATATTGACTTAGTTCTTTTCATTGATTTACTCATTGTTGATTTATTGCTTATAGGTAAGGAAAAAATTTATTTAGAAGATTTAGAGAACTTAAATGAATGATAAGGGAGATGCTTCAAGGACCAATACCAATATGAACGTCGAGAAGCAAAGATAGCGGCCCTTTCTTTTGTTGCAACAATATTGGGGCCTCGGAGAGTAAAAAGTTTTGTTAAAGTGAAGGAGGAATGGGTTAGGTTCGTTGATGATTTTGATAGTTTCAACGAATACCCTTGGGGGAGAATTGCGTACGATGAAGTAGTCATAGGTCTAAACAAAGACCTCAATGAGAAATATAGGGTGATGAGCAAAAACAATAAGGAGTCGGGGACCTTTGATATTAGTAACTTATGTTGTTTAATAATTCTAATTTTATATTCTTTTTTTTATATTCACTTTGTTTTTTTCAGATTCTCTACGAATGTTAGCCGAGTGTTCGCCGAATGTCGTGGAAGCATTTGCAAAGAAGAAGAAAAGGGAAGGGAGTCTGATACCTAGGATGTGCCACTGGATCACCAAACACCGAGGAAAAAGTTAATCTGCGAGTTGGCAAGCGGTGTCGAACGCCTTCGACAATGCTTCGATGGATGTAAGTACAATTTTATTATAATATTGTATTTGCCTTCAAAATTGTTGATCTATAACTAATAAAATTCATAGGATGTGTGATGTTGGTTGATGCCCTCCGACGTTGAAGTTGGTTCAACACACTTTAACACGATCAGAAATTTGGAGGGCAACACGAAAGATGTCGCGGCGCAAAGAATATTAGAGCATCTTTGTCCGGAGAAGGTGGTTTACTGCACCAATCATCATTTGGCGGCGGAACAAGACCATATGTCGTCTCCTTCCGAGCATTCAGAGCATAATGTGACATCTCCTCACGAGGTTCCAGAGCAGCATGTGCCTTCTAATCCCGAGGAATCACAGCCCAATGTGCGTTCTCCTCACGAGCCATCACAGCATGATACACAGTCCGATGCACACATTTCCCCCTAGACTCGGTCCGGTGCACACATTGCTCTCAACCCTCGGTTATAGCTAGATTGGATAAAGAGTTGTGGTCGCTGAGGAAGGACATTAATGATATCCATATGATTGTTAGGCAAATACTGTTGGAGCTTAGGGAATTACTCGAGCAGTCGAGGGGTTCGATACGCCATGAAGACATGCATGTCGATATGACATTGATACATAAGCGAGCGATGCACTGAGGCCATTGAATGTCGGGGATGGTAATCTCATGGAGCAGTCTAGAGGTGTTCTTGGAGCGTGGGAGCATTCAGTGGGTGTTGTAGATGTTTCCTTGCAGTTGGGGGTAGTCTTGGAGCCGGGGAGCATTCGGGGGGTGTTATAGATGGTGCGTTGCAGTCGGGGGTGTTGTTGGATACGAGGAGCGTTCGAGGGGTGTTGTAGATGCTGACTTGCAGTCGGGGGTGTTGTTGGAGACGGGGAGCATTCGAGGGGTGTTGTAGATGTTGACTGTAATATGACGAGAAATGAGGCGAATGTGACGGAGAAGACGTTTCCACGACAATATGTACGCATACGCCTGAGGGAGCAACCTGAACGAGAGAGGAAGAAATCCAAATTTATGACTTCTCCTTATACCAGTATACTTGACTCCACTGATAGAAGAGCTAGAACCTCGACCTTAAATGTTCACATTCAAAATAAGGTGAGGATGTACCGAAACGTAGCGCTAGAGACGTTAAAACTCGCCAAGAGTTCATTGAGAAACTATGACCATGAGTCTGTTGACTCTACGTCGACGATGCCCCACGTTAAAAGATACTGGTGAGTGTCGCCATCTTCGGCCGTTGCAATGAGTAAGGTGTTGTTATACTTTTCTTTCAACCAAGTCCCATCGATGCAAACAACCATCCTCATATGTCGGTATCCCGCAATACAAGCACCAAGTGAGAAGAATACATATTTAAATCTTTGTTCATCATCCACACACAGACTTGCTATGCTGCCTGTATTCCTTCTTTCCAACGTCGACAAGTAAGACGACAATAGACTGTAACTCTCCTCCGGTTTACCTTTCAACGTATTTGGGGCTAAAATGCCTCATTTCCATGCTTTGAAATATGAAACTTCAATCCCCCGATTTCTCATCATAGTTCGAATTAGTTTTAAGCGTTTGTACTTGTAGATCCCTGAAAAGATTCAACCAACATATCGCTAACTGAAGACTAGAATGCAAATATACCAATATTGATTGGTATATATAGGGCAAGTATGTGTGATTAACACACAACTTGAGTTTAGCTTTCTCTCACTAGAAAAACTCTCTCATCATTATCTTAATTAGGGCTGATTTGTAGAGAGTGAAAGGTTAATTGTAGAGAGAAAGTGTGAGGTTTAATGAAGATTTAATTGATAATTACCCAATCGCTTCTGCTCAATCATCTTCAAGGTAATTTCGATTAGATCGATGCTCAAGTTCATCGTGTGATGTTAAAATCGGACCTAACAATTGGTATCAGAGCCAAATCGTTACCTTAAAAGGCGCAAGAGATTAAAAGAGAATGCCCTGAAGACAAACATCAAGCTTTGAGGGAGTGTCAACGTCAATTAGCGCATGGACAACACGAGTTGTTCACATACATGTTCTCATGGTTCAGTTAATCCCAACTGCACCTATCCCAGGAACAACCTCGAGTGTATGTGAGGGTATTTGAGTGTATCACGATGAAATCCTTACAACTCAACCACAAACTATCCGGGCCATAACCATTACATGTACATGACTGATTTATCAGATCCCGGGTAGAAGACGTCTCATCTGGTCCAAAGGCGCATGCACAACCCTTTCCTAGCTACTCATTTATCTCCCTAAAGGCAAATGTTTCAATATCTCACGGGGAACCGCATATGCTATCACCGTTTCATTTGGAAGGGGGAGATATTGAACAAAGTGGTCTACAGCCCCACACCACAACTTTCTTGAACACTTAAGAGTCTAGTGTGTCCTCATAGCCTAAATATTTTTAAATTTTCTAGGACACATACATTATTTTACACATACTATGCAGGTCTACGTGACCTAGCCAGAACTTTCGTAGACACATTTATAGCAAACATGTGCTTCTATTATCAGAAAAAGTCCTGCCGTTGCAACATCAAAACAACAACGGTAGCAGGCCATCTTCTGGAGCACGACTCTAGAATGATGTCAACGGGTTGCCTATGTGGCCCCTTAGTCCCTTCAAATGCAAGTCTGTGTGACTTTGCATCAACGATCAAGAGTGACATCTAGGGATGTTTCACGATGAACGGTCGTCGGTCCCATTTTTAGGTACTTCATCCGGAAATCAACGCCAACACGTTCCACGTACACTCTGGTTCACCTTGATCACACAGCATGACGATACAAATGAATCGTCATGAGGGGGAGAAGTATATCAAGGAGGCCAAGCACATGAACTCATTAAAGAAGCCAAGCTTCAACGCACGTGCTGAACCACAACAAACAAGACCTCTCTCCATGGTTCGAGTATACACGACAAGACAATGCTGATGATCCGCGCGACTCTGATATATGCAAGAAGGTGACGAATATTCAAGTTGCAAAGAAGAAAAAGAGGGTGCATGTAAATAAGAGGAGACTGAAGATTCTCCAGACGCTCTCAGATATTTCTTCAAACAGCAACAAAGACCGTGTCAAAATTCAAAGTTGAGCACAAAGGGGGAGATTGTTCGAAATTATTCTGTTGTGTTCAACTGATGATGAAGAATGAAGATTCAAGAGACAAAGACAACCGGAGCTGAAATTATAATTGAACACTAAGGGGGAGATTGTTGGAAATATTTTATAGTGTTCAATAATGTTGTTATCTTTGTCTAGGGACTAAATTGTAATATATGTATAGTTAGCGACTAGAATGCAAATATACCAATATTGATTGGTATATATAGGGCAAGTATGTGTGATTAGCATACAACTTGAGTTTAGCTTTCTCTTACTAGAAAAACTCTCTCATCATTATCTTAATTAGGGCTGATTTGTAGAGAGAGAAATGTTAATTGTAGAGAGAAAGTGTGAGGTTTAATGAAGATTTAATTGATAATTACCCAATCGCTTCTGCTCAGTCATCTTCAAGGTAATTTCGATTAGATCGATGCTCAAGTTCATCGTTGGATGTTAAAATCGAACCTAATAATTTATATATTAAAGCACACACATCGATGTGCGTAAAATACTAGTTTATATGTAATGGGTGAGGGGCCTATAATAACTACCTTCAAATTAATTAATTAGTATGTCAATTATAATTCCTTCTTGCCCTTCAATATTTTAATTTATTCTAATTATACCCTCACAAATTAATTTTTTATTTATATATTTAAAAAATAAGTTATTGTAATACATGTTATAATTCCATATACCAAACATCAAATATAAAGTAATATTTGTAATTTTTTTTATTTTGAAGAATTCGTAAGAATATAAGTATTGAATGCCCCATATGAATGAATATTAACTCGTGAATAGAGCTGTCAAAAAAGCCCAAAGCCCACGGCCCGGCCCGCCCCGCCCCGCCAAAGGGGCGGGTTGGGCATCCTTTTTTCAGGCCCGCCAGGGAGCGGGCTTTGGCGGGGCGGGGCGGGCCAGCCGAAAAATATTTTTCTTAAATATATTTTAATTATATTAGATTAATTAAATATTTTATTATGGTTTTAGGCTTTATTTTTTCAATGGCCAATACACTATATTAATTATTTATGTTGGGCCTTAAGAATTTTTTTTTATTTTGCTGAAAATGTTCATGTTGTTATAAAATATTATAACTATTAAGTATTTTACTAATGACGATATAATTAGAGAGATAATAACTTCTTTTCTTCAATACTTTCTCTTCTCTTTTTACACATCCCAAATCACCTATTTATACACAAATTCATCCAATTACATCCACAAAATAAAATATTACATCAACCACACAAAAATCTCATCTACCATTCTAATCAATAAAATAATCACAACCTTCATTCTAAACCACTCCTTTTACTTAACCACCATTCCAAACAATATACATCCACATATTTATTTAATATTTCATAATACTCCCCCTTGGATGTATATTAAGGAATATGCCTCGTTAAAACCTTACTAGGAAAAACCCAGCGGGATAAAAACCTAGTGAAGGAAAAAGAGTACATACTTCCTTTTGTACGCTTTCACTTGTTGTCTCATTAAAAACCTTACTGGGAAAACCTCATAGGGAAAAAACCACAGTTAAGGGAAAAAGAGTACAACGCGCACTTGCTCCCCCTGATGACAATATCACTTCAGATCTCGAAGTTTTCGAACTCCAATTGAATATACTAATTTTCTAAAAATAATGGGAGGAAGTGCTTTTGTAAATAAATCTGCAAGATTTTCGCTTGATCGCACTTGTTGTACATCAATATCACCATTTTTCTCCAAATCATGTGTAAAGAAAAATTTCGGTGAAATATGTTTTGTTCTATCCCCTTTAATATATCCTTCCTTTAATTGGGCAATACATGCCGCATTATCTTCATATAAAATCGTTGGAAGTAATTTCTCAGATAATATCCCACAAGTTTGCTGTATATGTTGAATTACCGATCGCAACCAGACACATTCTCGACTAGCTTCATGAATTGCTAGAATTTCTGCATGATTAGATGAAGTGGCAGTTAATGATCGCCATGAAATAGCGGTTCCACTATATGTAAATAAATAACCAGTTTGCGATCGAGCATTATGTGGGTCAGATAGAAAACCAGCATCTGCATACCCAATTAAATCTGCTTTCGATTCATTTGAATAGAACAATCCCATATCAGTTGTTCCTTGAAGGTATCGAAATATCCGTTTAACCCCGTTCCAATGTCTACGAGTCGGTGACGAACTATATCTCGCCAATAAATTTACAGCGAACGCAATATCAGGTCGCGTATGACTCGTAAGATACATTAGTGCTCCAATAGCACTGAGATATGGTACTTCGGGACCAAGTAATTCTTCATCATTTTCACGAGGTCTAAATGGATCTTTATTCACGTCTAATGATCGGACAATCATCGGAGTATCCAATGGATGAGCTTGATCCATGTAAAATCTTTTCAATACCTTTTTCGTATATGTCTCTTGATGTACAAATATCCCATTCTTCAAATATTCAATTTGCAGTCCAAGACAAAATTTCGTCTTTCCGAGATCTTTCATTTCAAACTCCTTTTTTAAACAAATAACAGCATTTGATAACTCTTCGGGAGTTCCAATTATGTTAATATCATCAACATAAACTGCGATGATAACAAATTCACTTTTACGCCTTCTCATAAATATACAGGGGCAAGTTTGATCATTTTTGTACCCCTCTTTCAATAAATATTCACTCAGGCGATTATACCACATACGCCCAGATTGCTTTAATCCATAAAGCGATTTATTCAGCTTAATCGAGTACTCGTGTCGGGGCCCTGAATTTTCAGGCAACTTAAATCCCTCGGGAAGTCTCATATATATGTCACTGTCAAGTGATCCATATAAATAAGCGGTGACAACATCCATAAGACGCATATCGAGTCCTTCACGTACTGCCAGACTAATTATATAACGAAAAGTAGTTGCATCCACCACAGGAGAATATGTCTCCTCATAATCAATACCAGGTCGTTGTGAGAAGCCTTGTGCAACAAGTCGTGCTTTGTATCTCACAATTTCGGCGTTTTCATTCCTCTTTCTGATGAAAACCCATTTATATCCAACCGGCTTTACATTTTCTGGTATGCGGACTACAGGTCCGAAAACTTTTCGTTTCTCAAGTGATTTCAATTCTGCCTCGATTGCATCTTTCCATTTTGGCCAATCATTTCTTTGTCTGCATTCTTGTACAGACCTTGGTTCATGATCCTCATTCTCATTCATCTCATTCATTTCATGTAGCGCTACGTTAAATGAGAATTTATCGTCAACGTTGACTTTTACTCGGTTCCATCTAATTCCATTTTGGGCATAGTTTATCGAGATCTCTTCATTATCATTATTCTCAGAATTTTCAGGTACCTTATTTTCATTCTCATAATCATTAATGCCCATTGACTCTTCTAGAGTCGATAAATCCTCGACTGGACCATTCTTATTATTTGCTCCTTTTCTTTTTCGAGGATTTTTATCTTTGGAACCCGAGGGCCTGCCACGTTTCAATTGTGGTCTAGGCTCGATAACACTCTTTGTATGTTCTGCAGGAACATCGATTTTTGCAGGAGCATTAACAGCTGGTATATGTGACTTAGTCACTCTTTTAAGGTCAGTAAAGCTATCTGGCAGTTGATTAGCTAATCCTTGTAAATGAATTATCTTTTGAACTTCTAGTTCACATTCTTTCGTTTGAGGATCATAATGATTTAGCGATAATTCATTCCAACTAATATTCTTTTCCAGCTGTTTCATTTCTCCCCCTAATGTCGGAAAATTCGATTCATCAAAATGACAGTCGGCAAATCTAGTCGTAAATAAATCTCCAGTTAAAGGTTCTAAATATTTTATTATTGATGGAGATTCAAATCCGACATATATTCCCAACCTCCTTTGAGGTCCCATCTTAGTGCGTTGTGGTGGAGCAATTGGAACATAAACCGCACATCCAAAAATTCTCAGATGGGAAATATCTGGTTCCTGACCATAAACCATTTGTATCGGGGAGATATCATTATAACTTGTTGGCCTGATGCGTATTAGTGCAGCTGCATGTAATATAGCATGTCCCCAACAAGATGAAGGAAGTTTCGACTTCATTAATAATGGTCTTGCAATTAATTGCAACCTTTTAATTAATGATTCTGCAAGACCGTTTTGCGTATGAACATGTGGCACGGGGTGCTCAACATCAATTCCAATAGACATGCAATAATCATTAAATGCCTTGGAAGTGAATTCACCAGCATTATCAAGTCGTATTTTCTTTATAGGGTAATCTGGAAAATGTGCTCTTAATCGAATCAACTGAGCAAGCAATCTCGCAAAGGCTACATTGCGTGTTGATAACAAACATACATGAGACCATCTAGTTGATGCATCGATCAATACCATGAAGTATCTAAATGGTCCACACGATGGATGTATCGGTCCACAAATATCACCTTGTATACGTTCCAAAAATCTTATGGATTCATTCTTTATTTTTACTGGTGATGGTCGAATAATCAACTTTCCTTTAGAGCAAGCAACACATGATAATTCATTAGATTGAAGAATCTTCTGGTTCTTCAATGAGTGTCCACGTGAATTTTGAATTATTTTTCGCATCATAACTGAACCGGGATGGCCCAACCGGTCATGCCAAACAACAAATTTACTGTCATTAATAAACTTCTGGTTTATGATAGCATATGATTCAATCGTTCTAAAATATGTATAATATAGGCCAGAATCAAAAGATGGTAATATTTCCATAATTTGTTTACCATTCGAAGTTACTTTTGTAATGTGCAAATATTCAATATCTCCATTTTCTGCAGTCTCAACGTGATATCCATTATGTCGAATAGCTTTAAAGCTTAATAAATTTCTTTGAGACTTAGGAGAATACAAGGCATTTTCAATCATCAGCCTTGTCCCTCTAGGCAGTGGCCTTCAATTATATTTGTGCTGCCTGATATAGTAATAACACTGGCCCTTTTCATATCAAGATGATCGAAATATTTCTTATTTTTCAGAATCGTATTAGTCGTTGCACAGTCTGCAAGACATAATTCTCCATTGCACATGCTCGCATCCATCAAATAAATATCCTTTATAAACAAACACATAATATTTATTAATGAAAAAGAAATATTGCATTATAAACATATAGATAACTTAAAACAAATAAAACACACAATAGTAAAACATAATACATAAATAAAATCAAAGCAGATTAATTTTCTTCGATCAGAAAATCCGAAGCCTCTAAATGAGCATTTTCATCATTGGCATCAGAGGTAGAGGGGAATTCTCCCTGAACAAAATTCATTTCAATTTTCTTTCCTTTGCCCTTCTGAGATTCTTGATATAACTCAACAAATGTTTGGGCGTACGACAATTGCGCGACCAATGGCCAGAACCACCGCAACGATAACACTTTTCATCATTATTCTTTTGTTCAGTTTGCCTCTTCTCATCTTTTTATCATAAATTTTCCTCTTCTGGGGAAGATTTTGATGACTGCCACGATAATTATGATAACCACCACGATGATACTGATAACCACCACCATAATATCCTCGGCCACGACCTCGGCTTTGACCACGACCTTGACCACGACCACGTCCACGGCCGCGAAATCCACCACGACCACGTCCACGATCATTACCCCGACTATTATCATTATTAGTTTTGACTGCATTCGCTTCAGGGAGTGCAGTAGAACCAGTCGCTCGGGATTCGTGATTTTTTACCAGCAATTCATTATTTTGCTCAGCCAAAAGTAAGCAAGAAATTAAATCGGAATACTTTTTAAATTTTCTCTCCCGATATTGCTGTTGTAATATCATATTCTGCGGATGGAACGTGGTAAATGTTTTCTCCAGCATATCATTATCGGTAATTATCTCTCCACATAATTTCAGTGTGGAAGTAATTCTATAAACAGCAGAATTATATTCGCTTACCGATGAAAAATCCTGCAATCGTAAATTCAGCCATTCGTACTTTGCATTGGGAAGAATAACGGTGGTCAGATGGCTATATCGCTCTTTCAGATTTTTCCACAACTCAGCTGGATTCTTTTCTGTCAAGTATTCAACTTTCAGATTTTCGTGAATATGGTGGCGAAGAAAAATCATGGCTTTCGCCTTGTCTTGTATAGTTGTTGTTTTCGTGGGATCAATAGTGTCACCTAAACCTTTTGCTGTCAAATGGGTTTCGGCATCTTGAACCCAAGGTAAATAATTTTTGCCAGTGATGTCGAGTGCAACAAACTCAAGACTCGTCAAATTCGACATTTACTATAATAAAATACAAAACATGTTATAATAATTAAAATACAAAACATGCTATAATAATTAAAACATTATACAAAAAAAAAATATAATTAATCTTCTTTTAAATCTTCTTTTGTAAAAGTTCTGATGAAAAACGATATCCACATCCATATAAGTGTCGCCGTAAAAATAATCATGACCAATAGATTAAACATCAGATAGAGCGACATCCTTCAATTACAAAAATGTAAAATAAGTTTCGTGATTATAACATCAAAGGAAAAAGTACAATTAATCATAATATTTAAAAAGCCTTAAAAATATTATCCACATAGCGGTAAGGATCACCGTAAATAAAGTAAGAAGAAGAAGATCCATCTTTGTATAAAACGACATGATTCTATAATTGAAAAATAACATAATAATTAGATAACATAGATAAATTATTATTAATCTTTAATAACGATAATATTGTAAATAAAATGTTAAGTAAATCTGGGAGAATGACCGATCCAAGTCAAATTCGTAATTAGGCGGTACTCCGCTCTAAAGCAAATTTGTAATTAGACGGTAATCCAACCCAAAATTTTTAATAACGATAATATTGTAAATAAAATGTTAAGTAAATCTGGGAGAATGACCGATCCAAGTCAAATTCGTAATTAGGCGGTACTCCGCTCTAAAGCAAATTTGTAATTAGACGGTAATCCAACCCAAATCATTTTTTTTAAAAAACAAATTCCACATGCCAACACCGGGGATCGAAATCTGGACCTCTCGTCACTTGTAATGACGATATTCCGCGAAACCACTCGGCTATCGACGTTTTAGTTATAAATTTTAAAATTAAATATTTATTATATATATAACATTATTAGAGAATGATTAATGTAAATTCAAAATAAAATTTCCATACCTAAACTCGTACAATATCTTCGACGGAGGTTGAAACTGATGACGGAGAGCGCTCGTGCTGAAAACGTGTTATAAAATATTATAACTATGAAGTATTTTACTAATGACGATATAATTAGAGAGATAATAACTTCTTTTCTTCAATACTTTCTCTTCTCTTTTTACACATCCCAAATCACCTATTTATACACAAATTCATCCAATTACATCCACAAAATAAAATATTACATCAACCACACAAAAATCTCATCTACCATTCTAATCAATAAAATAATCACAACCTCTATTCTAAACCACTCCTTTTACTTAACCACCATTCCAAACAATATACATCCACATATTTATTTAATATTTCATAATACATGTTATTTAATTTAATTTTTTTTTTTCTATAGTGGCGGGCCAGCCCGCCAGGCCCGCGGCCCGCTGGCAAGGCAGGGCGGGCCTCTATTTCCTGGGCCCGCCGAATGGCGGGCCGGCCCGTACCCGCCCCGCCAAGCGACGGGCTTTGGCGGGCTGCGGGCCGGCCCGCCCCGCCAGCCCGTTTGACCGCTCTACTCGTGAATTACGGTCCCATAAATTAAAATTTTTTTCAACGATATATTTATCTTAAGAACATCAACAAATTATTCAAAAGAGAAGTTAGGCAAACTGATAAACATAAAATGTTTTATGGCTTCATTAAACCTTCCTCCTTGGTTTGGTCAAACATCCATTTCTTTTCTATTTATTTATTTTTATATTACGGCCAAGGGATGGGATGAGGTTGCAGTTATTTCTATATTTATTGCTCGAGGCCATCGAGTTGGACTTTTTTTCACTCGGATCTATCACATTTTCGAATGATGAAATTTTCAATTCCGTAATCAATGCTGAGAGTTGAATTTCAAATTAAATTTCTTTGATACCAATCTAGGAAGGTATTATATGTTACTATTGACAAATATTATATCATTTTCCAAGGGATCTTAATTAATAAACCTGTCAAAATCATGCATTTCCTTGTCGTTTGAAGTAGTCAACTCTCCTATGGAATTTTTATTACAAGCCCATGATATAAATTGTCACTTGCTCAAGCGAATATGTACAAAATTATAGAAACTATTCAAAATTACTTTGCTGATATGTCATATCTATCAAATCAAAAGTATTGTAAAAAGAAGAATATTAAGGGGGCTCAAAATCTTCTTTGATGACTAGAAAAAATGGACAAATTGAAAGTCATTCCTAACAAATTATTGGTCCAAGTTTTCAATTCTTCATCCCCCGACAGTAATGAAGGGTCCAATAGAAACAAAAACAACGTAGAGGGAACAAAAGGAACATATGTGTTTAAGGTCTTTATATTATTTGGTTGTTACTTACTTTTTATAATTTATTTACTACGTATTAAATAAATATGTGCATGTATATTATTTAGATTATGTTTAAGTAAAAAAATTGGTTGTAAAGTTAATAATGGAAGTTGAGAAAGTTAAATATAATTATTTTATTGATTAGAATAGTAGATGTGATTTTTGTGTCGTGTAATTTGTGTTGTCTAAAAATATATTGAAAGTATTAGAACGAAAAGAAGTTATCATCTCTCTAAACTCTCTTAATGTTTGTATAATCGTAACTACTATAATACTTCATTGTTATAATATTTTATAATATTTATTATATATATGTGTAAGGTTATTTTACTCTTTTTCTATGTTTGCGTTTTTTTTTCTTAATTTATGCGTTTTGGATCTTTTACTAAAAAAATAAATAAATTATATATCGTGTTTTCTTTTTTGTTAATAAAGCACTATACGTAAATATATTTATTATGAAATATCCAAAATATATAAGTGAATCTATATTATTTAGAATTTTTGTCAAGAGAATATAGTGGTTGATAAATTAGATTTGATTATTTTATGTTTGTGTAATATTTTATTTTGTGGCTGTAATTTGAGAATTTTACCTATGAGTAGGTGATGAGAATTGTATTATAAAATACACCAAAGTATTGAAATAAACTTTCATACTTCTCTCTAAAAATATTTCTCTTTATAGTTATAAGCTTATAGGATACTTAATCACAATCATATTTTATAATAATATTTAGATTATTGCGAAGCTTTTTTTTTTTTCCCTAAATGTATATATATATATATATTATATATAGTCAGGGGCTAATCCAAAATTTTCGGATGGAGGCCGGACCATAATTTAAATGTAAATATTGCCATTGGTGATGAGGTCAACATAGAAAGTAAACAACAGCTCGCAAAATTTATCGGATAAATTTGTTATTAAAAAAGTAGGCAATATCGTACATATTGGGCGTGACTTATTAACTTGTATGCATTAGTTACGAGTTTGTAACGTGACCTGGCACACAAAACCTAGCTGGAAACACATCGAAGTCATTCGACAATAGCTCGTAAAATCCATCGCCTAGACCGGCGAAAATGTGAAGAAGGTAGCAGAACCGATGAGATGCCAGACCCAACAATGAGGAGCCCGAACAGACGAGTAGACCAAATTTTACCAGCGATGTGACCAACGACTTGAGACGATTTGACCAGCGATGATGGGTAGAGATCCGGCGATGAAGCGGTAAAGGCTGGTGATGGTAGAGTCGGAAGAGGCGAGCACGACCCGACGATTTGAGGTTATCGACTGTAATTTATCGTTGTTCTTCGTTAGATTATGGTGAGTGCTAATTTATACGGTCCGGTAGATGATTCGTTATTGAAGATGCAATCGAATCATTGTTCCCTTGATATAATATTGGACATTGAGAGTCTGGATAAAACGATATAAGTTCGGTCATTAGAAAATGTGTTTTGGGGTACACCAACCGAACCTGTAGTATTATACGGTTGTGTATTAGAGACGTTAAATTATATGATCTCATTATATGGAGTCTACAGTTATAAGTCGCAGAAATTAGACACATATTTATTTGCGACGCTAGTCGAGCGTAACACACACACATTTCACTTTTTTGTCAGAGAAGACACTATTACTTCGGAGGATATCGACATACTATGTAGTCTTCCCATCGACGAACATTGTGTGTCTGTCTGGTGTGATCCAGTCGAAGTCGGATGCACAGTGGAAGGAGGATTGCGAGCGAATGTTTGGTTATCGACCACTAGCTGAAAAAATTAAGGGAACATCGTTTTCGATGAGTGTAATGACTGCTTTTTACATGGCTAATCCGATCAGAGATGAGAGTGACGAGGTTGAGATCATGATTGTTGCGCTATCACCGTTTCGCTTACATATCTTGAGTTGTTGAAGGACATTGATGAATTGTATAGGTATAATTGAAGCAGTTCAATGCTCGTAATCTTATACAAATAACTTTGTTCGGCTTATAAGCCCACAAAGCTTAGCGAATCCTTACGGTTGAAAATGGGAAGAATATTCCAAATATACAAATATTTGAAGACCTAAAAATAATGGTCCATTCTATTTTCCTTATATTTTTCTTATCAGATGAATAAATAAATAATGAAGTTGGAATTGCGAATCTCTCTTCTCTGGTTTGGTCAACTCAATCCTCTACGACCTTCTAGAACATAACACTAAAGCAGCCAGCCGTCCCAGTAAATGATTCCCCATATATTTAATTTAATTTAATATAATTTAATTACTGACTGACTCTATCCCTTTGGTCTCTGATCTGACAACCTAAGACTTCCTCCCTCCTCCTACATTATAAACAAACAAAGCTCCTATTTTTTGACTTCGTCCCACTACACATATCACACAGAAAGAAAGAGAGAGAGAGAGAGAGAGAGAGATATCAGATACTTTGTTCGATTGTAATGGAGAACTTGTTAGGATTGCTGAGGATCAATATCATAAGAGGGATTAATCTTGCCAAAAGAGATGCCAGAAGCAGTGATCCCTACGTCATTCTCAGGATCTCCAAGCATGTTAGTTAATTCCCAATATACATACATATATATATATATATATCAGTTTCAAGAAAATTCCCTGCTTTCGTATGTGATTTTTGTTAGAACTTAAAGGTGCAGTTTTTGTTTCTTTTTTTCCCCTCTATTTAATCGCCAACTAGAATCAATTTATCAATTTCAAGAAAATTTTCAGCTTCGTGGCTCACCCATTAGGTTGATTGATGGATTTATTGAAATGGGTATTGATATTTAACTTCAAATCAACTTTGTAATTGATTTATTTTTCAATATGGATGGATTTTATTTATCTTTGGCTATGGCTATGGGCTCTTTGATTTTTTTTTTTATTTTTTTTTATTTTTAATATAATACTTTTTGCAATATTTTGGATCAGAAAGTGAAGACTCATGTGGTGAAGAAGAACCTTAACCCCGAGTGGAACGAAGAGCTCACACTATCTATTTACGACCCTAATCTCCCCATCAAACTGGTAATAATCAATCTTTAATGAAAAATATATTCAAATCTATATATATATATATAAATAAATAATTGCAGCAAGTTTACGACAAGGACACGTTCACACCCGACGACAAGATGGGCGACGCAGAGTTCGACATCAAAGCCTTCATACAAGCAGCAAAGATGAAGCTAGACAACGTTCCGAGTGGTACCGTTATTACCACGCTAAAACCTCAGAGAGGTAACTCCTTGGCCGAGGAAAGCGCAATCGTTTACGAAAATGGAACAGTAACTCAACACATGTTCTTGAGGCTCAACCACGTCGAGTGCGGCGAAATCGAGCTCAAAATACGATGGATCGACCATTCGGGGACCAAGAATGTTTAACTATATTATATAACTATGTAATCGACCGAGTTTCTTGGATGTGAAAATGTATAATTAGCAGCTAGTAGTTAGATTGCGAACAAAAACTTTCCTTGCTCGATTGTTTTCAATAAAACAGCTACCTGCCGTTTGCAACCTTTTTCAAGCGTTTTCTGCCGAATATATCACCCGTTTGTATAGTACTAACTACATGCTAGGAAGATAACATCGTCGATTCTCTGAAATTTCATAGCATAATTTTCGTATATAGGGTTCAAGAGTCTACCTGGAACGAACGATGGGGACCTGCAGATGTCATAAAGATTCAAACATTACTGCAACTTCTGTAAATGTCACGCTTCTTCCACTTCGACTCGCAGCTGCTCGGTGATTTGCATGAATGGAATCTAATGGAAGTTCAGGAAATGAGCTGTCAATTGAAGTTTGTTACAAGACAAGCATAACCATCCACACATATGCTGAAATACGTTGAAATGACACACACGGGGTATTTTTCGCTGTTTTGGGGTTTAGTTGAATGAATCGTAATCTTAATTAGTTGATCAATCGTAAACTGAGAGGACAAAATGCCTAGCTGAGGTTCGTTCTGCGTTCGCTGTCTCTCTTCTTTGACGATAAACCTCATTAAAATCAAAGAAAGCAAAATGTTTTATTACCTGAACTTGCGTGCACGGAATTAGTTTTTCGGTGCAGTAACAGAAGAGCAAGATGTTTTATGCTGTGCATATTTTCAGTTTTTGGCCCCTCAAACCGTTCCAAAATCCGGTTGCATTAACTACTCTTTTACCAGGAAGCTGAACTTCTAGTACCTAAAAGATTATCCCATTCGCTAAATATCATCATACGGACATATCGATATTTGTAAGTATGAAAATAAATATAAATTAAAATTATTACCTCCAGCGCCGTTCCCTCACCACAGCGGAATATCAACGAGCCTTTGGAAAATAAAACATCACCCGTTTCACCGCTCGGGATTTCGTTGTTGCGGTGCACACGGGTGGTGATGATTTTGAGATCTACGATGTCGTTATGATCGCCAATTAAAACCTTCGCGCGTGTTCCTGGCCAACCGGCGAATGCTCGAACCTTAGAGGTTTGCATGGACATAAATATCTCAGAATCAAAGTGAGAAAAGATAAGATGTAATGAACTTTTTTTCAAAAAAAAAAAACACCTTATTGTGAAGTACTGTAGCTTTTTCGTCAAAGGATAGCCATGATTCTTCGGTGTTTATCTGCAAATAACGAAGGAAACGATGTTAAAGCAGTACTATTCATGATTGTTGTGCATCCTAACCAAAAAAAAAAAAAAGAAATAAAACAGAAAACAGCGATATTGCTCACTTTTGGAGCCAAAGTAGCCCTGGAATCATCTTGAGGAAGTGCTTTAGCTTTCGCTGATCCGTTTAATATCGAGGGAAGGTGATGGATCAGAAGTTTGGATCCTAAATTAGAAACATCGGTTCAATGACAGATTTCGTTACGGTCAATGTGATAAAATCTTGAAAAAAATAACATTTGATTAGCAGTTTGTATGGCATTACAAAGTATTAGCCTAAGGAGGAATGGGAAAAACAGACCTCGAGCAAATAGCAGGTCGAGTAAATCAGGAGCCTGTGGAAAGACCACTGAACTTTGATCATAAATTTAATAAACAGATCTCATCAAACGGTGAAAGAGAAAATATCTTGAAAAAGTAAACAAAAGGCAGCTAATGTCAAACTTTAATCATGGAGACAGAATATACATCGGTTTATCATATTGTGCGCCGTGAATCCTTTTCTCTAATGGTTAAGTAACCGAATACCAATTTGTATTTCTTGCCTTGGTCATATACTTAAGCTCAGAAACATGTACCTTTATTTCGTCGTTAATATCCACTTTTTCTTGAGCAATTATAGGACCAGCATCTAGTTGGCGCACAGTATAAGCCAATGAAACTCCCGACTCTTTCACACCATCCTGTCGAATTTCATTTATTACGAAGAAAAAACAGAGAGAGAGAAAAAACGAAACGAGAATCAAATAAATGTTAACCTGTAAGGCTCTTTGAACAGGAGCTGCGCCTCGATACAAAGGAAGCAAGCTGGGATGTATGTTAACCGTCCCTGCAGAAGTGTATTTATATTAGATGTCAACCCAATTTTGTAATATCTTGGCAAAATATACGTCAAGAACCGAATAAAACCATAGACGTCAATGTAAATATTTCACACTAACCCATCGAAGGAATCTTGAGGAATTTAGTCGGTAGGATATTTCCATAAGCAGTTGTGATGCAGATCTCAGGGGCCAAAGCTTTAAAGCTGGAAAGAAATATTTCCTGCACGGTATATGTAGTGAAGTCCAATATACAGCTCCACACTGTGATCGGTTTAAAACACTCAATAGATAAGACGTGAATTTCAGTCAATCGACATAATCAGCCTACATGACAAAAAATAAATATAACTCTTCGCATCAAGCGTGCAAAACATGGATGCATAAGGACATCACTGTAGTAGTTAAACAAGCGATAACTTAACATTATGGGATAAAACTTGAACCATTCACTGGCTAAAACATCAACTACAGAAAGGACAATAACTTACCTCGCCGGCTTTCAATGGCGTGAAAATCAGATCAGGTGAAAAACCATTGTCCAAAGCATGCTGTGCAACTGGAGAAGGCATCACTTTCCGACCCCTATCTCTGCCCGAAGGAGGTTGGGTGACAATAGCCACAATCTGAAACATACCGAGTTACACTTTACCGTGTAAAATAATTTCATACAGTGATGCATTGCTTTAATGACAAAACAAAGTGTCAATGAGTTTATAGTCTTATCTATATTGGAAAACTTCACCTTTTTTTTGCAAAGATTAAAACACATTGCTCATATCTATTACTAATTACTAATTGAAAAAAAATAATTCAAAGCACACATTAATACGCCATTTTATGTACTTTCTAAGCTTTTCAAATAACAATCAACATTAACAAAACATCAAATTTCGAATCATAAGCATATGTGTATGGTTGCGCCAGGGGAAGAAGAATAATATCGAGAATAAAAAAAAAAGAAACGAGTAAAGGGATTCAAGTAATAAAATGGAAAATAAAAACAGAGCAAGTACCTCGAATATAGAGTCAGGCGCTGAAGAAGCAGTGAAAAGATTATCAAGAACAGAGGCCGATACCTGAAAATGCAGTATTTATCTGAGTTAATCGTCGGCTGTAAATTGTTTCGCTGATTAATAGCCAAGTCTCAATGACTATCTGGGATGATTTTCGAAGAGGGAAAATTTGAAAAACAAAAAACAAAAAAAAAAGTGTGAAAATTACCTGAGGGGATCCCATGAAAACCAGACGTTTCTTCTGAGTGTTAGAAGAAGAAGAAGAAGTAGCCGAAGCAACGGCGGTGCTGAAGCAGCAACAGCGACGGAGCATATATGCAGACGATAGAATCATCTCTTTTAACTTCTTTTTTTTTTTTCGATAATTTCTAGTAAATCACTTTTATCTTGGTGATATTCCAAATTTTGAATCACTACAAAAAAACTAGGTGATTTCTTATCTTCTTGATGGTTATAATTTCAATTATTTTTTGGAACACATTATATTTTAACATTCCTCCTTAATTAAATAAAAGAGTTATATTAAAGAATTATATAAAAAATCTATAATTAATGCTGAAAAAATTAAAACTTGATATTGAAATATTAATTATTATAGTAAAATACTAACTCAAAATGAACATATTAATCCACATTACATAGATAATATACAACGGGTTAAATGACATTACACATCATCCCACAACACATTATAGTGATTAAACAAACACATTGAAATCTTGAGATGCAAAAATTAGGGGTGCTAAAAATAATAATTAACCGACCGAACCGAAAACTGATTTTTTGGGACGAAATTTCGGTTCGGTAGTTGGTTTTAATATAATTTTTTTTGGGTTAATCGGTTCGATTTTGGTTATGGTATTCGATAAACCGAACTGAATCGATTAACCGACCCAATATTTATTAATTGAATACTAAAGCCCAAAATATTTTTCTTTAAGTTAGACCCACTACTAAGTTAAAATGGCAATCATGACCCAACACTATAATTTTTAAACTAAATCAATCATCCTTTCTGGCTTAATGTAATAAATTGATAACCCCTCTTTAATCGAACAAGTTAACCATCTACTTGCTGTCATTCTCACTGGTTCAAGTATTCTAACACTGTTTTTTTTTCTCTCTTGTTGGGATTCTCAGTTACATCTTCTAATAAGATATTTATCATCTAACATGTTATTTCTCTGTAACTACAAATTAGATATCGTTCGGTGTGGGGGTAAATTCATGTAGGTTTTGGCTCGCTAGCTCAGGTATTTCTACTTAGTACAAAGTAGACCTGGACAACGGGGCGGTTCTACCCGGAACCGCCCCATAACCGCCACGCGGTTCCGGCCCGCGAACCGAAACCGCCGTTAGCGGTTCCCCGAACCGGAACTGGCCCATTATAAATGGGCCGAGCCGGTTCCAGCTAGTGTCGAACCGTGGAACCGGAACCGAAACAGCCAACGACTCTTTTAAAAGAGCTATTGGATCCAACGGCTATTATAGTCGTTGGATAGTTCTGGAAATTGCATTTTGGCCCCTAGGGCCAGAATGTAATTTTTTTTTGTTTTAGTCCCTGGTCGAAAATTCTATAAATAGGGGCTCATTTTTAACATTTTTTCACACAAAACTCTCTCATTCTCTCTCAAATACACTCTATAATTAAAGCTCTAATCACTATTAGCTATCAAAATTCCACTTTTATTACACTTTTTACACACACTTTTTAGTTTCTACACACACACGAATATTTATTCTAATAACATGGCATCGTCATCGCGAAACAACGCGAACGAGCACGACGATATTTTTCGTTTTGTAGGTAATTTGGGAGACAAAGACACGTTTCGAGGAATGGACGAGCGGGACATGGACGACGTCGACGAGGTGGGAGCGACTCCGACTTCGGCGGGACCAAGCCAAACATCAACGACGTGGAAGCCTCCACGACCGAAGCAGCAACGAAAATCTAAGGTATGACAATTTTTCAACCTCAAAATGAGTAAAGATGACCCCGAACTAGGACATGCAATCTGTAAAGAATGCGGTCGTAGATACGTGTAGGTCTCAGATTCACTCAATTATAGTTAACACACAATTAGGTTTGACATACCTCAACCTTAGATTGCGCGCGGAAGCAACAGTGGATTGTTTGGAGGCAATCGATCAGCGAATTCTTCAAGCTTTATCGCAAATCCTTCCTTATCTTCTTTGATTGGAACGACTGGACTGAGATTCAAGCTTGATTGTGTGCTCGTTGTGAAGTGCGTGAGTGAAGTGAGTGTGAAGAGAGATTTTGGGTCTATTTTTGTTATTCACACTCTGTTGAATTGAATTGAATGAGTTACACGTCAATTGTAAGCGGGACTTCTATATACCCTTACAAGTTTGGGTATATTTACAATTAAGTCCCTCAACTAATGGAAATTCAAACTCAAAGGACAAGGTTCAAAATGAACACAAATACATATTCTAACAATCTCCCCCGTGTGTTCAATTCTTGAAAGCTCACGTCCTTTGGGTTCGATAGAAGCTCTTTCTGAATCCTAGGGTGTGTTCATACTGCCTTAGGATTCTCCTGAAATCGAGTTGTCCTTCAAGCAACTCGATCGCGTCTTGGGCGAGAATTTGATCTTCCAACTGTTCGTCTGTTGCTTCCATCAGAACCAGAGGTGCCACTTTTGGAAGAAGGCCGTCTCGGACATGCTTAATCGTTCCATCGCAGAATTTGTGCAATTCTGGCATGAGGATTATCCGAGGCTGTCCTTCGTGGTTGCGGTAGGTGACACCCATGTATGGATCATTGAATATATAGAACGTTGGAAAGTTCTCAAGTTCTGTGCCTTGAAGGTTAGGCTTTGTCAGGTTGACTTTCTTCATATTGTTCTCTAAGCCCATTTGAAAGTCTTGAGCGGTGTAATACTTGACTTGTCTTGTCATGAATCTCTTTAGCGCAATGAATCCCAGCTTGTACCGAAAGTATCTGAGCGTAAACTTTCTGTAGCAGCAGTACATCTGGTAGACATCATTGGGTTCAAGCAAGTCCAAGTCAGCTTCTGGCACCTTTTCCTTCGAGCCATCTCGCCTTTCGATCTCGAATACTGGATACTGAGTTCGGCCCACATTGTGATGTTCTACTTCGATAATGTCCTTCAAGGGCGCTTTGTTTCTCATTTTCTCCTTGGCTTGTCTTATCTTCTGTTTGTTCGTCTCACGTCGTGGTATGGCAGACATATTTCTAAGCATATATGCATGTCCTGCCTGTCTTAAACCCGTGAGATTAGCTAGCCCTCGAAGATTCAGTTCATCCAGATTCTTGATCTTGTCCTCCCTTCGAAACATTTTTTTGTCTGATTTCCTCCAGGAAAGGCACCAAAATTCGTATGTTTTCCCACGGAGCGTCGTTCCTTGCTTCAACAGGGTCTTCTACCCTTTGATTGATAATATTCGTAAGCTCTCGTGGTTCTTGGTTGTGATCCTCGCCATCCTGGAGTTCTTCTCTTCCCAGAGTGCAGATATCTGTGGTTGAGTCTTGAATGAATTTTCTGATGGCTTCAAAGCGTTCTTTAGCCTCTTCCACAGTCTCTGACAAAACTCTTCGCTCGGTTGATATGTATAGATCCACTTCTTCGTGTGGATCCACTCTGTCTTCAGGAGCGAGAGGTCTCTGGATGGATGAAGGGAGGAATCTTTGGACTTTTGTGGGAGTTGTTGGAGGTAATGTAGTTGTGGTGGTGGTGTTTTTTTTTTGGGTATTTGGTGGTGGTGGAGGTGTTTGTTGTGAAGGTTGGGAGGAAGAAGGTCCAGCTTCTTGCTCATGTTGTGTGCTGGTGCTTGCTGTCCGTTGACGTTTCTCCCCCGCAGGACGATCGTCGGGATCACGATCGTCATGACGCCTTTTGAAGGTTCGGGCAGCAGCACGGCAGTTCTGCGGGAATTGGATGCAGTCTGCCAGTTGAGCAAGGGCTGGTGTGAGAGAGGGTTCAGTGAGGAGCCGGGATAGAAGGATATCCACGAGCTCTGGGAGGGGAACGGTGGCTGGGTTTATGAGGTGGGGTGGAGGTGAAGAAGGAGAGGAAGGTAACTCAGTCAGAACCACAGAGCTTTGCGGTTCTTTGCCCTTCGTCCCGATTGCGGCCGTAATTTCGGATCGAAATTGTTGGACCAGGCGGCTTTCGAGACGATTTAGAGCCGACTGAGTTACATAGGGTGATAACCTACCGGGGCTACTTAAGCGCTCCGTTGTCACGATGGTGGAGAAGGTTTCCACCATGTGGCCTGCGGTCACGGCTTGCGTAGGGACCGGTGTAGCAGGACTTCCAGCCTGACATTGTGGTATCGCAATGGATAACACTTCGGCTGTTGTTGCAAGGTCACGAAGACCTGCTGGAAGACCGGGGCCACTTGGGCTCACCGTTGACAACACTTCGGAAACAAATTCTGAAGGTTGGCCTGAAGTCATCGCTGTTGTGATGTTGGCGATGTCAGGACTTCCTCCCGATCCTAGAATTTCCTCAATTAAGGAAGATTCTACGAGAGTTCCGATCGGGTCGGTGCCCGATGTAGAATGGGGTGTATGTGTCCTTACAAAAGGGAAAAATATATGGGTGGGGGACACTACACTCGACGTGATCAAAAGAGGGGCGGTGGTGTGGAGCTGGGTACCACCTACTTCAATATCTCCTACCTCTGAATGAGGTAGTGATAGCATATGCACTTCCCCGTGAATGTGTGAAACTTCTGTCTGTTGGGAGACAGAAGAGTGGGTTTCAGCTGGTTGTGCATGCGTCATCGGGCTTGTCGTGACGACTTCTACCCGGGAACTGTCAATGACAGTTCCTGCACCTATTGGGGTAGCCCTAGGTAATGTTTGTGAGGTGATTGGAAGTTGTTCACTCAAGACTGTTTCACTCTCACTCACATGGCTTGAAGCTCCTTGGTTAGGATCAATGGGGTTGAGCTGATCCATGGGAGCATGGAGGGATGAACGGTAAGAGGCAGCCAATGTGGGGTCCGCCAGCTGCAGTAGATGCTCGGGTATTACCATCGGGCGTAGATTTGGATCAACCTTCGCCTTGTGGAAGTACTTGATGATGGGCGAGGTGTAGTCCTCACATGGCTGTTGGTTTGGGATTCGTTCGATGGAGTCCATAAATCTTCTGATAAGGACGGGGAACCATCGAACGAAAGGGACGTATTTTGGTTTATTTGTGCGGTCTCTGGTGTGGATTTGGTCGGCTATTTCGGTCATGATGAGATCCGCAAAATCATAAGATTTGTTGAATACGATCCCGTGGAAGAAGCGGAGAATTGAAAGGTTGCATTTGTCTAGGCCAGCGTGTTTAGGGGATAGACATTTATTCACGAGGCCGAAGAGAGTCTTCCAAGGATGAGGCAGTTTGTTTGTTTGGAAGTCATGAACCTTTGTAAGTGGTGAGGCATGTCCGAGACGGATCATGTCTTGAAGGATCTGAGGTTCAGAGCAAAAGGGGTCAAACTGCTCAAGTTGTGGAAGATCAAGAAAAGTGCGAAGAATATTTTTGTTGATGATAATGCGGGTGGTATGGAGATAGGACTCGAAATGCATAGAATTGTCTTCGTCATCGAATTTTGGATGCATTTCGGACCAGAATTGTTGGAGATATACGACTGGAATGGTGGCTATTTTATTGAAGCAGGACCATAAAGGATGATTTTTAAGGATGGATATGATGATTGGGTCAGGTCCTTTATAAGTGTTTCGGTTGAGCTGGAAATTGTTGTCCTTAATCTCTAACCAGCTTGGTCGATTATGTAAGTAAGATGCCACGGTTGACATTGATCTGCAAAAATATGAGGATCATTAGTTATGATCATACACGCAACTCAGGATATGAGTTACTCTGTTTTTAGCCCTGTTTTGCACTCTGTTTTGTAAGAGTAATCCCCTGTTTTATAATATCTCAACGAAAAAATATTCTAAGTCTTTTAGCGAAAAGTGTAAGAGGTGGCGAAAACTTTCATAAGTGGCGAAAAGTCTTTTTGCTGATTAAAGGTTTTCGCTAGAAAAAGGTAGCGAGAAGTTGAAAGGTTGTCGCTGAAAAGTACTTTTCGCTGGAATAGTTAGCGAAAAATGAAAGTTTTTTTTTTTTTTTTTTTTTGGAATAAAGTTCGCTGATAAAACTTTTTGCTTGAATAGTTTTCGCTGATAAAACTTTTCGCTTGAATAGTTAGCGAAAAGTGAAAGTTTTTCGCTAAAAAAATTTCGCTTATAAAACTTTTCGCTGATAAAACTTTTCGCTTGAATAGTTAGCGAAAAGTGAAAGGTTTTTGCTAAAAAAATTTTGCTTATAAAACTTTTCGCTGATAAAACTTTTCGCTTGAATAGTTTAGCGAAAAGTGAAAGGTTTTCGCTAAAAAATTTTGGCTTATAAAACTCTTCGCTGATGAAAACTTTTCGCTGGAACAGTTAGCGAAAAGTGAACGGTTTTCGCCACATAATCTGGGAAAATCTGTTGTTTAATACCAGCGAAAACAGCGATTAAAGATAATGAAAGCGGTAAAATCATAAGTGTTCAAGCATTTTGTGAACTAACAGAGTCGTGGATCAGCACAGAGAGCATTTGAGAGAGCATTTAAACCCAAAAAAATAGTGAGATGACATACCAAAATCATGAAAAACACAGTGTAAGCAAATGACGAATTAGCATAATGAAAACAGAAATGCTTACGTAAATGATGAGAATATCTGAAAGCTGGATTGATTTTGGTGATAAATCGACGAAATTAGAGAGAGAAAAAAAAATTAGGGTTATTTGAGAGAGAAGATGAACAGTAAAGGAGAATGTTAGCGAAAACGGTGAAAGTAAAATTTTAAAAACTTTTCGTTGTTAAAAAGGTTTTCGCTGAAAACAGGAAAATTAATCCCTTTTCGCTGTCAAATTCAGTAGAAGGTCAGGAATTTATGTGCTCTTGCAATTGAGTCCAGAAAAAAAATTTTGTTGTTGTTTTTTTTTTTTTTTTTTTTTTTTTTTTAACAAACAATTTGAGAGTAAAGTATTTTCTCATTAAGAGACTAAAGAAAATTAAGAACTCCCCCGGAAAATATGCATAGTAAATTTTCATGAACTCCCCCGTAACATGTGCATGAGTACCAAGAATATATAGAGTGCTAATCATATTTTAGTGGGAAAAATTGAGCATACCTAATTTTGCTACTAAGAATTGAAATCGTTTTTCATCTAAAGGTTTAGTAAAAATATCAGCAATTTGCAATTCTGTAGGAACAAAATTAAGTTCAATATTACCTTTTTCCACATGATCTTTAAGAAAATGATAACGTAAGTCTATATGCTTAGTACGTGAATGATGAACAGGATTGCATGAAATAGCTATAGCACTTTTCGAATCACTAAAGATAGGTACTTTATGTAAATCAAACCCGTAGTCGCGTAGTTGCGTCTTCATCCACAGAATTTGTGAACAACAACTAGCGGCGGCAACATATTCTGCCTCCGCCGTAAAAGTTGATACACAATTCTGCTTCTTAGATGACCAACTGACTAGGTTGTCACCTAGAAATTGAGCGGCTCCGGAAGTGCTTTTTCTATCCATCCGACAACCTGCAAAGTCAGCATCTGTATATCCAACTAGATTAAACTCAGTGTTAGTTGGGTACCAAAGTCCTAGATTCGGAGTGCCCTTAAGATATCTAAGTATCCTTTTCACAGCAGCTTGATGTGATTCCTTCGGATTCGATTGATATCTAGCACACAAGCATGTGGAGAACATTATATCTGGTCTACTAGATGTAAGGTAGAGAAGAGATCCTATGATTCCTCTATAAGTAGTACTATCTACAGATTTGTGTTAGGAATATTTTATTGTGTTCAATTAATTATAATTATCTTTGTTGTGTATTTATAAAGATTCTCTTTATAAGAGGCTTAGTGTAATTGGGCTTTGTTAGGGGCCCAAGTATTATATACCAACTTGTGGTATAAATACCAAAACCCTAACACATAATAGAGTGTATTGTGTGAAAATCAAAGTGAGCCCCCAACCTCTCAAGAACACACAACACCCCACGCGAGCTCGAATTCTTCCGACCTTCAAATCGTGGTAAGATCGTTTCAATGTTTGTTTAGTTGGATATTCTAGGCTTTACAAGTGGTATCAGAGCCAAACGCGCTCAGATTTGAGTGAAAATCTTCGAAATACTTTTTTGGTGTTCTTCGTGTTCTTAAAAAAATTTCGAAAATTTTGATATGTTTTGGTATTTTTGTGCTTGATTGAGTGTTTAGGAGTTAGGATATAGGTGTTTCGATCTTTACACAGGGCTAATTTGATTAATTTTGTGTTTGGGGATCGAAAAATAGGTTGTGTTATCGCAGAAAAGTTTTCGGATCGAAAACCCACTGCGAAAACCTATTGCGAAAACCCACTTCGAAAACTCACGCTGCGAAAACCAGTGAGAAAACTTTTAGTGTGTGAGAAGTGTGTGAGAAAACTCACTTAGCAAACCTTTTCTTTTTTTTGGCTTCGCAAACCTCCTGCGAAAACCACTTGCCACTTCGAAAACTCCTTATTTTTTTTCCCACTTCGCAAACTTTTTTCCCACTTCGCAAACCTCCTCTCCCACTTCGCAAACTTTTTTCCCACTTTGCAAACCTCCTCTCCCACTTCGCAAACCTAAGTTTTCGCATCACATTTAAAAAAAAAAAAAAAAAAAAATCAAAGTTTTCGCATCCGTTTTCGAATTAAAATATAAAAAAAAAAAAATATATATATTAAAATAAAAAGTTTTCGCACTCTTTACTTTTCGCATCATTTGAAAAAAAAAAAAATTAATAATAAAAAAAATATATATTTTAAATAGGTTTTCGCACCAATGTAAAAAAAAAAAAAAAAAAAAAAAAAACTTTTCGCATCCCATTCAATATAAAAATAAAAAAATAAAAAAAAAATTTAAATTAATAAAATAATAAGTTTTCGCATCCCATTCTTTTCGCATCAGTTTTCGCACCTAGAATCCAGTTTGCGAATTATAAAAAAAAAAAAAAAAAAAAAAAAAAAAAAAAAAAAAAACTTTTCGGAATAAGGTTTTCGCATCCAACTTTTCGCACTGTTCAGGTTTTCGCATCATTAAAAAAAAAAGAGTTTTCGCACCGTTCAGGTTTTCGCACTGAGCACTTCGAAAACTCTACTGCGAAAACTTTTGAGGGCATTTTCGTAATTTTCCAGTTTTCGAACCCAAAAGTTGTCGAACCCACTTCGAAAATCTATTTTCGCACTCCTAACAAGAAATCTATTTTCGCAACAGCTCACTTCGAAAACCTAAGATATTCGAAACAACACTGAAAATAAGTTTTCGCACTATATTTCGAAAATATTTTTCGCACTCATATCGAAAATTTAAATTTTCGCACCCAAGCACTCCGAAAATTTATTTTCCCATCTTATCACTTCGAAAACTTGATTTTCCTATAACATACCGAAAATCAAATTTTCACATACCCCTTATCGAAAATAAATTTTTGCATATCATAACACATCCAAAACATCTTTGGCAAATTATAGATAAGTTTGATAAATTCCGAAGTTTTCGAAATCACCTCAAAAGTTTTTCGGTATACACCAAAAATCTTTTCGGTACCCAAAATTTTCGATACTTCACAATATTTTTCGATAAATCAAACTTTCGGTGCAGAAATTTTTAAAAGCCAATTTTTTTATTCCAAAATATTATTGGCACATTATAGAAAAAGCTTTTGGTAACATTTTCGAAGTTTTTCGACATCACTTTAAAACTTTTCGGTACACACCAAAAAGTTTTCGAGACTTAATATTTTCGAAACTTCACGACTTTTATCGACACACCAAAACTTTTCGGAACTGAATTTTTCAAAAGCCAAAAATTATCAAATCTACACGACGCGTTAACGATCGTATATCCAACTAAATTAAAAAAAATAGTAATATTTTAAAATTTTAAAAATCATGGATTCTACTTCCGCAACTTCTGAGATGAGCTTTGACGAGAGTGATTTATATAAAGCTTTTCTTTCTTTGAAGGAAGATTATAAAACCATGCGTCGTGAACATAAACACGAACGTATGACTACCCAAGCGTTAGAAACTAAGTTAGCTAGTGCACTAGAAACTATTTCTAGTCTTGAATCAAAATTAGCTAGCTCAGAAACTAACGTTTGTGAGCTAACCAAGAACCTAAATTCCTCTAAGCTAGGCCAAACTCAACTTATAAGTCACGAAAAGACTATAAGTGAGTTAGAGAGTAGACTAGATAATAATTACAAATGCTTAGTCAAGAGTTTAGAAGAAAGAGGTAGTCTTACTTGCCGTTTAGAAAACGCGCGTGAGAAAATCACTAATCTTGAATCTCATGAAGTAAAATTAAAAGCTCAAATTAGTGAACTAACAAATAAATTAAACAATTGCGAACTCGAACGCAATAATTATCTGTCTGATTTGAGCAATTCGCGGAGTAGTTTTAAACTTTTATTTGAGGAACGCAGTAAATTGCACTCTAAAGTTCATCACTTAGAGTGCATCCTTGCGAAAAAGGGTCAAACAGACCAAAGTTCCTCTAAAGACATAGCGTCCAACGGGGAAAATAGTTTACATTCTAATAAACCTATCTCTTGTTGGGAAATTCCAGAGGTTGCTAGTAAAATTGTAGAATTGAACGCAACCCTGGAATCGGAAAGAGTAGGTTTCCGAGCAGAAAAGCAAAAACTTCTAGAGGAGATTTCTAATCTCAAAAATTCCCCGTCCCTACCCGTCTTAAATGAACTCTATACAGAAAAATCTTCTTTTAAGCAGGATATGGGCACACAAACCGACGCCTTTGTTCCTAAAATTAAAAAGAGTTTTACTAATAATTCTAAGTCAACTTTGACTGGCGCAGAAATGAAAAGTAAAAGCAATACATGTAAAAATGCTAAGGAACAAAAGAATATTAGGAAGGAGAAAGGAAAATCGACATTATTTTCCAAAACCAAGGACGACATTGCTAAAGATTCTCCTTCTCCCGCTCCTACCAAAAAGGAAGTTCCTAAAGAAGAAGTTCCAAGCTCAAGCAGGCGAACTTCTCAAACTTCCAAAATCTCTCATTTTTTAAAGAATGATAGAGATGGAATTGCTTACACGCACAAAAATACTTATTATTCTAGTAAGCGAAATTCCATAAAAAACCATCATTATAGAGTGAATGATGTGAATTCTTGTAGGCAATACGACTCATCATCTGATGACGCATATAGTGCGATAAGTTCGTATTCATACTTGAAATACCCGGTCCAGATTAAGTCTGAAAGACATCTTCTGCGACTGGCTAGGGAGAAAATCTTCAGATCTTCTAAACCTAGACACACATTCACCGGCGCTGATTTGTCATTTCCCTCTAAGGTTCACCAAACTTGGATTCCTAAATCAGAAATCAAATTAAATAGGACTTTAAAGGATGATTTAGGATGTATATCTGAACCAAATGTACATAAATTGTTTTCTGTTAATCAGGGAGGATCCATCCAAAAATGGGTACCAAAGTCCCGCTAATATTTTGCAGGAGCCCAATCACGTGTGGTAATTCGACGATGGTTGCTCCACACGCGTGATTGGTATGGGACGAGAGCAACCACAAAGCCCCGGTCATGAGTAGTAATTAGAAGATGGTTGCTCCATACTCATGATCGGTACGAGACGAGGGCAACCACAACTCCCAGCTTGCACGGTACTCGGGTTGCTCCACATGCATGACTGGTAAGA